>JARFJB010002158.1:0-300000 GCA_036346205.1 Vesta saturnalis | reverse complement strand
AAAAAGAAATGTTTAAATGTTATCCAAACTTTTGTTATAATCACTTTTATTTTAGATACCGGATCAAATTTATTTTATTTAGAAGGAATTGTACGTAGAAATAAAACACCAATAACCAAATAAATATGCTTTTAATTTGGTAGAACGGAAATTAAATTAAATACGATAACACGAAAAATTCTTAACAAAAACGTAACACAAATCAACTCGCACAATTATTTTCCGAAAATTAGCAGGTATCGGAGACCGAACTATTTTATTTAACCGCCGGTATAAAAACAATTGCTCTCGAATTATTTTCTTCGTAAAATGTAACTTTCTTTACGATGATTTAATTAGGTTATGAACACTTACTTTTTTTTCACAAATGCACAACACTGCTTTAACCTTATTTTAAATTTTAACAAAACTAGAGAGAGCTTAGCATTTCCAGGGCAATTCCTTTTATACCTTTTGGTTGTTACTAAAATTCAATTTTTTTTCAGCCATATTACCTAAGTAACTAAGGCTCTTATTGGTCGAAACATTTACAAATTTGGATTAAAATGGAAATTTGGCCATAACTTTCTTATACATTATCGAATCTAAAAACTAACAACAAAAATGAAAACTACATAAAATTTCGAACAAAAAGACACCTAACAAGCTATGGTTCCTAAAATTAATATACGAAATCACTTAATCTAAACTGAATATGCTTATAACTATTTAAACTTACAAGCTACACTTAATCTAATTACATAAACGGAATTCTGAGGCAATTTTACATAAGAAAACATACTTTTAGTGTTAGAAATATTGAATTTAAAGGAATTTTGAGTTTATGTAAAAATATTCTAAATTTACCTAAAATTTCACACAATTTTGCGGTAAAAAGCAAAGTATCCTTATAAAAACAGTAAGATACTGTGAAAGAACGCCTATTAATTGCTTTAAGAGCAAAATTAAAGCCTAATAATATGAAAAAACTATAAAATTATGGAAAAAACCTAGAAATTATAACCTAACCAACCTTAAATCTAAAATTGGAAATAACACATATTTAAAAATGTTTTTAACACCCAAAATGTTATGTTAGAGGTTTGTAATGCTTGTCTTTATTATTTTCACTATATATTTCTAGTGCATAGAGTCATATATTGTTGCATTAAAAAAGTCTCTTCGTCTAACACACCTATTGAAATTTTTATTATAAATTGTTCTAAGCATTGTTCTTGCTGTTAAACTTAAATCACAATGTTCGTCACTGACTTGCTTCCAGAAATATTTGCGAAAAATGTCTAATATGTCTATATGATAACCCTTTTATTAAATTTCTACATTTCCTGCTTTCAAAAACTATTTATACAATATCCTTAACATAATCCTAACTATACAATTTATGTTTAAACACCTGTAAAGTGTTCACTTGCCAAAATACCCTACAAAAATTGACTTTTATTGAAAAAAATGAAATGCTAAATTGACTTTACGAAAATAGGTGTATTTAACATTCTTGACATTTTTGTTGGTAGCACAATGCTTTTTATGAAGAAACCAAACTATGTAAATAATATTCAGACTAAATTATACAAAACACATCTATTTTAAACACATCGTGAACCAGATTTCTATAAAATAATGTCTCGCATATGTATCGAGCTTGAAATCACCCCTTTTTATTACTAAATTGTCATTCAAACTGTACGATCCTTCCTTTACCTCTTTCTGAACATCTCAATATATATATATATATATATATATATATAGAAATGCTTTAAATCATTTACTGTCATGTTATGTACTTGAGTAAGTGTAATGAGATGTTTCCTAAGCTTAGTCTCGGTGATAGCTCGTGCATTTTGGCTCCACAGGATAGAGAATATTTGTGTAAAACCCCGAAATGGGTTCGTTGGTTCCTGGACTACCAAACAAATATATATATATATATATATATATATATATATATATATATATATATAAATAATTGTTAAAAATTACTTCAATAATTAAGCAATATCTTTGTGTTCTTGTACGTCATCACTAAAAAGCAAAGCACGGGGATACCTTTTCCCTTATTACCACTCGTTTAAACTTTTTAATAAAATTGTTTCAGACGGATTTATTATTTGTCTGAAAATTCCTCATATATATATATATATATATATATATATATATATATATATATATATATATATATATATATACAGAGCTGGGAAAGATACTTTTAAGAAGTATTTAAATATTTTTTGAAAATAAATACTTTCTGAAAGTATTTAAATGCTAAAAATATTTAAATAATTCGTTAAAGTATTTAAATACTTAAAAGTATTTAAATACTTAAAGTATTTAAATACTTAAAGTATTTATATTTATGATATTAAAAGTATTTAAATATGACTAGTATTTAGATATCAAAAGTATTAAATACCACTTTTGAAATATTTTTAATACATTTTTTTGACCTAGAATGAAATTCTTTAAACTTTTATTTTGAGTACCCTAAATGATTAAAAATGTGTAAAATAGTAAATAATCAATAATGAAGTGAGATTTATGGTAAAAATTAAGGGGTTTCACCAACGGTTTCACGTAGTTAGATTTTTGAGATTTTTAATTTGCCCCCAATTTTAATAACGTATAGTATAGTGTATAGCAGTATAGGACTATAGGTGTATAGGTAAATGAAATTAACCCTAATTCACAAAAATTTATTATAATCAAATATTTGTGTATTAATATTAATAATATAAACAATGTAAATACATAATGACGTCATACACAAGATACAAACGTTTAAAATTCTACGAAATTGTGATTCACAAATTATAATCTATAATACTATTATATGAAAATGTAAACTTTTACATATATTAAGGTGGGCATACACGATACGGTTTACCGGAAGGGAGGCCTCCCGGTTTGCAATCCGGAAGGCTAAACCTGTACTCTCGGCGCAGGCATACACATTACGTTTTGTCGCAGGATTTTGGTCAGTCTAGTGTTCAGTATCGCGAAGGAAAGGTCCATATATTGATAACAATTATGATTTCGGAAAACGATCTTATGTTAATAGGATTGGCAATTGCATTGCTGCCGAAGAAAAACAACCAAAAAGAAAGGATGAAGCGCAAACGTTCAAAGTGGGTGAAACAGTGGTTAAGAAATCGACAAGAGCATTCTCATATCGACTTGATAAACGAATTACGATTGGAGCCTGATGATTATAGAAATTATCTGCGTATGGACGAAGATACATATACGGAGTTGCTAGGACTTGTTTCTTCATTCATTCAAAAAGAAGATACTATTATGAGATCAGCAATCACTCCTCATGAGCGACTAAGTAGTACTTTAAGATATTTAGCAACTGGAAAAAACTATGAAGATTTAAAATTTTCAACCCGTATTTCCGCTCAAGCACTGGGAAGTTCCCGAAACGTGCAAAGCTATAATTGACGTTCTTCAAAAAATATATTGTAAAGTGAATAGAACATAATTTTTATTTTTATAATATAGTAAAGCAATATCGTGGATATACATTAAGAAATATAATTACGGTATGTAATTAGTGTAATAAGTAGCTGTTGTGGGAGGCTGCCAAGTAGATGATTGGTCGTAGTCAGGTACATTTGACAATGTATTAAAATTTTGTTGAGGGTTCGTAAGATTTGTTTGGGCATCTGATACAATTCTTGATTGTGCTGTTAAATGTCCACACTTGGCCTCAAATAGTGTCATTTATTAGTTTTTGACAATATGTTGCCATCATAGGCGGGAACGCATCTAATTCTTGACCAACATAAGCTGCGTAATTTGAGTATTTATTATTACTCTGGCTTTGTAATTTCTCTGAGACTTACTTTAGTACCGCCCGTTGTTGGTCCGATGCAGCAGTTCCTTGGTTTTGGGAAATGTTCTTTGATTTACGTTTGCGACTGATAGTAGAAGCAGATGAGGTGCTTGGACTTGCAACATTTTCTACCAGATCTTCAATTGGAACACCTTCCCCTTGCGACATAACGTCTGCAGTCAGTGATTTGTCCAAATCATTTGCTGCTGGTGGCGAACCTTGTCTTTCTTCCTAAAAAATCAATTCATTATTAATTAATTAATTACTACAACCATTTTTTATTGCAGTTTCCTAATTCGCAAGCGGAGTGGGAACAAATTGGATTAGATTTTGAAAACCGATGGCAATTTCCAAATTGCCTTGGTGCAGTTGACGGCAAGCACATAAGGATAACTCCTCCACCAGGCAGTTGAGTCTACTACTACAACTATAAACAACTTCATAGTATTGTACTGATGGGCATTGCAAATAGTAATTATGAATTTATAATGTTTGACGTGGGCACCAATGGACGGATATCTGACGGTGGTGTTATTAACAATACATCTTTCTACAAGGAATTAGTGAGAGGAACACTGAAACTACCACCAGTGAATCAACGTAATAATCTACCATATGCCTTCATAGGAGATGAAGCGTTCGCTCTTAGAAAAGATTTTTTAAAACCTTACAGTGAGAAAGAATTGAACAGTGAACGTTCAAACTTTAACAAACGTTTAAGCAGAGCTAGACGAATAATAGAAAATGTATTCGGAATATTAGCAAATCGATTTCGTATATATCATACTGCCATTGGAATATCCGTAGAAAATATAGAAACTGTAGTAATAGCTACATGTGTATTGCATAATTTTTTACCAAACAAAAATCCTAAACGTTATATAGAAATACCTGGGGATGCCGAAGATACTTCTGAAGATCAAGACGTATTAACATCATTACAGAAAGATCATGGACTAGACGTTCTCCGGAAGATGCGAAACAAGTGCGTGAATCATTTCTTGCATATTTTAAGAATAACTAATTATACTTCTTTATTAAATAAATGTTGTTAAATAAATAAACGCTAGTTATCCCTTCATTACTACTTACTTATTTATTAAATTAAAATTCTAAATATAAAAATTTACCTCATCAGCTTCACTGTCCATATCCTGCATGTTAGATTTGCCCTTTCTTGGTATCTCGTGGTCATATAAGAAGTCCAAAAGATGAAAATACCACAGAGATGGTTCATAAACCTCTCCGCTTGAACCAGTTCTTTTGCTTTCCTTCATTTTCTTTAGTTCTTTACGGTAGGAACTGCGCAAATTGTTTATTTTTTTAACCACCGTATCTTTTGTTGCTTCCGGGTCTACTGCCTTCAGTTTCTCTATCAGCTTATCATATGCAGTTAATTTCAACGGTTTATTTAAGTATTGCTTGCTTTTTACATCATACAAACAAGGCAGAGACCTGTATAGCTCTATAAATTCTGTCAAGAATTCATGAGACCACGTTCTCATATCGGTCATTTTTTATTAAATTAATACCTAGATAACTGAACAAACCACGGCAAAAGATGATATGCTACTGAATAAAATCACACTGCCATCAGGGTAACTCTCGGCCTATACCCACGACATGCACATTCACGTTCCGGATTGTATGCGATAAGCACAGCCGGCAGGCAAAATTTCAAGTGTTGACAGTTTTTCGGGAGGCCGAGAGTTCAGGGCTCGCCTTCCGGCCGATGTATCCACTAACGATGCAGTTTGCCTTCCGGATTGCAAACCGGGAGGCCTCCCTTCCGGTAAACCGTATCGTGTATGCCCACCTTTACACATATTAAATATTTATCTTTTGGGTTTTTTATGGTGTATATTTGTATATCAAAGCTATAGAATCAATCTAAACGTGTTATCGAAACGTTTAGATTGATTGTATAGCTTTGATATACAAATATATACCATAAAATAAGCCAAAAGATAAGTATTTAATATGATACTATTAATTTATTAAATATAATTCGCATTGATTCGTATCTATACATTATAAAATAATATGCAACATTAAAATTTTTTATTTGTATTTTGTAGGTACTCAATTTGAAGAAAACATGAATGAAAACAATCTTAATTAATAAACAATATTATTTTATTAAATGGTTTGTAACGAGTGTTAGAATACTCGTCTTATTAGAGTCACCTATGGAATTAAATTAAGTGTCAGATTAGTTCACATTTATTTATGTATAGCTGTGAGCTGTTCTACTTGACAGTTATCTTAGGTACCATACCAATGCAGGACGTACATTTTAATAACCACAGGCGACTCTGATAAGACGAGTATTCTAACACTTGTTATATTAAGAACACAAACAATATATATGAATAAAGAATAAAGCAAAAAAATATTTAAACGACGCTATAATGTACCGATATATAAAAATGGTTATAATCTATATATAATACGTTACACAGTTGCAGTTACACCTTGTTTGCTTTTAACAAAACCAAATTTTCAAAATTTGTATCAGAGAGCGCGTGTCTTCTGGGAGAATTAATAAATGTCGCATATGAAAACATTCGTTCTACTGGTGCCGAGGAGGACAACGTTGTATTATATTTTACAAAAAGACTTTATACAGGGATACCTATTTAGTACTTCTATTTCCGTTTTTGCATCCTGTAAGTACTGCAAAAACTGTACCTCACCTTCACCACCTGAGTAATTATTGTAAGCATTGATAGTTGATCCATCATCATCCTCAAATTCAAAAAAATCTTGTCCTATACCATTTGAATTAGTTATATTGCTTTCTAAGCTTCTATTTTCTCTAGATACTTCGTTTGCCGCCTGAATAATTATTTTCTTTATATCTTCAACTTTTTTATTTATACCTTCAACGTCTTTGATCATCGGTACCCAACGTAATTTAAATTGTGGGTGGGTTGTAGTGGCAATTACGGCATCTTGCGACCCGTTAGATAATGTTAAGTAATTTTTAAACCTTATGGTAACCGAAGTTATACAGGTATCCAGAACTGTGTTTAAATATTTCATTTCTTTTGTTTTCAACTTTTGGAGTTTAATTTTGATGCTGGCAATTGTTGGGATAACGATACCGAAGAACATACTATTCTGTCCTTGCAAAATGTCTATTGCAAGGGCAAGGGGTTTTAAAATTTCTACGTATTCTGTTAAGTACTCTATTTCAGCGTCACGAAGGCAATGCTGTTTTATATTTAATCGGTTGAATAAGGTAGTTAAATTTTCTTTTTCTTTTAAGATTTGATGGATGGAATCATAATATGAATTCCACCTGGTAAGTCCTGGATAACTTAAATAGTGTCCCAAAGTTTCTTTTATAATTTCTGCAGTTTTTGGTCGACCCGCTTTGTTCCATAGCTGTGTACATTTAGACATTATTAATGTGCGTTTGGACCTATGCGCTTGATTATTATTAATCGATTTCATTATGTCACTAGTCGCAATCAAATTTATTGTGTGAGTTACACAACGAATGTGTTTTGGCAAATAAATATCTACGTTTTCGACATTTTCAGAAGTGATGGGTTCAAATAAAATGTCCTGTATGTCTTCATTGTAAGTTCCCACAGTGTCACTGTCGACTGTCGCGAAGTTTTTGTAGTTGAGTTACTAATTGCAGAATTAACTAGTACATCTTCTGACATGTGAACTCCATACTCCTTAAAGGCCTTAACGAAGTTAGAACCGTTATCAGTTACCGTTCCCACGACCTTTGTTGTGTTCAACTGAAATTCCGTATGAATTTCATCCAATAGTTCTCCAATTCTGTCGAATGAATGACTTCCAGTAAACCTCCTGCAAGCCAAGGCGACCGATTTTCTTTCGAAATCGTCTTGGATCCAATGGCAAGTGACTCCTAAAAAACTTCTTTTTTTGGAAGACCATATGTCAGCAGTTGTACATTCATATTGCACATTCAGAAGTTCTTTTTTAATATACTCCAAACTATGTTTACTTAAATCTGATATCCTCTTTAATGCGGTGCCTCTAGATATCACTTTTAAATTCATCCCTTCAAAGATTTGTACAAAACTAGGGTTCTCGATGATAGATACAGCAGACATGGTGTTAACAATAAATTTAATTATTCTTCGATCAAACTCGATTTGACTGACAATTTTTGACTTTGTAAAGCTAGTCTTGATGTCCATTTGTTTGTTATTAATATTTTCCAATGTTACGTTTGGTTTTATAGGCTTTGTTTTAGGTGGTTTCATTTTTTTCTTTACCACCTTGTACTTTATATAATCATTATAAACGGCATTATGTTTTGTTTTTAAATGCTTCAAAAAATTTGTGGTAGATGTCAACCTGCCTTTTATATGTTTTGTAGTGGGTAGACAAGCCTGACATTCTGCTTTAACACCTACACTGTCGTCATCTTTTTGTAAAATCTTAAAAAACTTTCCATCAAATAAAGGAGTATCGATAGTATCATAATTAATGCTAGTAGGTTCTTTTTCTTCTAATGGGATATTACATTTAGATGTATGTGGTTGTGGCGGTGGCTGATGCAATTTAAAAAAATCGTAAATTTTATTTGTGGGCTTTTCTTCTACACGTGGATCGTAGTCAGGGTCCATTTCATCATTTGTGGCAGAAAAGGATTTCTCCATAGCAAAGTCAGTTTCGAATTCTGCCATTAGAATTTTGTCATCATCTTCTATTTCAATCATGCTTAAAAAAATTACAAATAAATATGTATTTGGAAGTTGATGAATAATTTTATCATCATATTCATATTCAGCACTACTTTAACTGGATCAAATTGTAAATGGGTCGCAATTGTCTAAAAATTTAATCGGTTCCGTCTTAAAGTAAGAAAAACGTAAGAGGAATCATCAAAAATTATCATAACTGTAGTGGACTATTATATTATTTACATTATTATTTATATCTTTATTTACTCACGGGCTACTAAAGTATTCTAATTTATTTTCTATATCGTTTGATATCCAGTGTCTAACCAAATAACGAATAGTTATAAATTAAAAGGAGTAAAAAGACACATGTTGAAACCAAAAGTATAAGTTTCATCGATTCAATGTTGTTAAAGTGAAAGATACGGAGGTATGAACTATGAATTGATCCTGACCTGATGTTAATTGTATAAATGTTATGTTGTACCGTTGACTGAAAACTTACTTTTCAGTCAAGGGTTGTGCCTACTTAAAAATTACTGAATAAGTAAAATCATAAATAGTAAAAATCCCGCATTGAATACCTATAAGGCTATAAACTAACAGCAAAACAGGGTGTGATTTTTTTCAATTTCAGCATTACTACGAGTATAGTCTATACCCTATACCTATAAAAAAATTGACCAGCAAATATAACACAAAAATGTATGGAATTTAAAAACGCTAATACTAAAAAAAATAAAGAACAACCTTTTCTATTATTATAATTAAAAGTTTTAAATGTTGCAGGCAGGGATTTTGATAAAAAAAAACCATTAAACCGTTTTTTAAACATGTTAGTTATAAAAATTTTCCGTGAAGTCCAGGTGCCACATGCGGTTTTCTGTCGTGCGACTGTTCAATCGTAAAGATGTAGTAAACAATCACAGTCGCATTTCCATATAATGCTAATGCTAAATATGGATTCAAGTTTTGGGGCGGGGCTGGTTGCTAATTTTATCTAAATAAATCGATCGCGAGCTTCAAGCTGAATTTTGTCCCGTTGAATTTCGTCATTTCATTATCGAGTACTTAGCTCTTAAAGTCTGGGAACAACATTTTACGCAGATAGTAAAAATATGTCATTTTGTACACTCAAATATAAATTTGACAGCCCAGTTATTGTCAGTTAATGATAATTTTTAATGATGTTTTATTAATAATGAATGCTTGTAAGTTTTTGCTTTACACGAAACATTAATTTTCTTTAATCTTACTACCCTTACTTAATTCGCTTAGTTGTAATTTTTAAATACTTTTTTACTAATAAGTGCTAGATTAAATATTTAGATAATAAATAACAATCAGAATTGTCAATATAAAAAACATCCATTTGTCAGAAATTGGATACAACGAAGATTACAGCGCGGGTTTCTATAAGTTGAAAGAAACTCAAATCAAGATCAAATACAGTTGTATTTGTCAATTAGTATTTTGGTTGAGGTTTTTATTATTAAAAAAATAGGCCGACAGGGTCAGAGACTGTTTTGAAAATTGAAAGCACATGAAAAGAGCTACCAAATAATTGTTTAGGTGTTTCTTAAAGGTTACAACTTTCTGCAATTTTTTACGAACCTATAAGAATTTTTTTCTTCTGAAGTAACATTTTTACAAAATTAAAACCGGTTGTCTTTTATTTTGATTATTTTTTCACGTTCTTATTATACAATCATGTAGTGTGATTAATTTATCACGTGTTTAATTCTATCCAATTATAGCATTATTATAGTGAGAATAATCTATACTAATTTTTAGTAGTTTGTTTTTGTGTCTAATTTTGACATCTACATTTATTTCTCTTAAATTGTAAGTTGACAAAAATGAAAAAATAATCCTTCGAATACCACATACAACGGAAAATATTGAGTTTGGCAGTCAATTTGGAAAATAATTAATCGATGACGTCACATCTCAAATTTAGAACACCTTGTACAAATATTGTTTATACTACCAAAAGACCGCAATTTGGAATACTTATATTCCACGTGCTCTACCATTTAAAAAAACTTTGATTTATCTACTTAATCTATACCAAGTTATAGAAATAACGCACTGAGAATACTGAGATTTTTCACATCGGCGCGGTAAAGTATAAAAATTCAATAATTACTAGAGAAAAGGAAAATAATTTATACCATTGATTTTACGATAAGAAGTTTTCCCTATGAAATAGGTACTGCTTATCGGAAAAATCCGATGAACAGTACAGGGTGTTATACAAATTAAGAAAACATAGAAATATTGGAAATGCTACGAAAGAGAATTACGCAATTGCTTTTCATTTTTATCATGTTTATAAAAAAATTTTTAGAATGGTAATCTTATTTTTATTTTTTGCGTTTTATTATAAAATTAATAGTAATTTTTGTTCAGTCAACTCCGCTCGGGACATAAAAATTAAAAAATTTTAATGTTAATTTTAAAATTTGTATTCATGTTTTATTTTGAATTATAAACAACTTTTCTTCATAAACATGATCTGAAAATGGTATCATGTTTTCTTAATTAATGAACATCCTATATATCTAATCACAAATTTTTTGTGGTAATTTTATTTTTTCGGCAAGCAAATTTTTTTATACCGAATTACGTTTTGTCGTTAAATCAGTAATAAATTATTTCCTCTGCATCCGAGAATAATAGAGAATAACTTACCTTACTTTACTGTAGGCTGTAGCCAGCAATTAACACAACTGTATATCAACATCTAGATTATAACACACTGTTACACAAAGCAACTTAAGTTTTTTTTAAGTCTAAAAATATTAAAACTCATGATCACGAGAAGTACCTATATCAAAGAACGTTATAACTAAACTAATATTTTACAAATAAAAATTCTTATATCGCCGATATAATTATTAATTTCTTCCAGGATATAATAAGTATTTACCCATTAAGCAAAATTGTTTCTAATAATGCTAGTTACGGGATTATGCATTCTTGACATTCTTGTTTTCGCTTATAGGATGCACCATTGTTTAAAATTATGCATAAAGACATAAAGTGAAACCTGACCTTGGTATTTTTTGTTTTTCAAATTGCAGGGGTAGCACAAACTACAGATTACAGATCCCCGTTGTGTGTTCTCCCAATCCCGATCGGCCATCATTTATATTCGTATTCGTCTGTCTTTGCTTTTTTATATGCAATTTTATTCTTTCTCTCTAAAAGTTAGAATGAACATACGCATACACAATATTTTACATTTACATACAAAAAAATTTGAATTCATTTATAATAAAAATTAATACTATCCAAATTTCCTCATTACTCAATTTGTAAAATTAAAACAATTCTATATTGATCATAGATTTTGAATACCAAAATTTACTTTAACATGGTACAATCTTTATAAATCAAAGTATTTAAATATTTTAAAGTATTTAATTTAAACATTTTTACAATTAAAAGAATTTGAGTATTCTTCAAAGCGTTTAAATACTTTAAAAGTGCTTTAATAAGTATTTAAATATGTAAATTTAGCAATTAGTTGTTGTGTTTATTTACATAATTAAGGTATTAGGAGAACATTTTTATGGATTTGTTAATTATAAGTTTAGTGACGTTTTAGAAGTTTTTATATAATTTTAATTGATTATCCAATGAACTTTTATGTAACATATATTTTAGATAATTAGTAATGACTGGTGATGATGGGAAGTTTGTAGCCCCGAAACCTGTACAGTATCTTAATTAACATACATTTTGAGTTATTAATTCTTTTTCTTCCGTAATAATTAATACGTAATACGTGACACATGACACGCGACACGCTACACACAACATACTACATGCAAGGCGCAATACGCAATACGCCTACGTAATACGTACTACATAACAACAGTTAATACGTACCACGTACTGCACCATACACCGCATACCAGATACATTATGTATAATACATAATATATTATATATAATAGCTATTAATATGTTGGCGTCATTTTTTATGAGAAAATTAAGTCATTTCAATGCGTCAATAGTACATTTTAATTATTAAAGTTCTAAAAGACCTGTCCGTTATTTGGCTACATTCATGCAGCTGTTATTTTAACAATTCCTTGAGTAATTCCTATTAATTTTCAGGCCCAGTCTAGTGCAGATGACGAATATAATATGGTGGATAGTGAGACTGAAGTAGAGAGAGTAAAGAAAAACATTACAAAGACAAGAGGGATTTTTGCTTATATTGCGAGAAGGATGTGGGTCATTTTTCGCGACACTTGTCTATATGGCATAGTGAAGAATTAGACGTAATACACATTTTTTCATACGCAGCTGGTTCAAAGGAAAGGCGATCTGCTATGATAAAATTGAAAAAGAGGAGAAATTTCATTAGGAATCGTACCGAATCCATAGTAAGACCGGTGAAAAGACTTAAGCAAAACGAGGTTGGCAATTCAAGGGATTATCTCCTTGCAAATTTTGTTTGCGTTTTTACAAAAGGAAAGCTTATTCAGACACACCAAACATTGCTCAGAAAAACCTGAAGCTGAAAAACAAAAGCGCCAAACATCTCAGAGTGATGGACAAACTACCCTTCTCATGAACTCTTATTTCAAGGATGATAAGGTCCTACGAACCGTTCTATTTCCACATATGCGCGTTGATGAAATAACGCGCACTATAAAAAAGGATCTTCTGATATGCAATTATGCTTCTTCTTATTTAAAAGGTAGAGCAAGCAAAGAAAATCTTGATGCGGCAAGAACAGATGTGAGACGCTTAGGCAAATTTTTGATGTACTGCAGAAAAAAATCATGTGAAATCAATCAACTTCTTGATGTACTTCGACCACAACATTTCAAATTGATAATCGCAGCAACGAGGGAATTGGCCAAATATAACGAAGATACGGCGACATTTCAGTCTCCAAGCTTAGCAGTAAATTTCGGAACTCTGTTAAAAAAATGTTGTGATTTAGCGGTGATTATACTCTTGCACTGATCAACAAATAAAAGACATAAAAATTCTAAAATCGCTTATTGAATGACAATGGGCAAATGAAGTCTCGGCACAAGCATTGACAAATTTGAACGAAAAGAAGTGGAACAAAGATGAACTTTTACCATTGACTTCCGACCTAAAAAAGTTAAATATTTATTTGGAGACTTGTTCAGATAATGCATATGATGAACTATTGATAAGCGATACTAATAGGACAGCATACAATAAGAAAAGAAATTATTTTTATTCAATTAATTCTATTAAACAGAAGACGTCCTGCAGAAGTTGCGCAACTTAAAGTACAGACATATAAAGCTATCAATTTTGACCTAGGTCAAGACGAAAACGAACTACAAGCATGTTTAACGGAAACAGAAAAAATTCTATTACAAACATATAGTAGAATTATAATCAGAGGAAAAAGAGGAAGGGGAGTTCCGGTGCTCTTGTCCCCCAAAATGAAGAAGCATTTCGATCGTTTGATAGAACTACGACCTAATTTTGTTACTAAAAATGATTTCGCATTCCATACTAGCGGAAGTTCTTTTCTGGATGGCACCAAAATTTAAAAAAAATACGCCGAAAAGTGTGGCATTCAGGGCTGGAAGTGTATAACCGCAACGCGTCTTAGGAAACATTTAGCAACTATAACTCAACTTCTACAATTCTCTAAAAACGATCTCGAGCAGTTATCAAAATTCATGGGGCATACTTTAAATACGCATTGTAATGTATATAGGTTACCCGAAAATATATACCAAACAGCAAAAGTTTCTAAACTTCTGCTTCTTATGAATGATGGGGGAGCTGACAGATTCAAAGGAAGGACGCTAGACGAAATCGATATTGAGCTTACAGCTGTACACGAGCATTATAACACTTTTGAAGAATTACGCGAATCAAATACCGACTGTTCCACAAATAATGAACCTTGTCACGAGAACAGTCAACCTACTGATAGACACGATCCTAACACAAGGCTCTTAAATTTTCAAGATACCTTTGAAAATGCGCAAGATACGTCAGATCAGGAACCAACTCTGCATCCCGAAAATTTTACGAACATCAACCGGAAGAGAGGATCTATAAATAAAAATATGCAAAGACAAACTTGGTCTGCACAAGAAAAAAGAATTATTTCGAAGCATTTTGAGAGACATATAAGCATGAAGATACCACCAAAAAGATTTGAAGTTGAAGAACTTTTAAAATTGCACACGAATTTATTTAGAAATAGAAAATGGACGTCTGTAAAAGCAGTAGTCTATAATATGTACTCTGGAAAATTGAAATATTAATAAATACAACTACTGTTCTTTTCCTTTGTTTTCTTTATTAGTGTGGACTCCATTAGCTTTATTCCTGAACCAAAAACTGCCATATCAGTGTATTTGCATATTTTGGTTGAAATTAATGCGAATCTCCCCCCAATAAGCCGATGAAACAGGGAGTATAATAATAAAAAAAACGATAAAAAAGTAAAAAAAAGACATACATAAGAGTAATATTTCAAAACTTATCGTACATCATTGCGTTCAAAAATGCCAGAGTTGTACGTCTGCTTGTGTGTCTGGTAATATGCGTCTGTGTTTTACTGTAAGTACAAGAACAAACGTTTACGACCCGAGCTGTTAAAATGGGAACCTAAAAACAAATAAAAAATATATGAAGCAAAATGTATACCTACTTACCTAGAGATAACAAATTATACAACCACTACTACACTTGTTGACTTCCTGTGAGTTGGTAGTCAATACTATCCATTTCTTCCAGTTGAAAAAGTTTGAAAATATTTTCACACGAAACGTTTTTGAGAATTATTGTTTTACAGTTATTGCCAATTATTATGTAGTTCAGCATACCCAATTAATCTAACAATATTAAACTGTTAATGACACTCTTGATAAAATCTCAGTATTACGCTATTATTACTCATAATAACTCTGCTGACTATGCGACATAGCTTAGATGTCAACTTGGCAACACCGTTATGGCTCAGTATTGATAGCTCAGACACATGCAAGTGGTATAATTGGATCGCAATTGCATGAAAAGTCGAAGGGTTCAGGAAGGTACTGAAAATAGAAATATATACAACTCTTTTATCTTAAGCTTTCTTGATGTATATTCTCGAATGTGACCATAGTTGGCACTAACCATAGATCAATTACCTAAAACACCAATTAATGGGTGGAGCGGGATAGTGTGATATATGTGAAGGATCAGGAAGGATAGAATGAGCTATATATATATATATATATATATATATATATATATATATGATGGGTTCGTTGGTTCCTGGACTACCAAACAAATATACATTAATAATTGTTAAAAATTACTTCGTTCTTGTACGTCATCACTAAAAAGCACGGGCACTCCTTTTCCCCTTATTACCACTCGTTTAAACTTTTTTAATAAAATTGTTTCAGACGGACTTATTATTTATGTCTGAAAATTCCTCATATATATATATATATATATATATATATATATATATATATATATATATGCTTTAAATCATTTACTGTCATGTTAAGTACTTGAGTAAGTGTAATGAGATGTTTCCTAAGCTTAGTTTCGGTGATAGCTCGTGCATTTTTGGCTCCACAGGACAGAGAATATTTGTGTAAAATTTTATACCCCGAAATGGGTTCGTTGGTTCCTGGACTACCAAACAAATATATATTAATAATTGTTAAAAAATTTCTTCAATAATTAAGCAATATCTTTGTGTTCTTGTACGTCATCACTAAAAAGCACGGGCACTCCTTTTCCCCCTTATTACCACTCGTTTAAACTTTTTTAATAAAATTGTTTCAGACGGATTTATTATTTATGTCTGAAAATTCCTCATATATATATATATATATATATATATATATATATATATATATATATATATATATATATATATACATATATACATAAACGCTTTAAATCATTTACTGTCATGTTAAGTACTTGAGTAAGTGTAACGAGATGTTTCCTAAGCTTAGTTTCGGTGATAGCTCGTGCATTTTTGGCTCCACAGGACAGAGAATATTTGTGTAAAATTTTATAGCCCGAAATGGGTTTGTTGGTTCCTGGACTACCAAACAAATATATATTAATAATTGTTAAAAAATTACTTCAATAATTAAGCAATATCTTTGTGTTCTTGTACGTCATTACTAAAAAGCACGTGAACACCTTTTCCCCCGTATTACCACTCGTTTAAACTTTTTTAATAAAATTGTTTCGGAAGGATTTATTATTTATGTCTGGAAATTCCTCATATATATATATATATATATATATATATATATATATATATATATATATATATATATATATATATATATATACACGTTTACTCAACAAGCCGAGATCCCCACAGTTTTTGGACAACCCGAGTTCCACTAAAAGCAGTTTGGATTTTAAAAAAATACCATGATGGAAAGCTATAAAAAAAGGTGTTATTCTAAGAAATGATGAGAGGGTAGTAAAATCTTTATTTGAAATATACACAAAGTATATATGACAAGTTGAGATCCTTTGCTGAATTGCGGTAAGGTGAGATCTTGAACGGTATATAGCTAATATATAGTTAAATATTACCGAAAAATGAGATCCGTCAATGTTGCCAAGCGTTTTGCGTCTTAGGAGCAGCAATGTTACATTTAGGTATTTATCATTGCTGACTATTCAGCTTTGTTAGTGAAGCTATATTTCGTAAGGTAGTACTTTATTTACACTATAAATTCGCTAGTACTTAAACACGAATTATTTAAAGATGCATGTTTTATAATTATCATACGCAGCATTTTTTCTGTAGCTTTAATATGTTAAAATTAACGTTAAAATAAATAATTTCTGAAATTGACTGGATAGTACAGTGTAATGGTAACTTTTATAGATGACGGAATGAGTCAATACATTGATTTATGCTGGGTGCCGCTTATTTATAATAATAAGAAAAAGTAAACACAGTGCTCAGCAACTCGAGGGAGAGGCTGATTTCATCATTCAATAAGTTGCTTTATAACGAAACGGAAATGTAACATTACCAATATATATGTATTGTTTTTTTAAAACTAATAGAATTTTCTTTTATTTGAGAGATTTATTTTACAACAGAAATATGTTTATTACCAGCCATACGAATTATCCGAAAAAGAAAAACACTAAAATCTGGAATAATACTCTATAAATAAGGTATAAGCGAATACGAAAATTGTTGCATTTGCTTGGACTTATCATATTGTATTTTTATTGTAGAAGCTCACACACCTGTAATACTAGTGCCTACAATTATGACATTTTGTAGTATTTTGTAACGTTTAAGGAATCAAAATTATTTAATTGCATTAAATGTATGTGTTTACATTCGTAATAAAAACTCAAACCTTAGCGGTTCCAAGAAACTGATTACGAACTGTTTATTCATCTTATTAGTCAAAAGTTTACGATTTTAATGACCCGAGCTCGACTTGTAGTAACAATTTCAACAGTTTTCAAACATGTCTCGAGGACAGAAGATGTTATCGTTACTCAAGAACGTTGAAAGTGAAAGTGAAGGAGAAAAAAGTGAAAAACAGAGTGGTAAGTGTAATTGTTAATGTGTTAAGTTAATGCAGCACATTATTGAATCATGTGTATAAAATGAAGTAAATAATGCTTTTAGTATTAAAGTTTCTTTAATACAGTACCTACACTCACTACCACTGACGGAAGTATCGACACTTACTAGTTTATAAACACTCGTACCTAAAGCTTTAGAACATAAATAAATTAAGATTAATCTGTCAGAGATATTGGTAAGCACTAAGGTCATTAAACTCCTACCTCACACAAAATGCCCATTTTGGTTTATCAATAATTATAAATTAGTAGGTGTCTATAATTCAGTATTCAGAAAAAATAACAGAATGACTCCTAACTATTTTTGGCACAAAACATTTTACAAATTTGTAACATGTTTCCCATTCAGAAGTTTTAAAACAAAAATTAGTATCAATATTTTTATGTTGTAATATTTTTACTTTGCACATGATTACATGATTTCTTGTTCCCATTTTTGCTACACAAAAAGTATACCAAAAAATAATAATTAATAATAAAACGAGTGCCACCAGAAATAAATAGTAATATTTTACTAATGATGCTATGCTACACAGGGTGTTTCATTAATAATGGGAAATAATTAAACTATAGAATCTTGGGTTCAAAATAATAGGATTTAACAAAATTCACTTAGATAAAATGTGCCTCATGTCTGAGTTACAGGGTGTTTTATTTAATAATTTAAAAATGATTTTTTCCCATTACTTTTAAATTGTTTGAGTAATCTTTATCATATTTGGCAGGAAGTGTAGACACTGACTTACTTACTAAATTATGGTAAATAAACCTTTCTGGATACTACCAGAGGCGTACGACAGGGGCAAGTCTGACTTTGACTCTTCTTAAATTCTACGCCACTATAGAAATTCTCATTTTAGCACAATTTTTCTATTCTCCAATACTTTCTACGTAAATAACATACACTACTAACGATAAAGTCATTATTTTTCGAGATATTTAAAGTTAAACATAACGTTGCACAGTTTTAATGTGTATTTATCATAGCGGTATTTTTGAGTCATATAGGTTTGTATTTATTACGCAAATGACTTTTAAGTTGATTTTTTGTTTTAATAAGAAGATTAACAAACAATTTTACTAACACGTAACTAACAAAAAGTCTTTTTTACATTTTTGCTCAATAAATAGTTATAATTTTATAATTTGTACATTTTGTTTATAAGCAACTTTGCTTACCCCTTTTAGGGAATCGCGTGATTGGTAAATAAATAAAATAAACAAAGAAATAATATGAACAAAATTTAAAAATACTTAACAAGTGAAATTATTTTTACTTTGTTCATTTACAATATCAAAATTCATAGGTGTGCGTTTATTACTCAAATGAAACTTACCTTTAAGTTGATTTTTTAGGTTTAATAAGAAGATTAACAAACAATTTTGCTAACAAGTAATTATCAAACAGTCTTTTGCACATTTTCGCTACAATAAATAATATGAACAAACTTTAAAAATACTTAACTCAGCAAATGTTCAATATAACCCCCATTTACCTCAATAAGTTTATATATTCTTTCACTAAACGATATTCTAACTTTAAAAAATATGTTTGGCTGATTAGCAATAAAATTAGCGGAATTTACTATTTGCTGCCATTGCTCTTGACGATTATTTATTTCTTGTGAGTACACCAAAGTTTTAATATACCCGCAGAAATAGAAATCTAAGGGATTACCTTCGGGGGTTCTAGGCGGCCACGGGTATTCACTACCTCTGCCAGTCCAACGATGAGGAAATTGCTGATCTAGATAGTTCCGTAGTATTAAAGAATAATGAGGCGGTGCCCCATTCTGCATGAACCACACACCTCTCCTTTAGTTAAGTGGCAATTCTTATAGCTCGTCGAAAAGTCTAGTTTGTAGAAACTCCAAATACGAGTTACCATTCAAATTTGCTGGTAATTCATAAGGACCCAACAAACCATCTCCAAATATACCGCACCATACATTAATCTTAAATTCATGTTGTAAATCTGATTCTCGGAATAGATGCGGATTTTCAATATCCCAACTGTGGCTATTTCTCCCGGTGAAAACTCCTCTACGCGTAAAAGTGGCCTCGTCAGTGAAATAATGTTTTTAATAAAAATCACGATTTTTTTTTCTATTTAACATCCACTGAGCAAAATTTAATCTTAAAGGATAATCTGTAGGTAATAAGTTTTATACAGGTGTAAAGTGGCAAGGTCGTAGATTGTCTTTTTTCAGTAAGCGGAAAACTGAAGAATGGCTTACTCCAGCCATTGCTGCTAAACGCCGAGTACTTAGTTGAGAATTATCACCAATCTAAAATGTCATCCTCCTGATCAACAGTTAAATTTTTAGGTCATCCCACATCACTTTTGGGCTGATATTGTCCAGTATCTCCTAATCTATTAAAAATATTACAGAAGGTTTTGCGACCAGGTTGAACTCTGTTTGGATACATTTTCCGATATCTTCAAGCAGCAGCAGGACAGAAATAATTTTCTTGTACATAAACACAAATCATATCTCGCATTTCACGATTAGTAAAATTGTTATGGCGGGGCATTTTTACTTGATGAGATTTTTAAGTTTTATAACAATCAAAATCTTTTGTGACAGTAAAAATAAACAACTAACGGCAATGGCAGTCGTCAACTACACCGAAACAATTAACTCAGATCAGAGATAACTACACAAAACCTGAACTTATCTTGATTACGTCTTACGCACTTTTAAATGATGTGCAGAAATGATTCAAGTGGCATTTATCTGATTGTGATATTGTAAATAAAAAAAAATCAGTTTATTTATTGTTAGTATTTTTAAAGTTTGTGTAGCAAAAATGTGAAAAAGTCTTTTGATAATTACGTATTAGTAAAATTGTTTGTTAATCTTTTTTGCGTAATAAATGTAAACCTATGGATTTTGATGTTATAAATACACAAAGTAAAAATAATTTTATTTGTTAAGTATTTTAAATTTTGTTCATATTAATTATTGTAGCAAAATGTGAAAAGACTTTTGATAATTACGTGCTAGTAAAATTGTTTGTTAATCTTATTAAATCTAAAAATCAACACAAAAGTTTGAGGAGCAAACTTATGACTCAAAAACTTCGCCATGATAAATACACATTAAAATTGTACAGCGTTATGTTTAACTTTAAATATCTCGAAAAATAATGACTTTATCGTTACGAAGGTAGAGTATGTTATTTACGTAGAAAGTATTGCAGAATAATAGAATTGTGCAAAAATGAGAATTTCGTCAGTGGCGTAGAATTTAGGAAGGGTCAAGTTCGGACTTGCTCCTGTCGTACGCCTATGGCAGTAGCCAGAAACGTTTATTTACCATAATTTAGTAAGTAACTAAGTGTCTGCACTTCCTGCCAAATATGATAAAGATTAGTCAAACAGTTTAAAAGTAATGGGGAAAAATCATTTGTAAATTATTAAATAGAACACCCTGTAACTCAGACATGAGGCACATTTTATCTAAGTGAATTGGGTTAAATCTTATTATTTTGAACCCAAGATTCTACAGTTTAATTATTTCCCATTATTAATGAAACACCCTGTATATGCTGATGTGTGTAGCATACAATAAATAAATCAAGAATTTAAAAAATTGTATATTTAATTAATTAATAGGGGAATATGACTTTACAAAAGAGGAAGAAGATCCCTGGTTTTATTTTAAGCAATGGAAAATCTGCGGGAAAAGGAAACTAACACGAGAGGAAAATTTTGATAGAAATGAAAAAGTACTAAAGTTTCAAAAACTACATAATGTAACGGAACCTTTTAAAAGTTTTGAAAAAAATGAAGAAGCAGTAGTGCTTCAAGAGCTAAATAGTGTAAAACTGTTTCCAGAGAAGAATGCTGAAAGAAATGAAGATGCACTAGTATTTCAAGAACTAAATAATGTAAAACTGTTGGCAAAAAAGAATGCAGAAGAAAATGAGGAGTCATTAGTGCTTCAAGAACTAAATAATGTAATACTGTTGAGAGAGAAGAATACTGACAGAAATAAGGAGGCACTAGTGATTCAAGAACTAAATAATGCAAAGCTGTTGTCGGAGAAGAATACTGAAAGAAATGAAGACGTACTAGTGCTTCAAGAACTAAATAATGTAGGACTGTTGACAGAGAAGAATACTGAAATGAATGGAGAGCCACTAATCATTCAAGAACTAAATAATGTAAGAAGCCATTGAAAGTTAAAGTTGTTATTTTTAATAATTCGAAATTGTGTTTTAGATACACAATAATTTAGAGGAAGAATTTTCTAAATGTTCGGATTCATATGTTGACTCATCGGTAATTTATTATGAAATTAATGAAAAAAAAACTAGGAGCAGAATTTATAGGTTATTGTATTTTAGGAATCCTGGGAACCAATTGCTGAAGTAGAAAGTGATGACGACAGTACTTCCGAAGAGAGCGGAATTATTGGTAAAATAAGACCTAGTATAATAAAACAGGTAATCGTTTAAAATTATTTTTTTATTATTTAATTGTTTTGTCAGATACATATAAAAGTCGTAGGTATATAACTAAATACATAAAGTTTTTGGTTTATACACCTCAAAATTTACAATAAATTAACGAATGCAAAAAAATTAGGTTTAATACATATAGGCTATTAGATTTGCTTTGACCTTTAACACATGTATCATGATGCACTGGGTTTTATGTAAATACTAAAAAATAACAAAAGTTTAGTTATTAGTCTTGTTATCCTGGCACTCTGATGGCACTTTGCTGTTATAGGATTAGAAAAGTCTTTTTTGCTTTGAAACGGAGTGTTAAAAGAAAATAATGTTTAAGTTTTTTTTTAATTTCTGTATTCTTTCTAATTAGAAAATTGGAAACGACCTCGTTACTATAGAATTTGGGAAATCAGAATTAGCTGCTTTTAGCAATTATATGCAAGTTCCCCAAGAAAGAAATTCTCCAACTGAAAATTTATCAGATAAAGAAGTCCGTTTGGAGATACCAAATATAAGTAGCAATTTCGACAAACCTCATTCAAGTACACATACTGTTGAAGTAAATATCTTTCTAACTTTTAAGAGTTTTTTTTTAAGTTTTTAGAATATGTGTAGAATTTCTAATAAAAAAAAAAACAACTGCCCGGTTCTACATCAGCTTTTTGGGAGTAAATTTTGTGGAAATTTTGATTTTATTCGTCATAAAGCTATTTATTATTAATCTTCTGCTACTTGATAGTTACAATGATTCGGGGTATTTGGGATAAATATGTACATTACAGTTTTTTTTTGTAAAGAACACTAAGCTGATACATCCTTCAGTGGAAATAAGTCGTCGGAAAGGACGTGTATGGGATAAAAAAGATCGATGTCCGTATTGTAATCAAGATATAACAAATTTTTCTCGGCACTTATTCAGGAAGCACGCAAATGAAGAAAGTGCAATTAAAATACTGCAATGTACAAAAGGGAGTAAGGAAAGGAAAAGATTAATTGAGTTATTAAGAAAAGAAGCTAATTTCTCTATTTACTATGAAAAATTATCCGACCAGTGCAAAGGCCTTCATCAAACCCTAACAAAAGTCTTATGTTTGAGGACTATTTGCCTTGTAAATATTGTAGAGGCTTATATAAAAGCAGTCCCTGAACAGACATGCGAAAAACTGTTTTTTAATAAAGAGGAAGGTGCTTCTAAAATACGCTATAGAAGTGAAGGACAAACCATCTTAGCATTTACAGAGTCTAGAAAACAGTTTTTAAATCGTTTGCGGTTAAAAACAGAAGTATTTAATAAAATGCATGCAGACAGAATTTCCTTAAACGGAAAAACTGATCCTATTATTTGTCAGTATGCAGAAGATTACCTACGCAAACACAAAAGGCCGCATATCAAAAATGTCGTTAGTAACAAAATAAGAGAGTTGGGAAGACTTCTAATTCCTTTGAAAGATGTTTATAACATTAATTCAATGTTAGAAGCCTTAAAACCGGAAAACTTTGATAAAGTTGTTTCGGCAGCTAGAATTATATCAGGATATGATGATTCCACAAAAAGTTTTCAATCGGCTTCCTTGGCGCTACATTTAAGAACAACATTAATAGCTGTGTGTTCTGCAGCAAAGGCTTTGCTGTTCAAAAAGGACCCGATTTTGCCTGTTACCGATTATGACAAGGTCTTAAGAGAGCTGAAAAGGTTTTCCGAATTGGTGGCCTCAAATTGGAAATTTGAAATGGGAAGCTTGGCTCTAAAGGATTTGAAGGAAAAACATTCTGCTAATCCTCAAACATTGCCAATAACACCAGATATACTTTTGTTCAAAAATTATTGTCATAAGACAGCAGGCAACGCTATGGAAAATTTAACTGTGAATATACAAGACATAGATTCCTTCAAGAAACTTTCAGAAGCAACTCTTGCCTTAACAATTTTGTTAAACAGAAAAAGAGTGGGAGATGTTCAATATTTAAAATTAGAATCATACAATAACTCTCCCACATTCAACAATCAAGTAGAATGCATTAATGTTCTCACAGATGCTGAAAAAGAACTTACCAAATATTTCAAACGAGTTCTAACAGTGGGAAAAGGAAGCAAAACTATTGCAATACTTTTTCGAAAATCAATACAAAAATACATACAAGTAATGTTGACTGCTAGAAATAGCACCAGATTTGTCCCAAAAGAAAACCCTTTTTTATTTGGATTGATTGGAAGTTCATGCAAGTGGATAAATGGATCAAGTGTTTTAAGGAAATATGCTGTATCATGTGGAGCAGAAAATCCGCAAACATTAACATCTTCACGTTTACGAAAACAAATCGCAACGGTGTTGCAAATTTTAAATCTCAATGAATTAGAAATGGAGCAAGTGGCTACGTTTATGGGACATACCAAAAAAACACATCAAGAGTTTTATAGGTGGGTATTTGCAAGAACTCATTCAGTTAACTTTATAATTTTTAAAGTAGCTCTTATTGCTAATATGCCTAAAATAAACTAATGAAAATGTTCTTCATTTTACCTCCAACATACCGTAAATTTTTTTATAGGTACGTTCAACATACACATGAGCATATCCTTTTCTAATACTTTCCAGTTTTTCTGTAGGTTTCACTTTAAATACTCATGCCATCCTTAGTATGAGTAGCTAGGAAATTGGAAAAAACTGTTTGATACACAATTGTATACTCTGTAAACCTTAATCAGTAGCCAAAATTGAATAAACTGATAATCATTAATTAATTTCCGAGAAATCTAAGCCAAGATTCTCGATTGTGTTTAGTTTAAAATGATTTTTTCTGAAACTTCCTTAGAAAATAGTATTTTCTTTTGTAAGATGAGTGAGAAAGTTGCATTTTCCTCACTTGTGATGAAAGTAAACAGCGATTTATCTATTGCAGGAAAACAAGTGAATTTAATAAACTGTCAACGTTGACAACTTAATGTTATAAATGCGAAATTAATGAATATTTTTGTAATTATAGGCAGTTTTAGAAAAAATTTTGTGTACAACACAAGAAGAAAATGCTTTTTCAACTCTCGCTCAATTGACACACTCATGATTGTCCAGAGCAATCTAAATAAAGAGCATTTTCAATTATTCAAAAACTGAAAACCTGGATTTTTGCGGTTAGATTTTCGCGCAAAGTTTGTAGAACTTTACTTATGTGTATGTCTGTTTATGAAGATATTAATAAGTACCTGTCATCTTATCTGTCATTTTTAGATGTCATCAAAGAATTTTCTTGAGTGATTAGTGCACATTCCACGCGAATGTAATGTAATAATTTATCCAACACTTCTTTAGATCTATTTCAAACATTTAAGTTTGTTTCCTGAATCTTTTGCTAATGACAAGACGTTTGACGTGCTGTCAAAAAAACTAGAAAATTTAAATTAGTCTTGGATCAGTTGGTACAATGCTCATTACTTACGCGTGAGTAATTGTAGACATTACTTGTTTGAAACGAACATATTAATGTGCTTATGATATGTGGTGTTGGATAAAAGCTTTTAATGAATTTGTTCCAACTTACCCCATGATTCTGAAAGATTTGCCTGGGATATTTGAAGATCTCAAAAATTAAAGGGTTTTTTGTAATATTCATTCATTAGTAATTTCATCAATACGTAACTTTTGATGTTTGAAAACATTTAATCCCTAATTCATTCCGATAGGTAGGGTATTGTCTTGTTTTTAAAGTATAAATGGTATTTGTAATAGTGGCACTAGCTATCAATACTAACTTAGAACATTTGTTTTTTGTTTAGATTACCACAGGAAATTTATCAAACGTCCAAAATAGCGAAATTACTGTTAATGATGGAAAAAGGGCTAAGTAAAGAAGATAAGGGCAAAACTCTTGATGAATTAGATATTGAGTTACAAACATGGGAAGTCAAGCCACGCAGAGAACCGAAAGAGAGAATAAAAAATGGTGGATACCTGATATTTGGTTTGATGCATTCTGTAATTTATTAATTTTCGTAGATGAAAATACAACTGAACCAGAGAAAGTCGAACCTTTTAATAAACCTGTTAAGTATTCATCGACAGGGACCATACATACATCTGACGAGAAAAGTAAATCACGAGCTAAAGAGAGAGTCGAAAATGGTAGGTATCTGATATTTGGTTTGACTCTATTCATAATTTGTTAATTCATTTATTAAAGATTCATCGACATCAACCATACATCAATCTGAAAATAAAAGTGAATCACGAGGATCATGGAGCACACGCCAAAAAAATGTTACGTTGCAGTTTTTTAAAAGCCATATTAAAAACAAAATTTCTCCCAAGAAAGCTGAATGTCTACAGTTTCAACAAAAGAATATGGAATTATTTAAAGAAAAAACTTGGCTACAAATAAAAGTTTTTGTATATAATACTTATAGAAACAATCCATAAACTATTTTTTACGATAATTTATTACTTTGTTTATTTAAATTAAACCCTTTAGTTAAATCTTTTGAGTACAGGCTTTTACGTATGATTTCATTGTGTATCTCAATTAATTAAAAGAAGCAGCTTAACACCATTCTTGTTATATTTATTTTCACCACTTGAAGTATATTGTCATTACCATACTAAATGAAATACAACAATATAATTAATTGATATTACTATCAAGAAAGAAAGAAATTAATTGTATCAACAGCAACTCTTACTATGTAGAACTAACTCATATTTAGTAATTGTATTAAATTAAAAATCATTTTATAAAATTCTACTATAACATTTTATTCTATTAAGAAACTTAACATAATTCTAAGGAAAAAAATGCAAAAATTATCAAAAAAACTGATTTTAATAAATACAATTATTAAATATTTTATGTGTGAGTTTTAAAATTTAAAAGTAGAGGTAATCAATAAAACTTTATAAAAACACTGATATTTTAGTTATCGTAATTCGTCATCTGAACTTCAATGCGTAAGCGTAGTAGTAAAACCATATAATAGTCCGCCTCCGCATTTAAAATGACAACATTTAATTATTTTCTTACAATAATAATAATCTATACTGAAAGAATAAATAAATCTATGACAGCCATAACGAAACTCCTACAGTCCTGTTTCTCCGATTTCATAAACGCAGAGTATACAATGTTGCCATACTGAAAGGATCTCATCTTCCTCGGAAATATGTACAACTTAAAATTTTCACGAGCGCCCTCTCTCATGGACTAGATGAACTACAAATACTTATCATGGGATAATACCTGCAAAGACGAGATCCACTACAAAATTTGTATTTCTTCACTGCCAACCTTCCTAATCAAAATGGCGAAGATATACACAAAACAACCTGAGATCCAAAATTGGATCTCACCTTTCAAAACGGATCTCACCTTATACAGGAAACAAATGAAAAGGATCTCTACTTGTACTATATATATATATATATATATATATATATATATATATATATATATATATATATATATATATATATATATATATATATATATATATATATATATATATATATATATGAGGAGTTTCAGACATAAATAATAACAACAAAAATGCACGAGCTATCACGGAAACTAAGCTTAGAAACATACCATTACACTTACTCAAGTACTTAACATGACAATGACAGTAATTGATTTAAAGCATTTATATATATATATATATATATATATATATATATATATATATATATCCGTGTGAAATGCGACGTCCGGTATACGGACGCCCGATTTCCAACACTAAATTTATTTAGGGGGCTCAGGGATGTTAAATAAGCTATTTGACAGAATTTAGCATGGACGCCCAATTGCGGTTATTTGTACAAGTATATTAATTTTTAGTTCCACAGTTTTTCACCAGAGGCGCAGCGATCGAGACGCGTATATTGACAATGTATAATCAACTTTCATTACTTCGATAACCCTGCGTCCGTCAACTCGGCAACACAGGATATCTATTTTTAGATCACTGTATAAGTTTAGTTTCTAGTTAGTGTGCAGTTTCATCGAGTAAGCGTTCCACAGAATTGAGAAATGAGTCCTTGTTGAATTCATGAAAATCGCTTAACTGTTGATGAGTCATATTAGGTTTTGAATAAATTTTTTTTACTTTACTATTATCTTAAAAATGCTTAACCAATTTAATACAAGCGGGTCGAAAATGGCTCACCCAATTTATGAAACTGTAAACTTAATTTTTATTATATTGAAATGAAACCATCGAAATACGATTGTGAAGGATTGTCTCTACTTAATATCAAAAGATTATCAATGATTTTAATCAAAACCATTATAAAATAATTATTGGAATAAGATAATATAATAAGCTGTTGCAGCGTTACCTTCAATTATTTTCCAGATGAATTAATTAAATTTTTGCTAATTTGCTTGTGCATTTATAATCTTAAAATTCTACATTATCAATTCGCAAAATTCTATTTATCATTTATTTATAAATAATGTCATCTGTTTATTGATAAAACAGTGGGTCGATGACGACCCACTGGGAACACCGAAGTCCTTAGTAAAGAGATATTTATCTGCACATATCAATGCAGAAATGAGATTATTCTTAGTATAAAACGTTTCAGTTCTCTTTCAACCTTTAACTAAGAAGAACAATTGTTTTTTACCTTTTTTGTGCTAATTTTGAGTAGGTGTTATATAGTGCATACGGAAAAGAAGCGGAGTAATAAATCAACAACTTCAAGTATAGTATGGCATTTTTGTTATACGAGCGGCACATCAGTTTTCGATAATAAATTTTGCAAATATTGGAGACAAAATGAAAATCCCACTTTTTTCGTACTAAGACCACCAAACAATAGAAGACCCTTTAAAAGTGACCGCGTTGACAATAGGAAAGTCTCATTGAGCTCCCAGCTAAATCATTCGACAAAGGGTTCATAAGCGTAGAAAGTGAGTAATTTGTAAAAGAGTGAACAATAACACTTCATACCATTAATAAATTAGAATTTATTTACAATATATAGTTTTATTATCTACTACAAAAATTATACAAATAAAAATATATTTATTTACAAAAATGCTTACATGTCTTATATCTATATATTTAGTAACATTTATGCCGTGCGCCACTGGAATCTGCCGGACAGATTGAATTATTACTCCGCTTCTTTTCAAAATGCACTAGTTCATACTAGTTAAGTTCAATTTTGTGTAAATTTGTATTTTGTGTTTTTTTCTGTAACTTTATATACTTTCAAAATGAATTAAGAAAGGAATAATAGTTGTAATTATTGGTAAGAAATTAAAGCTTTTGCGAAAGTGTGTTGAATACTATGCTTAAAATTTGAATTAGGGGTCGATCTCTTACTGCTCACGAGTTTCTTGAAGCTGCAGAAAATTTAGATTTTCTAATCACACCTCCTGAAAATAACGATCATATAACAGATGAAGATTCGAGAGACGAAGAGAGTTGTGATTCTGATCGTCTAAATAAAGGTCAATTTCAAGCCGAAGCAGTTATTATCAAATATTATAACGAGCATGAAGTCGTTAATGAAGATATTGATATTGTTGAGAACGTTCTTGAAAAACCGTCAACGTCAAAAGCAAAGATTTAAAATTTCCCTTCCTGCTCGCCAATGGAATGTTGGCGATTTACCGTACACTAGCACGTCAACTAATGATACCTATAGCTATTCTGCACCTCTTACTCTAAATAGTTACAGCCAACCTCTTGTGTTTTTTAAATTATTTATGGATAGTGATATTTGGAATCTGTTAATAGACCAAACTATATTATATACTTCATCGAGAAATAAACCTCTTACAATTTCTACAAATGGAATGTATACATTTTTAGGAATTTTATATCTCACTGGATATAATACTTTGCCGAGACGAAAGATGTATTGGGAAGAATCGAAAGACGTTCTCAATAATTTAGCATCAAAAAGTATGCGCCGAAATAAGTTCACTGAAATTTTCACTAATTTACATTTAGTGGATAATTCCACAATAGCAGTAGGTGATAAGATGGCAAAACTCCGTCCCTTAATTGATAAAGTAAACAAACAGTTTTTAAAATATGCACCTATACAAGAAAACATCTCCATCGACGAATCCATGATTCCATACTTTGGAAGGCATGGATGGAGACAATTTATAAAAGGAAAGCCAATTCGCTTTGCCTTTAAATGGTGGGTGTTGGCTATTGCTTACAATTTTAAATTTACCAAGGAAGATCAGATTAATGTTTCAAAAGACGATTTACCAGTAAAAGGGTTAGGCGAATCAGTTCAGTGGGAATTCGCAATAATTGTAAAAAATGCTTTTCCGAATCACACATTCTGTTTTTACTTTGATAATTTTTTTACGTCTCCAAGACTGATTACACTTCTGGATTCTCAATAATTGTTAGCAACCAGTACAGTTCGCGATAACCGTATAGAAAATTGCCCCCTGCAAAGTGTAAACTACTAGATAGGAATTAGACGCAAGAAATGATATATGCCTATAATACTTGGGATTTTGGATGTTCTTATGAATAATTGCTGGACTCTTAGCAAATGCTATGGTAACAACACTTTTCCTGAAATATGAAGAAGCTCATCAAACACCTGGATCTAGCTCACAAATAAATATTCCCATACCTGTTAGGGTAGAAGTAAGTCATATTATCATCACCAACGTTTCTAAAAAAGATGTGTGTGTGTGTTGAAATAAAACTGTTAAGCCTGTTCAACTTGCAACATCGTTTTGCATGATAAGTGTTTGCCACATACCATTCAAATACTGTTTAAATTTAAAAAAATTAATATTATACGTATTTTGCTTAATTTTTATATAAAACTAATAAAAAATATTTAAAAGTTAAATCTTCATTAGTTCAAAACCTGTACTTGTGCCCAGAGGGTCATTAACGACCCACCCTGTATTTTGGCCAGTAGGGCTTAGATACTTTTTGTATTATTTTTATGGTTACCTAAGATATTGAAATGAAAAGATGATTTCCAAAAAAAAAAAGAAAAAAAGTTACGGGCCTAAATGAATTAAATGTGCATTTACAACTTCCATGAAATGAAATCGATTTTGCTGAAAACGTTCTCGAGCACTCCAGAGCAATGAGACAATTTAACGACATTTATTTGTAATTCATTCCGGTAAATCTTCGAGTGCAGTAGTGGAAAGATCAAGGTGAGAAAAAATAAAAAGCACTTTTAACAGTTCATCATATTTTGAATACTTCAAACCGTTTTATAGAGAAAAGCGCTTTTAAGCTATGGGCGGTTCCCGACCTATTTAAATGTCGGAAATTGTTCACCCCACTGCTCTAGGACTAAAGTGTTGTAGGTGGAAAAAATGCCCCCTTCCATGTTAAAATCGAATAATTCGAGTCTTTTTTATGTCTGTATTATTACTCAAAACCTCCATAGGCTACCTTGTAAGGGCGTTCGGTAACCGATACGTACAATTTGAACCAAATATAAAATGTACTAGAATAAAATAAAAACCTTTTTTTCTAAACTCAATCGTTATAACAGAGAAAAACATATACGATGAAAAATTAGATTAATGTTTATTATATTTACTGTAAAATAAATGTCATAGACCAGCAAATAGCGAATTAAGAATTCTGCCATAATCGTATAGACCTTGAGCCGATCAAAATCAAATATTGAAAACTTAATATTCTTAACATAACTTGCCATTAATTTCAATAAGCGAATAATTCATGTCTCGCAGCATATTCTAGTAAGTGCGGCTCTTAATAGACTAAATTTTTGTTGGGCTTTTTATACAGTGTGTCTACTTAAGTTATTATTATTAACTTTACGAAAAAAAGTCATTCTTTATAAAAAGTTCTGTATGATTCAGAACCTAAAATGTAATCATCTGATATATATATTTTTATCTGCCGTATACAAGGTACGTGAAAAAATAGGAATTCTACTCACGAGTAAAGTACCTTTATTTTTGACAATATCGAAAATTGATATTAAAAAAACTTCATCAGAATTAAAAACTACGTTCAAATGTCAATCACATCAAAAAGTAAATTTTGCATTTTTTTGACACAGGAAAAACTTTTTATTATCAATTTTAAAAAAGTTATTCTTTATAAAAAGTTCTACTTTTTGAAAAAAAAAAGATATTAAACTATTCAAATTGGAGATAGTATATACAGATTGTACAGGATAGTCAAAAATTAAACAAAAATACAAAACCTCATTTTTCAAAGTAGTTTGATATAATTACATATTTCAACATATTTTTCAATTCTGATCAATTTTTTCCCATACCAAGTTTCGATATTGTTAAAAATAAAGGTATTTTACTCTTGAGTAAAATTCATACTTTTTGAAGTACCTCGTATATGGCTGAATAAATTTGATATCTGATGATTTCATTTTACGTTTTAATACTGTAGAACTTTTTATGCAGAGTTTTTTCGTGAAGTTAACAATAAAAAATTTTCAATTTGCTGCGAACTTAAGTAGACACACTGTATAATGTATTAGCAAGACATATTAAACAAGCCAAAATGCGAATCCGTATCGAATCCGAAACCAACTTCAAAAGAAATGTATAGAGTTGAAATAGAATTTAAATATTAGTAATTTTCTATAAGGTTGTGCCATTAATACAATTTGTAATGATAATACAATTTCTAAAAATTCGATTTAGTGACCTCAGGAACGAAGATGGTTCGAGATAACATTTTTTCGAGTTCATATTCGTTTTCAATATAAATTTTTCTATAAGAATGAACCCTTAAATAATTTTCGAAAATATTCGACTTTAAGAGCTGATCCCTCGAAAATGGTTCCAAAGTGCACGAAATCCCGCTTCACTTTCTATCAGCGAAGAAAGCTCTACAAAATAGGCACCTCCGTTTGGTCGAAATCCGAGCATCACACACACGCGCACGCGTACGCGCACGCACACGCACTCACACACACAAATACACCACACAGACATCATATCCAATTCAGAAACCAACTTTTTGAAGTTGGTTGACTACATAAATGTTTATTATTTTAATAAAAGGAAATGAGGAGGGGATGCATACAATACAGCATGAAAATGAGAAAGAAAAAATAACATATATTTTTTAAAGGAAACTACACATATTTTTGTTCAATGTTAACATACTTACTGTAATAAAAGCAAAATGCCATTTTTCAAATTCTGTAGAGAAAATGAGTGCCATAGGTAACACATTACTTAGTATTTGAAACCACACAATCATGTTTTGGTTAGGAAAAAACAAAATAGCTTGAAAGAACTGTGAAATGAATTTCCCTTCTTTTCTTTTACTGTTGACATTTAATCTGAACTTTATAATAAGTTATTATAATGAGTTTTAGCTTTTAGTGTAGTCGAGGTGGTTCAAATACTTTAAAAAAATAACTAAAGCATTGCTTTCATCTGTAAACTCTATTTCATGTCAAAAATGGTATATCTGCTTTACTAAAATTTAATAAGTTTGAACTAAAAAGCTAAACTAAAAAACAAATGTAATGGTTTTTCAAAAATTTTAATCACGTACTACTATTCCGCGAAACTCTTATTTCTGTTTTAAAGTGTACTTATTTTGTACATACACTTTAATTTTTAACCAATTCTTGTTCTGTAGAATTTCCGGAAATCGGTTTTTTAGTTCCAAACACTCAAGCCGTTTTGGAGGTTTCTTCAATTCTATATGTTTCTGGAAGAAACAATCATATATTCTTTTTGTTTGTCTGTCCAAGGAACGAGAATTCTGTTTCTTTTGTTTTGCTTTGTTTTATTTTCTTTCTCGACGCAGTTACTACTATGACCAAATTTTACACTTTCTATGGGTAATTGTTCGAGCTTCACTACAAGTTTCCGATCCTTTTCAAAAGTATCTGTAGTTGGTTGTCGAATTAAGTCATCACTTTGGTTCTCATTAATATCGATAGGATCTATATCATCTTTTTCATTTTCATCGTTGTCAACCACAAGTTCATCTTCTAGATGTAAGTTTATTTCGTCCAGTTTTTTTCCTTTAAATTGCGCAATATCTCCGCTTTCCATCAACATTAACATTTTTGATATTTTTGCAGTCTGGTACACATCATCTGGCAAGCGATAGGCTTGTTTGTGTATACCTATTGTGTGTCCCATAAATGTCGCAAGTTGTTCCAGGTCATTTTCTGTCATATTAAAAATTTGAGCCAAAGTTGCCATGTGTTTTCTTAATTTCGTGCAAGTTAAAGCATCGGGATGCTTGGCACCACTTTTCGCAACATATTTTCTTAATATCTTATATCCATATATCGGTTGGAGTGTTTTAGGGTTACCAAAAGATTTTCTTTTGTAACAAATCTATCCCTATGAAGTAATATTATCTTTAAATGATTCTGGACATCAGGGCTGAAGAAAACAGGTACACCTCTGCCTCTTTTTCCTCTTATTACTACTCGTTTATAAGTTTTAATAAGAATTTTTTCTGTAGGTGTAATAACATCGAAACATTCTTCATAATTTTCATCATTGGATAAGTGTGAAGTGTAGGTTCTTAAAAGTATTCGTTGTAGTTCTCCAGGACGTCTTCTGTTTAGCAAAATAAGTCGACAGTAAATAGTTTCAAGTAATACAGTATAAGCATCGATATCATCATTATTGTTGTTCAGTTTAATCTCTGCAGAAAATGCTGCTTCAATAAGGTAATTCTTTAAAAGCTTTAAGTCACTTGCAAGCGGCAAAAGTGTGATCTTATTCCATCTATTAATATTTAAGTCATTAGCTGCCTGACTGGATATATGATATTTCCATTGAGATTGGATCAGATGAATTAATGTTTTTATATCTGATTCCAATGTAGCTTGAGGTACCGTCTGTGCCAATTTCTTTTGATATATTTGTAAAAGAGCTATATCACAACACTGTTTTAGGTTAGTTCCCATATCCATTGCTAAGGTTGGTGCTGCAAAAAAATCACGATCTTTATCATATTTAGCTATTATTTTAGTGGCATAAACTAGGGCTTCAAATTTATCAGGTTTTAAAGCGTCTAATAAACATATAATTGAATTATGAAAATGTAAACTTTCACCATTAACACTCATAATAAAATACTTATCTTTTTTGGGATTTTTTAATGGTGTACTTTAAATTATACAATCTAAACGTTTCGATAACACTTACAGTTATCTTTGTCAGTAGTAATGTTTGTTAAAAATTGTTAAAGATGTAGTAAACAATTTTGTCAAATTTGAAAAATTAAAACATAAGTTTCCTCCCCATAAAGGACTGAAATACGACAATGTAAACTTTCACCATTAACACTCATAATAAAATACTTATCTTTTTTGGGATTTTTCAATGGTGTACTTTAAATTATACAATCTAAACGTTTCGATAACACTTACAGTTATCTTCGTCAGTAGTAATGTTTGTTAAAAATTGTTAAAGATGTAGTAAACAATTTTGTCAAATTTGAAAAATTAAAACAAAAGTTTCCTCCCCATAAATGACTGAAATATGAAAATGTAAACTTTCACCATTAACACTCATAATAAAATACTTATCTTTTTTGGGATTTTTTAATGGTGTACTTTAAATTATACAATCTAAACGTTTCGATAACACTTACAGTTATCTTCGTCAGTAGTAATGTTTGTTAAAAATTGTTAAAGATGTAGTAAACAATTTTGTCAAATTTGAAAAATTAAAACATAAGTTTCCTCCCCATAAAGGACTGAAATATGAAAATGTAAACTTTCACCATTAACACTCATAATAAAATACTTATCTTTTTTGGGATTTTTTAATGGTGTACTTTAAATTATACAATCTAAACGTTTCTTTTTTATGTTTTAATTTTTCAAATTTGACAAAATTGTTTACTACATCTTTAACAATTTTTAACAAACATTACTACTGACGAAGATAACTGTAAGTGTTATCGAAACGTTTAGATTGTATAAGTTAAAGTAACACCATTAAAAAATTAATTTTAATATAATTGAATTGTCAATTTTTCTTAATTCTATCAGTAATTTAGCAAGTTCTTCCATTTTTCTTGATGCAACATTAACAAAGTGTTTTTCCCTGTGGGTTTTTATGTATTGAGCGCCAAATCGTGTTATAGCTTTATCCTGTTTTGCTGTAAAGCTTATTTCATCAGCACGCATTCTGGGAAACACAGTTTCGCGTAAATTGTTATCAACTTGTATATTCCTGAGAATAAAATTTTGCGCCGCTGATTGGTGGTTTGATTCTGGATTTGCTAGACATTTCCTCCTCTGCCGCCAAAGGCTTTTTGAAGAATAAAACCCGTAACAATTGGGACAAGGTATTTTTTTTGTATGGATTACTGAAGTCTTTATCGGTTTCCCCGATACATTGTTTTTCAAAAAATTTCCTTTTTTTCTTAAAGCGGTAATTATTTCCTTCCTCTGTAAACTTTTCGTAGGAAAACTAAAGGTTTTCTGGACTTCGAACTCCCCAAGATGACATCGTCCCAAGTGTCTAGCAAAATTAAGAACCGATGTTTCACAGAATAAACAAAAATCTCGAGTACGTTTTTTTTTTATTTTGATTATATAATCGGTTTTCAGTATCAGCTTCTAGAGGTGGTTCTGAAATCATTTTTATTTCAGTGGCAGCAGAATTACCCTTTGAATATTTATTTTCATATTTAGGTGGATTGGTTTTGTTAATATAGTCGTTACCGTCTTTATCAGTAGGCTCCAATAATATATTAGAGATAATATTTACTTTTTGATGTATAATACTACTTGTTAAATTACTGGTTCCAGCTGTTAGAATATCTAGATTTTTTTCGGTTTCTTCATAGTTTGGTTCAAGATAACAGCTACTGTTATCTGACGAATTGTTGGATTCCTGCAAAAAAATATTCACTGAAAATACTGTTCTTTGTTCTGAAAAATGTTATTGTTAATATGTGATTATTAGTACATAAACCGTCAGAATTTTACTGTTGGAAAATTGTGCAGGTTTCCTCCAAATAGTCTCGAATTTCACAAGGAAAGATTCTAAATACACCATTCATTAAAGAAAACCAAAATCTCTAGATTCTCCATTAATAAATTAATGAAAACAAAAGTTAAATTAGTTTACTCGAAACAAATAATATCAAAGTCATAGTTAAGAACTCAGGAATATTATATAATTTTTTTTACTCACAGTGCCGCAAGCTTTAAATTATCAGAAAATAAGTAATCTGTTCACCTTATTGATCCATAAACAGATTTCAAATCGTAATTGCTAGGTCACATTAAAATTATTGTTATCAAGTCATGACAACGGCTGTACCAGAACAAACGTTCTTGCCTGTTGTTACTTTATGTTCTTAAAAATAAATATTTTGAATTTTATTAATACGTTACACATTTAACTAATAACTAACATTTTTTCATAATTCTTACGGCAATAAAGTTAATAAAAAAGTGAGCTTTCTGCGTAATGTAATTCCTATACATACAGTGGTAGTAGTTTGTAGAAATGAATATTTACCTCTTCTCTCGGAGAGAAATCTGGATCTCTATCGTCATCTGGGATAGGTGGTGAAGCTATTTCTGGACTCTGTAGAAGAAAATCGCTGGAAGTATGTGGAACTAGTATATATATATATATATATATATATATATATATATATATATATATATATATATATATATAAATGCTTTAAATCATTTACTGTCATGTTAAATACTTGAGTAAGTGTAATGAGATGTTTCCTAAGCTTAGTTTCAGTGTAGCTCGTGCATTTTTGGCTCCACAGGACAGAGAATATTTGTGTAAAATTTTATACCCCGAAATAGGTTCGTTGGTTCCTGGACTACCAAACAAATATATATTAATAATTGTTAAAAATTACCTCAATAATTAAGCAATATCTTTGTGTTGTTGTACGTCATCACTAAAAAGCACGGGAACACCTTTTCCCCTTATTACCACTCATTTAAACTTTTTAATAAAATTGTTTCAGGCGGATTTATTATTTATGTCTGAAATTCCTCATATATATATATATATATATATATATATATATATATATATATATATATATATATATATATATAATGCTTTAAATCATTTACTGTCATGTTAAATACTTGAGTAAGTGTAATGAGATGGTTCCTAAGCTTAGTTTCGGTGTAGCTCGTGCATTTTTGGCTCCACAGGACAGAGAATATTTGTGTTAAATTTTATACCCCGAAATAGGTTCGTTGGTTCCTGGACTACCAAACAAATATATATTAATAATTGTTAAAAAATTACTTCAATAATTAAGCAATATCTTTTTGTTCTTGTACATCACTAAAAAGCACGAGAACACCTTTTCTCCCTTATTACCACTCGTCTAAACTTTTTTAATAAAATTGGTTCAGACGGATTTATTATTTATGTCTGAAAATTCCTCATATATATATATATATATATATATATATATATATATATATAAATGCTTTAAATCATTTACTGTCATGTTAAGTACTTGAGTGTAATGAGATGTTTCCTAAGCTTAGTTTCGGTGATAGCTCGTGCATTTTTGGCTCCACAAATTATTACAAATTATTGGGGTCTGGTTTTCTTTACCTGAATCTGTTCTTATGTTCGATATTGCTAAATTCAAAATTACTATAAAAACCTTCTTATGTAGAAATGTGTTTTAACACCTTCTCTGAATACCTAACTAGAACCTCGAAGCCAAATTAAAATTTTTTTCTTATGTATTTATACTCACTATAAGTATGTATAATTGAGATGTGCTACACAAAATAAAATTATTTTTTTAAGATATGTTGTCAAAACAGTAATTAAAATAACAGAATAAAAATTGATTAACGTGTAATCGTGTTTTTGCGCAATATAAAAATCTTATTCTTGTATGATTATTTTCCCTAATGTGTTGTCCTGGCAATATTGTTCTAAATTTTGTGACACTTCAAAGTTAATTTAAGCAAATTCTATTCTTAAATTTTGCACAGCACTTGAACACGATAATAATTACACGTTAATAACTTATTTTGATAATAAATATATTACCACTCACAATTTTTCGCCATTGTTGACCTGTTATTGATACGAAGCAAATTTTAAAGCTAACAAGTTTATATAAATATATATATATGTTGTACTTTAACATTTCTTAAAATGTTCAACTGCAATAATTCGTTACATCAAGAATTATTGTAAGTACGTAATCTAATAAGATTGAAAGATATAGTATTTTTTTGTAGCAAAAACAGTTGAAAACGCAACGAAAGTTATCTCAGAGAAATTGGAAGCGAATGCTACCAAAATCAGTGTTAAAAAAACTCGTGTAAGTAGTCAAGGCAAAAATAACGCCATTTTTCTTAACGCTAAATGTTGGTTTTAATTTTCAACTTATTGTAGGATTGGATTAATAATAACAACTTTAATGATTTCCTTTTGGAAACTGATCAAAGCGATTTACAAGAAAATAGTGATTTGCTTGAATTTCCTTCCACTCAACAAACTTTTGCCAAACAAATGGTCGACACTATTAATGTTCCTCATACTTCCGCTGCAAATTACACGGAGCTTATTCCTTTGACAGTTTCCTAAAAATATTCTGCTGTGAACGACAAACGGTACAAGTCGAACACTCTATTGTCGGAAGAATTAATCGAAGGAAATTCCGAAGATGTGTACACTTTCGTCGATAAGGGTTGTGACAGAAAAAGTGATAAAATATCCAAAGTAGGTATGTGATATGTCCGCAATTTGTGAATGTACTCGTATATCAGAATCAACAAATGAATCAATGAACGATCATTTGGACAAGGATTTTAATATTGATGACTATTCTGGCCCGTGTAGCAGCAGCAGCAGCAGTAATGTTTCAGAAGAAAATGCTCAATCGATCATCATCGAAATCGATCAAAATCTTATTACCCCTTCGCCAGGGAAAATTAAAGTAAGTATAGTATGGTTGCGTGGCTCTTTTACAGGGTGTTCGGTTGCCATAAAACCCCGTATTTAAGTTTCGTTATTTACAGTTAGGAATGCACCTAGGGTTTTGTACGGATGATAATGCACTGAAGGCAACAGAGTTCAGCTCGGCGGCCTTTGGGGTCGTTTGAAGGACGGTAACCTTGGCGTTACTAGGAACGTTGTTCATTAATTTTGAACCTCGCCACCGCGTTACTAATGGTAAACATGAATATGCAATGCGGTTGGTTACTATTTTTATTTCAACTTAAGGTTATAGAAGAACCTAAATCATTAGTTTTGTATTTTTTTCTAAAATACCGTTTTAACGCTGAAATTTTCGTTTGAAGTTCGCCATTTAAAAAATTTACCAAACCATGACGTATTTTATTACTTAATAATTTGTCCATCAATTAGAAACGTATACATAAAACATCATTCAAGAACACCCGATCGCTGAATTTTATTTTAATGTTTTGTTCTACAATTTTTCATTATTTTAATAAACATTGTAAGATATGGATTGTAGAATTTCCGGTTTGACTTTTTCGCCGAAATTATTTACTCTTATGGTAAATTTCATCTTTATGACTGATTCTGCTCACAGAATATTAATCCGACTATCTTTATAGAAAAACAAGATAATTAGTAATAAAGTCGTACGATGCAGATACTGCCAGGATGACATAGCCACAAAAAATTTTAACCGACATTTGCACAGAAAGCATCGAGCAGAAAATGAAGTAGAGGATATGTTAAAATTTCCAAAAAATAGTAAAGAAAGGCGACGTGCGCTTTCTTTGTTCAGAAGCGAAACAAATTTCGATCTATACATAAAAGGACTAACAAGACCAAGCCGTCAACGAAATATATATGATGAAAATACTATATACATGCCATGTGCATATTGTGAAGGATTGTTTTCCAAGAATTATTTAAAGCGCCATTCCAGATCCTGTATCGCTAAAATTAGAACTGATAATCCACAGGGGAAATAGAACCACTTATCCATCTCTCAAACAGTCATTGCGTGTGCTACAGATCCAACAAATGTTATCATAAAAATGAATGTGAAAAAACAAGTCAGTTCTTGTCTATAAACGTCATTATAATAAATTGAACAAAATATTTAGCTTTGTTTGATAGGTTTTGGATATTATGAAAGCGGATGCAATTTCATTAGAGGCAAAGAAAGACGTCCTTATAGCACATTTCGGGGAGTCTTATTTAAAACACCATAAAAAAGAAAATTTAGCATATGCTTGCAGTAACAGAATGAGCGAACTGTCCCGTTTATTAATCAGTTACAGAAAATTAATCAATAATAAAGATGTTGCTTTTAAAGATTTACTACATCCAAAAAGGTTTGACATGGTAGTTCTTGCAGCCAGGGAAATATCAGGTTTTGATCACTCTAAGAAAACATTTACTGCACCTAGCCTTGCCATGCATTTGGGGACCTCGTTAAAAGTAATTTGTAACGAATTGAAACATTTGATTTTAAAAGAAAGCAAGGGATTTAAATGCAAATCCAATGAGGAGTCAAAATTATGGTTAGACGACGTGAACAATTTTTAAGAATTGGTGGAGTCGCGGTGGAATACAGAAGTAGCTTCACTCGCTAACAAAGATATGATGGAAAAACGGTGCAATAAACCGTTACTTTTACCATTAGCCAGCGATATTAAAAGATTTAGAGATGGCATTATCACATACGCTGAAGAATGCAAAAAAAAACTAATAAATAATGAAGGTGATGCAAAATGTTACAAATTATTAGCGCATTGTACATTATCATTATTAATTGTTTTCAATAGAAGACGAATTGGCGACGTCCAATATTTAAAAATAAAAGATTATTACAATGACAAGCGGGGGAATAGTAAAGACTTTGAAAATGTTCTAACAGAGACAGAAAAGGTTCTAACCACGAAGTACAAAAGGGTAGTCAATAGTGGAAAAGGAAGCCGTGCTGTGGTAATACTGATTCCGGAATTGCTTAAAAAATTTATTGATATGCTGCTGCAATATCGGCATAATTATATTTCCACAGATAACGATTATGTATTTGCCATTCCAGGAAGCAAAATTAAGTGGGGAAAAGTCGATGTTGCCATTCGGACGCTGGCAAAAAAGATAAAATTAGAGCACGTTGAGGCATTTACCAGCAACAAATTAAGAAAGCATATCGCTACAGTTATGCAGATCTTAAATTTGAGCAAGAGTGAAACTAAACAGTTCGCAAACTTCATGAGACATACCGAAAAAACTCATGACGAATTTTATGAGTAAGTTAAAAGTTGTACTTGCTTAGTTTACATAAAAAATATGATAATCTTTAAGATTGCCGGTGGACATATACCAGACAGCAAATGTATCTAAACTTTCATTAATGATGGAAAAAGGATCAGTGCCTGTTGAGTACAAAGCTAAATGTTTAGCAGAGATCGACCTCGACCCAAACTTAGAACGCGCTGAGGAGGATGATAATAACGGTAGGTGGTAATTATTAGATAAAAGATTTAAAAAACATTCTAATTCTTGTAGATGAAGGAATAATATGTTTAGAAAATGAAGAAGAGGTCATGGACACATATATAGATCCGAATGAGAATGAAGTAGTACCACAACCAACTGATCCCAATGAAAATATACATACAAATAAGGAAACGAATGCAGAAACTGAAAGTTCAGATGGTGACGAAGGATTCTTTTAAGATTTACTTAAATTAGTTACACTTAAATTAATTTACAGATTCTCTAAGTGTTAATATTAGCCCAAGAAAAAGAAGAAACGCTAACCCAAGCAAACCTATAAAAAAGCAAAGTAAGAAGATTTTATGATCCTTTATTGATATTGCATATTACTATTGTGTTATAATGAACTGTTTAAGTGTGGTCTAATCAGGAAACCGAAGCACTTGGACAGCAATTTCCATCTAATATTCGAAAAAATGTCTATCCGTCAAGAAAAGAAATACTAACGTTTATTTCGAAAACAAAATCCAAAATGAGTGTTGCGGTAATAAAAGCAAAAATGCAACATTTGATGAAGAAAAGAAAATAATAAATTTACTGTCGTTTATGGTTCTTGCTTATGTATTACGCCTCTAATAAATGTAGCAATTCACATTTATCATTCAGTTCTGAAGAACTTTATTTTCTCCTATTTAAATGGCACCTATCCTTTAAATACTGACTTTTGTTAGTACAACCAAAATTTCAACACTTTTCTTATGAACTTTTAGCGGTAATTTCATCTACATTAGTACATAATTCGTTTACTAAAATTGTTTAATTAATTAGTACTACTTGTTAAGTACATTTTCATTTTAATTATTTTGTATATACTGTTTCTATGGGATTTGTGCCCTTCTATTTGGTAGAAATTAATGGTAAACACCAATTACATTAAAACGGTGTTATTTTGGTTTATATTTTGTTTTAAGTAGAATTGTGCGTACTTACTATCGGTCAAGGCATCTGTCGAACAGCGCGGCCCGGCGTGGCAACCTTGCTGGAAGTGTACAAGTTAAATGTTTATCTGACGATGTAGAGGGGGGCTTCATATATGCACAGAAGTGACTTCGTCACGTCAATAATATATAGAAAAATTTGAAAAATGTTTTCCCCTCTTTTGAAAACCATGTAATGGAAGTTCCCCTCAAGCATATATCGCACATCTGCGAGAATACTGTCACAACTAAAAAAACAACAAATGCGAGAAAACGGCAGTTGAAAAAATGTAAAAAACTAAAACCGTTATAACTGTCTAATTTTGACACAAAAATTTGTAATTTTTTGCGTACAAAACGAATTTATTATTGGCTTGTCGAAAAAGTCATGCTTTAATTTTTTGCCCATTGTTTACTAAAATAATTACACATTATGACACTATTCTAGCATTAATACAATCGTTTTTGTTACTTGTAACTATGTTAATGAAATTATCTAATAACTGTGTGTAGAGTATGATAGTATAATCGCTTATCATTATTATGTTATGTAGAAATAAAAAACAGAAACACATTTTCACAAACTTTTATTTTTATAAATCTTAACACAATATACCTAAACTAAGTGATCTTTTTGGTAACTATTTTTTCTTTAGTTTTTTATTATTTTGTACCTTTTCTGCATTTACTTCTGCTTCTTTCTTGTCTTTTTTTTTCTCTTGTTGCTTCCATTGTAAATTTTCATAAAATTGATGATATTTTGAAATAATTTGCTTTTTTGTACACAGTTCTATTAGGCCATCATATTTTTTTTTGTCAATTTTTAACGGTTGATGGTAAAGTTGGCGTATAATAAAACTTTTCTTTGGTTGTTCTTTTTTTGAGGGGATGGACGTTTTGAAGGTCTCATCACAATAATTATAATTATAATTATTATTATGATGAAAAATACTTACATTATGGGCAGCCATTAGCAAAGTTAGGTTAACAACGTCAGCAGTCTCTGTACAATTTTCATTTGTTGATTGATTATTGCTTATACTGTCAGTTTCAGGACTTATAACAATAGTACCATGGACTACTTCAAAAACTGAAATACTATTACTTCCATTCTTTGTCAAACAACTTATACTATCATACTCAACTGTATTTCGAACAGTGGTTTCCATCATTTCTTAGCAATTTTTGTTCTCAGTCTAAAAACCAGGCACCTTATTATCATGTATACAAAATTAAACCTCAAAGTAGCTTACCTGTTGTTTTTTATCTTTGCTTTCAAGTAACTGCACAATTTTTTTGCCTCTACAACTCATTATTGTCTATAAATTAGTTCATAAGAGTACACAATCTTACTCCACACAACTCAAAACTTTTAGGTTACCCTCTGTCAGATTTCCCGCCGATTACGATTTAACGGTTTAAACCGCACGGAGTGACGCCTACTATTCCTAGAATACAGTCATAAGGTTGCTTGTGACGATCTTCTTGCAAGACATTTCAGTCGAGGTCTGGATTTGCATTAATAGTGATATAAGTACTTTATGACAATGGTAATGAAAAATTTAATAGTGAATACAAAGTGAATATTTCAAGATAATTGTTATAAGCTACTTGTGACTATATTCTTGCAATAGTAAGATACAATGAATAAACATTTCTGTGAACTATAAAGTTACATTTCATTTATAACTATATTTCAGCAAAACTAGGCACAAAAGATAAATGCAGATACAGAGGTTTATATAATTTTTTTCATCGAAATATTGATATTACAACTTGTTGCGGTATTCCAGCATAAAAAGAGACAAAGATCACGTATAATATGCTGAAATCTCAATCTGAGTTTTTGTCGACTTGTGACAGTATTCTCGCAGATGTGCGATATGGAAGTCGGTATACAAATTGCATGCTCGGAAAAAATGGAAGTCAGGCCGCCTCCTCCATATAGTGGAAGTCACTATTAACAGGGATATATATATATATATATATATATATATATATATATATATAGTTGATGCGAGTATTTTTGGTCTTTGCTAATATGATAAGAATTAAAGGTTATTGGGCATTAGACCTAGCCAAGTTAATTAAATGTATTTATTATTCAATATTTCGCTAATAAATTATTAGCTTCATCAGGAACTAAAAATGAATTAGACTAATTACAATTAATGTTCAAAATTACTAAATTACTTACAATAAAAGTTGTTAATTAAAATTCGGCTTATGGAAAGACAGTTGCCAAGAGCAATTACTTATAAACATTCTAGAACTAATTGACTACAATTTTACGTACGTTGTGTTAGTGTTCATAGTTGACAGAGCGATGAAAAGTTAAATGGAGAATTTTTATGTGGTTATCACACTCGCATCCAATGTGAACGCTAACGTGCCTTGAGAAATATTGATACATAAAATAAAATAAAAATTAACATTTAGCATTAACAATCAGAATATACATTCATTAATTGATTGTAAGTTAATTAAACAATGGTTAACAATTTGAATAAATTATAATTAAGTACAATACAAGGTCGTAACCAAGAAGTGGTAAAATTAATTGACAAGAACGTTGGTAGCTAAAAAGCTTTAGTGGAATTATATATAAATAACAAATTACAATAACTGACATTTAAGTTGTCTACATCTGATCTAAAGTTGACTGAGTTGTGAATGTGTTTGTTGATGGCAACCATTTCCATAAATTTGAGGGTGGTTTTATTATTAGATCGGTTTAAAATAGAAACATTGTCGAATTCAAAAGAGTGGTTGTTGTTTAGAGCATGTGCAGATAACGCACACCTAGTTTTTTTAGTTTTGATGTCACTTTTATGAATGCTCAACCGGTTTTTTAACCAACAAGTAGTAAGACCGATATAAATCTTGGAACAAGTAGCACAAGGTACACTATAAATTACGTTAGATTGCATTAAAAGTTCAGTTTTGTCTTTGATATTAGTGAACAATTGATTAAGTGGTGAAGGATTGTAAAAGGCAAATTTGATTTCTTCATGTTTTAAAATATTGGTTAACTTGTGTGTGATCTCCGGGATGTAAGGGAGTCTTGAGAATTTTTTCTGAGTTCCGGTACTGATAGCTGACTGTGAACTTAGGTTGGTAGGCAATTGGTTGTTCATGTTAATTTGGCAAGTGCTGTTATTGAATAATACCTTATTAACCAGTGTTCTAGGAAAATTATTATCGATGAACATGTTGGATAATTTATGCAGATTCTTCTGTAGTAAACTATGATGGGATAATCTGATAATTCTGTTTTTTAACCCTTTTAGTGTGTTGATCTTCTGTAACATTATGTGATTAGATTTGAAATTGATGTAACGTCCCGAATGAGTAGGCTTTGTATACCAATCTATGACGACTTTATTCTCTTGTGTTCTAATTAATTTAGTATCCAAAAAAGGCACACCACAATTGTCTTCTTTTTCAACGGTGAACTGAAGTTGGTTATGTATTGAATTGAAAGCATTCAAGGTGTTGTCAACTTGATCAACAGGTAACCCACAAATGATGTCATCTACGTATTTAAATAAGAAAGAAAATTGGAATGGTATTAGTTTTTTCACTTTTTCGATGATGAAATCCATAGTAATTTCTGCTAAAACAGGACTTAAGCTACCTCCCATAGGAACACCATCTAATTGTTTGTAATAAAGTCCATCAAATACAAAATACCCATTATTGAATACAAAAGTAATGCATTTCATGAAATAGTCTTCATCTAAATTAGTGAATTGTTTGATAACAGGCCATTTAATTTTGATAAGATCTAGGATTAATTTGGTGGGAATATTCGTAAACAAGGAAACAGCATCAAAGGAAACAATTACATGCTTATCTGGTAATTGGAAATCTTGCATTGAAGAAACAAAAGTGAAGGAATCAGGGATGTCAACTTTATCAGGTTCGGTTTTTGAAGTACGTGGAGAGAATTGTTGCTAAGAATTTGGATATATTAGTAGTGGGACTGTTAGTGCAGCTCACAATAGGTCTAAATGCGATAGGATTTTTGTGAATTTTTGGTAGTGAGTAAAGCTTAGGTACGGACGAGTTGTAAATGGTTAGTAGTTTTTTGCTGGCTTCATCTAGTTGACCTTTATTAAATAATTCCAGAATTAATTTATTATGTTGAACTTGAATAGAATTAGTTGGATCTTTGTTAATGAGTTTGTAAGTTCTTTGATCTGCTAACAATTCTTTAGTTTTTGACAGGTAGATATGCTTATCAATAGCCACAGTGACTGCTCCTTTATCGGCTTTTAGTATAACCACTTCAGGGTTTTCTTTGGGAAAATTTTTTGTGTTTTTTATAATACTGAGGAACGGGTTGACAATCTTGGAATGATGTTTTGTCACATAGTTGGTAATAACGTTGGTGATTTGGCCTCTTTTAATGTCTTGAATTTCACTAGGGAATTTAGACAGTACAGACTCCACATCAGCAATTAAGTTGATTACATCTACTTTTTCCGGAAGTATATATAAGTATATATATATATATATATATATATATATATATAAATGCTTTAAATCATTTACTGTCATGTTAAGTACTTGAGTAAGTGTAATGAGATGTTTCCTAAGCTTAGTTTCGGTGCATTTTTGGCTCCACAGGACAGAGAATATTTGTGTAAAATTTTATACCCCGAAATGGGTTCGTTGGTTCCTGGACTACCAAACAAATATATATTAATAATTGTTAAAAAATTACTTCAATAATTAAGCGATATCTTTGCGTTCTTGTACGTCATCACTAAAAAGCACGGGGACACCTTTTCCCCCTCATTACCACTCGTTTAAATTTTTTTAATAAAATTGTTTCAGACGGATTTATTATTTATGTCTGAAAGTTCCTCATATATATATATATATATATATATATATATATATATATATATATATACCAAGTCAAGATCATTTGGTGATATAAAGTATACAAAATGAGATTCTTTTTGGAAAGAGAGATCCGATGTTGGATCTCACCTTGTATCCATGTGTATGTCATGCTTATTGAAGTAAGGGGGTGGGGAAACCGCTAAATTTAAATTTTAGCCTGGATCTCGTTTTGACCCATTTTGTCCGATTTTATACTCTTGTAGTTCATCCCAACCTGGCTGTAGGGGTCGCTGCAGCGCCATTTCTGTATAAAACCTCAAGATACAATTTACAGCCAAGTAGATCTCCGGCATGTTTGGCAACATCGCAGATGTAATTTAAAGCGGATTTGTTATGAAACAACCATTCTTTTATTAATAGACTTGCACTGTTATGTCTTTATTTTTTAAATGTATTCATGGGAATCTCTTAAATAGTACGAGCTAAAAATTTGGATAAATGATTGCAAGTACTGCTACCTAGCATTATTTTTATACACCTAATATTTAAACAAATAATATCTCATTTTGTCTAAAAATGGAAAAACAAAAAACCCAACGTTTCAGTTATAAAAAATACTTGCACATTATAAAGGCACTTTTTTTGTTTTAATACGGCGCGTATGTTTCTGTCTGATCCTTAGACCATTAAAACCTCTAGACACGGCGTATCGCAGTAGTGTGAAGCCAACATCATTCGAGCGGGTGACGTCACTCGTGGGCAAGAACGCCTATCAATCCCACTTCTTTTCACACGTTTTAAAATTCCACTGAAGCAAAAGGCCATTTAACAATATTTCTAAGTTGTTTATTGTTTCATTTATCTAAATCTAACGAATAACAAAAAGGATTAATAGTTATTACTTGACATTTAAGACAAAAGAAACTCATTGATTGGAAAACAAAATGGTTTTTGTTAATTTGCTTCGGATTCGATCTGTATGGTTATTTAAACATTCTGCCTTATGGTACAATCTTATGTTACAATAATAAAAACTAATGATTTTAATCAAATTTATGATATGATTTGATTCAACGTCGTGATCATACATGTGATCGTCTTGAGCATTAAAAACCGAATGGCGAACATTACTTAGAATGAGTATTATTAATTTCGTCAATATATTTTTTTCGTTTAATTTATTAGTTCTTTCCATTACTTTACTTGTTTGACCACGAAACCAGCTATATATTCTACAATGTCTGTAACATATAGTGACAGTTCATTGGAATAATTTAAGCTATCCAGGATGTCATCATCTTGATCTTCGACATTTTCTACTATATGGTCAATTGCATTAATTTTAACCTTTTTCGTTGTACTCATTGCCAAAATAATTGTGGGTGTTTGCTCGATGCAATTCGCTTGAGTTGAACCCTTTACACTTGTATGCATTAATAATCTTTTGTAAGCAGCTTGAAACTGTTTTGAGGTGGGATTGTTATTATGGCCTCCATGGCTTCTAATTGTACTGAAGAAAATTTCGAGGTGATCTTGGCACAGTTTGTATGCCGAAAGATAGAGAAACTACCATCTTCAACATATTCCTTCCATATCCCAATATAGGACTCGAGACTTATTATTAGACCGACAAAGCCAGTTTTTCGTTGGGTTAGATACAGGGGCTCTCCATTTGTTGATGATTTAAGAGACTTTAAATATTCAATAGCTGCATATATTCTATCAAAAACTATGTCCTTGTTGTAATGCTGCAGGCTAGCCTTGAAATGTTTTGCCAATAAGTTGCGGCTATTTAGAATGTCAAAAATGTCGTTCATATAAATTGCAAAGTTCTCTGTAGCTTCACTGTCTTTAAAATCATTGGAATACATTGTTTCTCTTAAATATTGTAAAGCTTTAGCAACACTCAAACTAAAAGTCAGTGTAGCTAACTTGACTTTCATCTTCTCTTTGAACCAGTTTACATGTCTTCTTGTGATTTTTGTACCAAGATGTAGCCCTTCACGTTCTTGAACATCTACCAATTTTTCAAAAAACTCCCACTGGATGGGATCATTATTAGCATTAAACATAATTTTATGAGAACCAAGTGTGTTACGGATAAGCTTCAACATATGTGGAGGATCAAAAAGAACATAAACTGGTTGTTTCGTAACTGGATGCGGAAAAAATGTTTTTTTAGAGTTGACAGACGTGTCAGCTCCAAGAAGCTTTGCCATAGTTATATTAGTTGCAGCACCATCAAAAGTAATACTGGCAATTGGAACTTCAGCTTCGTGTAGTATTGTTAAACACATTTTAACCGAATTGCTTTTTTGTATTCCCGTGAGCCCATTGATTAGGAAATATCCTACTGGTAGTTTCCATCTGTCATTAACACTATTTATTAAGAAAACAATTGCTTCTTTAGCTTCTGGTCAAGTATCACTGTGAAGGTCACTGCCCATATCCACATATCTACAACATACTTATTTTTTAAATTCTGTTTTAATATAGATTAAATTAATATAGATATCATGCATTTCGTAAAAATAGGTAAGTACATGCAGGCGGATGCAACATGAAAACCATACCCTAATAATTTTTCTCCATTTCCTCCATTCCATTCTATTTTCTTACGTATCGAGATTTCATCGACCATAAGAGCACAAATACAATTCTAATACTTTTTTGTTTTAAAACTTTTACCGATTCCGCTTGAAAACCTGGACCACAGTCTACTGCCTGATACCATTTTTGTATAGTTCGTGGATGAGGAAGCATCTTAGGAAAAGTTGTTCTGCCTTGGGCGAGTAAAAGTTCAAAGTAAGTGCAAAACTTTTTAATTCAGGTGGGTAAGTTTTAGATCGCTTCGATTTTAATAATTGCCTACATATTATTTTAGCAGAAACAGGCATTGTGTCCTGCAAGAAAGTGAAAGAACGCAATATAATATACATATTATACCCAGGAACCAATTCAAACCCAAGAATGATTTAGTCATTAGAACATGCATTAATATTATATTTATGCTACAACCTTAGACCATTAGGTTTTAATGGTCTAAGGGTACAACTTGCATAGTACATTATTTTACTCTTGATTTACTTACCGAAAACATTAATGAAGAATCATCATCAATCATTCGCTGTTGTTTTAAATGCTCCAATAAAGATTTCAAATTAGACACTTTTTTAACAAGTCGTCTATTTTTTTGCTGTAATGCCTTTACTTGCTTCTGTTTCTTTGCAAGAGCATTTTTTAAACTAAGGCTGCATTGATCGTTGTTTGTAGATAATTGTTCCTTAAAATCACCTACATAGCAAAATCTTCTTTTTTTGACAGGAAGTGGAACAAGCGGTTCTGAAAAGGCTTCATCATTTGTTGCTATTTGTTTTTCAGTAATATCTTCGTCGTCACTTTTCTCATGTTGCGAACTGCACCTTGCTTTCGGCGCTTTTCGCTTCCTAATTTTTTTTGTTAAATGACTCGGAAAATCAAAAATACTTGGAACAGCATCAGTTTTTAGATTTATTTTTGAACTCCACGGACTAATATCAAAGCAATCATCTGTAAAATGCTTCGAACAAATTCTACTATATTTTGATGGTTGGAAACCCTTGCGACGCATTGCAATAATCCATTGCTTTTTGAGTTGTAAATCTTGAGGAAATCTGTTAATTATTGTTCTTATTTTATTAAAACAGTAATGCAGATAGTTATAAAAGTTAAGCTCATATTTTATAATACGGTGTAGCAAATTAGAATTTAATTCTCTAATTTTCACTTAATTAGAAATAAAAGAAAACTTACCCATGAAATGATATGCCTGAACCCTTTTTACATCGTTCTGCACACTTATAAGCACTACACGATTGTACCATGATTAAATTTATTAACAATAATTAACGCAGCAATACAAACACCCGAAGAGCAAGCCTGTCTGCAACAGTCTCGTTTACGGCTTAAAGGAGCAGGTAGCCTTTTGCCCGCGACTGACGTCACAGACACCGAACGATGTTGGCTTCATTTCTGGGTATACGCTGAATTGTACACGCCGTGTCTAGAGGTTTTAATGGTCTAAGGTCTGATCCAATACCATATCATATTGTTTAACTTAATATAATTAACAAAATTACAGCTAAAAAACTATTTTAACTAGAGTAGCTCATGATTTGGCAAAAGTATTTTAGACTACAATGTTAACTAATTGATAAAACTACAAATCTCTGTCAAATAAACTAGTACTTACTGAAGCGAAATTATTCACCGATGTTGTATTAAACTATTTAACTACGTAATAATTTCTTATGACCTCCCAGATCACCTGGCGCTCTTGGATTTCTAGATACACATTAAGACGGGGGTGTACTTACTCCACTAGACGATGCCCAACAATTTAAAAAGAAAATTTCATAATCTATGAAAAACATACACAGCGAACACAAATTCCAAAGAAGCATTGGAAAAGGGATGCAACCTAAGGGTGGCAACTTGTTTGGAGCATATTGTGTAGTAAACAACATTTTCTAAAATTACCGTACTTCATTTGTATGTTCTTCATTTTAATTTTTACTTTCTATCTAATTAATTAAAAAAGCATTTTATTGCGGCACTGATTCATAATTCTAGTTTTTGAATTATAGTTAAAAACAGAAATAGAATTTTCAAGGGGTACTTTTTACGAGGCGATGTTGGGTTTAATCGACGTAGTTTGATCCTAGAAAGCTATACCTAAGCGTTGTCGTATTAATTAGGGGACTCTGTGTATAAACTCGGTAAACAAATTTGTTTCCGATCAGGAGCTAATGATTACTTTATACATATTTGTGATGGCTTATGGTGTCACTTTCCTGCCAATTGGACCGTAAAGTACTTTATGGTCCGCGAACTTATATTTTCATTCTTTATTCAAGTGACGCTTTGGAAATTGTAGAAGTTGATTAGCAGGAAAACTTGCTAATATCTATATAAAACATATTACTAACGTCACGAGTATTTCCTTGCCTACAGAGCAGTCGTAGTGTAACAAATCACTATGAGAACAGCCATTAACATGGAACTGCTCTAGTTTGCCAGCGATATGTATTAGAAGCATCTTGTCTATCGCTGCGTTAGGAGTTATGACCTTGACTTGCACCTGTACAAGGGCGTAGCCAGGATTTATAACAGGGGGGGCAAACCATAGTCCATGGTCGTTCAAAATGTAAAATTTTAGGATAAAAAGAAAAGGCAAATGAAAACAAAACTGAGATTTTAATTATACTTAAATTAAACTAATAACAGATAACAAAAATAATATGCAGAACAGAAAAATATGTATATTTTAGATTTAATTTTTTGTTTATTAAAATTTAAAAATTTTTTGCTCTTCCAGGGGGGGGGGGCAGTTGCCCCTCCCTGCTCTTAGCTGGCTACGCCTATGCTGACCTGTACGAAATAATTTGTGTTATTACATAATTTTATAACTAACAATTCATTTTTATCTAAACAAAATTCTAACCCGATAAATAGTAGATTTCGCAACTAGTGCGCTGTTTACACATTTCTTGGTGCGAGGCTGTTCTTTTTTACCCGAGGCGTAGCCGAGGGATAAAATATATGGCCGAGCACCAAAAGGTGACAGCGCACGTGTTGAATACATTTTTGTAATCGTTCACATAAAATTAGAAAAAATTAAATTTTGAAATATTTGTTGACAAATGTCAAATTAAATACATAAATAAAAAAGTTTATATATTTAGTTATATACCACTTTTCTCTTTATGTATTAAAAGTAACGATTACAAAAACATATTTTTATCCCTAAGAAGTGCGACCACATCAAAACGTTTTTAATTTATTTTTCAAATTAACTTTAGCTAAAAAACTAATAATCGATTTTCTTACTTAAGCCAAATGATTTATTAAAACTTAATACGTTAATCATTACAATATTCAAAATTTTGCTTTATCTGAAGTAGTTTGATGTCAAAATACCCTCCTAATAATATTTATATACAGTAGCAGAATATTTTATCAATATTCATATTTTTGTTAAGTATTCTTTTTATACTTAACCAATGCATAGCTTTTTGTTTGGTTGTTTATAAGACTAAAATGTTTTCCTTTTAAGTATTTTTTTTTCTAAGTATCAAATCCTATAGTGATGAAGCTAGAATCGTCATTGCAGCACCTTTCATAACATTTTAGCGCAACTATCACAAATTTTAGTTAAGTTTAAATAAAACCTACAAAGAGCTGATATTGGTATAGGTCAGTATTAAGTGAAAATTATTTTACACTCTTAACAACACGTGTGATTAATTCATCTGCTGATAGCACTGTATTTACGAGAATTTTTTAAATAATACACAATATAAGATGTAGTATACTTAGTAGTAGTAGTAGTGCGTTAGCACTACTATGATCGCCCAATAGGGAAGTGCGGTGGACATTACATTACGTCTTACGATGAACTCGCCTAGTGTTAACTGAGTATTTTAAATATCTTAATTACTGTATTTTAAGTAAATAAAGTTTTATGAACCAAATACATAACATAAGAATTCTATTTTTATTATTAAAAAAAAACAATAATTATCGACAACCTTAATTTTATGATGATTTACACGTATTATAAATAAAGACCTTAACTTGAACCTAGGTCTTATCGCCAAATAAATGGGCTTTTTCCTCCATTAGTTTCTCGCACTCTGCCTTCTTCGGCGCTAATTTATTTTCAACATGCTTCTTAAAATAAGATAGCATGGCAGATTTTTGTTTCACAGTCCAGGATTCCTCTCTGCGCTTTTTTTTCAATCTTATTCAATTTTGTAGTTTTTTTTACTTTAGTTGGTTCTAAACCTAAAAATGAGGAGCAATAATTATACTAATCTCTAACGCGCAGGGTAATATATGTATTACAGTCACTTGAATCCATATCGTTATCTAATAACTGGTCATCTTCATTAAATTGTTTCTGTACAGTAGGTTTTAAGGTGTTTTCCTTCAGTTCGTATTTTTGGTTACCCCATGCTTCTAGTTATAAATCTATGTCATTCAAAGTTTTTCCCTTGTTTTCGGCGGCAGCTCCCTTTTCCATTACCAAAAGTAGCTTAGCTATTTTAGCTGTTTGAAATACATCCTGGGGTAACCTAAAAAATTAATTGTTAGTAGTAAAATACAACAATTACAAATTTTGTATAAAATCTGTAATTTCCAGAAGAAACCTCAAACCTCACCTATAGAATTCATCATGTGTTTTTTTTGTATGGCCCATGAATGCTGCCACTTGTTCCATTTCGGTTTGATCTAGATTTAGGATTTGCAAAACCGTTGCAATCTGTTTCCTTAATCGTGAAGATGTTAAAAGTACTGGGATGTTTGGCACCGCAATCTACAGCAAATTTTCGTAATACTGCTGAACCGCCTACCCACTTCAGGCTTCCAGCTAGGGCAAATAGGATTTTCTCTTGGTACAAACTCTGTGCTTTTTCGAATCGTAAGCAAAACCTTCATATATTCCTGTAATTTGTTAGAAAATAGTATTGGCACTGGTTTGCTACCTTTTCCAACAGTTATTATTCTTTTAAAATGTTTTGACAGAGCGAATTCATTTTCAGTAAGAGCATTTAAACATTCTTCTTGGTTTATGGTGGTCAAATTACAGTTATAAGATTCTAGTTTAGTATATTGTACATCACCCACCCTTTTCCTGTTTAAAACTATGGTTTGAGCAAGCGTAGCTTCGGTTAAGTTTTTAAATGATTCAAGATCATTAACATTTTCTTGTAATGTTGTTACATACATTTCAGCGGTTTTGTAAGTATAATTACAAAATGCGATAATATCCTCAGTTACTGGTAATTTTTGTGGTTTTGTGGTATGCTTTTCAATCAGATCTTTCAGTGCAAGCGATCCCATAGAAAATTTTCAGCTAGAATCTACCAACTCAGAGAATCCTTTAACATGTTTTAGAGACTCCTGATAATCAGCAACTGAAAAAGTTGGCTCTTTTCTTAGTAGTAATGATTTCGCAGCTGCGCACACCACTAACAGTGAAGTTCTCATATGTAACGCTAAAGAAGGTGCAGCAAAAGATCGTGTTGCTTCAATTTTATAAAGCTTCAATACCGAGTGGTTCTTTAAAAATCTTTTTAATAGGTCATAAAATTTGAAACAAAGAACCCTGGTATGTAAGATAATTTTTTCAAAATTCGAAGGAAGTGTGCTTAATTTCTCATTTTCTGGGCCAGATAATAACTTCTTGAAAGTACATTATTTTTAATAATACTTGTACTAACTGGACAAAGTTTAAAAAATAAACTAATTGAAAACTATTTGAGAAGTTCTATATCTTGAATACGAATTTCAGGAGAAAAAGCGACGGGATAGCGCGTTTCTGTATGTGTCGTTTTTGAGATCTTATTTGACACCGAATGGAGTTCCTATAATTACGCCAATGAATAAAACCTTATTATGAACTGAAAAAGGAAAATTAATATGTAAAATTACTACTCACCTCAACGTCTTTAAGAAATCTATTAATGCGTGAATAATCGTTACGATTATCACTATCAGGAGAAGAAAACCTTATTAAATCTGATTCCTGTAGTAAATACAAAATGATATATGATTACTTGCATTTAGTTATTTGTATTGTAACCTACCAATTCACTATCTACAGAACTTGGTATATAGTCGGAATCGGCAACCGAATCATCAACATCAGAGCTTGTACTACACTCTAAAATAAAGATGTGATTTATAGTCTCATATTAAATAAATAAGTTTAAGTTAGTTTTCAATTTTATCAGAAAAGAAGGTTTATATACTCCATAAACGCACTTCAAAAGCAACTACAAATAATTTTCTCCAGTTTAAGATTAATTTGAATTATTTTAGAAGTTCAATAAAACAGTTCTGGAAGCAACAAGAGATAAAAAGTACATATATTCATATTAAAAAAAATTTGCTCATGAAGATTTCCCGATGCTAAATTAAACGCAGTGCAATGCACAATCCAATTTAAGGTTTAGTTTCGTTAGTGGTATATATTGTATAGTCTGGTAAAATCTAACCTACCCGCTTTCGTATTAATCTATCAATTTTGCAAGAAAAATAAGGGCAGACATTTTTATTGTTATAAATGACCAATTTATAACAATTAACATTTAACTAAAAACTTAGGTACCTAATTAGAAAAAAGACCTAGAATACACTGGAAATACCTACGTGTATTGTTCTTGCAAAATTGGGAGCTTAATACGAAAGCGCACAACTAAGATGTTGCTAGACTACCTATATGTGTTTAAATATCAAAAAAATAAACGAGTAAAGTAGTTCGAGTATTTTCTGAAATAGATAAATACCATCTTGATTTCTTTAAGTTTTCTAGTTTTTATTTAAAAACATTAATATTTCCCCTTTTTTGTTTTTCCAGTTTCATTTGTACGTAGTATTTTTTAGTTATGATACAAAGATATTATTGAATGTATTTACAGAGTACTGAGGTTTTTTTGTGACATCCTGTACCTTAGATTTATTTAAAAAATAAAGCGGTTATAATTTTTTTACTTCGTTAGTTATAAAAAAAATAATGTACCTGGTGCTACAAATGTTCAGTTAAAAACAACATTACAAAGAACAATTTGTGCAATATTAAATTTCCTTGTTTAAGGAACGTATAATAAGTAGGTATACATGATTGAGCGTTGATAATTCTTATTTATAATAAAATTCTCTGTTTTAAAAAATATCTAATTTGCTTGGGTTGAAAAACTCAGCTAATAAAGTTCGTATTACGGCAACTGTATTAATCACGTCTCAATCAGCTGAGTTATGATATCTTTTTTCCTTCGTAAATAAAACGTACATGAGAATTGATATCAATTAGGTCATTGTTTAGAGTCTAATTAGCATTTATTTACGCGTTGTATATACCATACCCTCGTACTTTAAAGGTTAATAATATTAACACAATAAAACCTTACACTCAAAAACCGTGGTAATAACAAAATATTCCGAGCAACGAACGCTCTAAACAAAAATAATTTTTTACAAAGTTGTATATTGCTCTTGAGGTCGGTTAAGTTAATAAGTTGTAATTATATTCATTTCAAATTCTACTAAGCCTTTGATGTAAACACACTTTTACGTATTGGTTAAATTTATAGCTGTAAAAAGTTTCAATTAGTAAAATTACAGCAATAAATACTTATGTTACTAATCATTTACTACTTAATAGTTATACTAATTTAACATAAAACTTTTTACTTACCTGACTTTTTTGCAAGTGATAGAATTCTTTTGAAGATACACGTTCGTTTTTATGCATTTTAAACTTTAACTGACGAATGTGCAACGAAATGCGACTACCGCTAACAACGATGTACTTATATATGTAACAATAAGGTTATTCATCGCATAAAACGAGATCAGCACCGTTGTCGTTTTTCGGATTTCGTATTCCTTGATTGTGATTTAAATCCGGTATATAAAAATGACTTTAACGCCACCACAAGGAGTACAAATGTATTAGTTATATATACGCTAGGTAAAGATATGGAATCTGAGTTCCACATAAAACTTTGAATTTGACATGCACCCATCATATATTTACTGAAAAACAGGGTTTGACTTTTTGAGATCCAGCCTTCGGATATCATGATCTCAAATTCATGATGTATATACTAAAAAGGATCTCGGTTTCCTATGTTTTTATATATATATATATATATATATATATATATATATATATATATATATAAATGCTTTAAATAATTTACTGTCATGTTAAGTTTTTGAGTAAGTGTAATGAGATGTTTCATAAGCTTAGTTTCGGTGATAGCTCGTGCATTTTTGGCTCCACAGGACAGAGAATATTTGTGTAAAATGTTATACCCCGAAATGGGTTCGTTGGTTCCTGGACTACCAAACAAATATATATTAATAATTGTTAAAAAATTACTTCAATAATTAAGCAATATCTTTGTGTTCTTGTACGTCATCACTAAAAAGCACGAGAACACCTTTTCCCCCTTATTACCACTCGTTTAAACTTTTTTAATAAAATTGTTTCAGACGGATTTATTATATATATATATCTGAAAATTCCTCATATATATATATATATATATATATATATATATATGTATAAATGCTTTAAATCATTTACTGTCATGTTAAGTACTTGAGTAAGTGTAATGAGATGTTTCCTAACCTTAGTTTCGGTGATAGCTCGTGCATTTTTGGCTCCACAGGACAGAGAACATTTGTGTAAAATTTTATACCCCGAAATGGGTTCGTTGGTTCCTGGACTACCAAACAAATATATATTAATGATTGTTAAAAATTACTTCAATAATTAAGCAATATCTTTGTGTTCTTGTACGTCATCACTAAAAGCACAACACCTTTTCCCCTTATTACCACTCGTTTAAACCTATTTAATAAAATTGATTCAGACGGATTTATTATTTATGTCTGAAAATTCCTCATATATATATATATATATATATATATATATATATATATATATATATATTATATATGTATATATATATATATATATATATATATATATATATATATATATATATATAACGAGTGGCAATAAGGGGAAAAGGTGTTCTCGTTAAACAAGGAAATTTAATATTGCACAAATTGTTCTTTGTAATGTTGTTTTTAACTGAACATTTGTAGCAGCAGGTACATTATTTTTTTTATAACTAACGAAGTAAAAAAATTATAACCGCTTTATTTTTTAAATAAATCTAAGGTACAGGATCTCACAAAAAAAACCTCAGTACTCTTTAGATACATTCAATAATATCTTTGTATCATAACTAAAAAATACTACGTACAAATGAAACTGGAAAAACAAAAAAGGGGAAATATTAATGTATTTAAATAAAAACTATAAAACTTAAAGAAATCAAGATGGTATTTATCTATTTCAGAAAATACTCGAACTACTTTACTCGTTTATTTTTTTGATATTTAAACACATATAGGTAGTCTAGCAACATCTAAGTTGTGCGCGTTCGTATTAAGCTCCCAATTTTGCAAGAACAATAGACCTAGGTATTTCCAGTGTATTCTAGGTCTTTTTTCTAATTAGGTACCTAAGTTTTTAGTTAAATGTTAATTGTTATAAATGACCAGCACAATAATACCCCGAAATGGTTTCGTTGGTTCCTGGACTACCAAACAAATATATATTAATAATTGTTAAAAAATTACTTCAATAATTAAGCAATATCTTTGTGTTCTTGTACGTCATCACTAAAAGCACGGGAACACCTTTTCCCCCTTATTACCACTCGTTTAAACTTTTTTAATAAAATTGTTTCAGACGGAGTTATTATTTATGTCTGAAAATTCCTCATATATATATATATATATATATATATATATATATATATATATATATATATATACACGAAGTGGTAAGTTTGGGGACATTTTATTTTATAGAGTGGGAAGTTCGGAGACAAATTGGAAGTTCGGGGACGGTCTCAAACTTCCAGTCCTTAAACTTCTCACCTTGTCACAAAAAGTGTCCCCAAACTTCCACCACTATATAAATTGCAGAATATGTATATATGAAGTGGTAGCTTTGAGGACATTTTTTTAATACGGAAGGGGAAGTTTGAGTACATTGTGGAAGTTTCGGGACATTTAACAAAAATTTAAATTGGTTAAACATTTTGTTAACTATAAAAAAGAAGAAACAAAATATTGATAACTAACTTATCTTTAACTTGTAATTAAAAAACTTCTGCTAATAAAAACTGTTATGAAATGAAGTTTATTGAATGTATATAATTGCAAGTTAACTTTGGAAAAATTTCATTATTTATGAAAGCTTTCGAGTTGATTCCGTAGTCAGCAGTCATTTATCTTGGATTGCCTTTGTCTGCTTTAAGTGCATCAATGACTTCTTTGTATCCTAATATTATCTCTGAAAAATTTTGCTTTATCGATTTGTACACACGGTATCTTGCGATATTAGATTAATGTTATTGTTTTGGATGGCTAAAAAGTAATCATAGTTTTTTAATTTCACCGGATTAGAAAAAAAAGTTTTAAAATTTGTTTTGTTTTTAAATTTACTTATTCACCTGCAACAAAAATTAAACGAGACACCCGTTAACCCGCTTTAATTCAATATTTAGCTTTTGAATTGAAGGAATTTAGACTAACAAAAGTTGATGAAATAAATTTTTATAATTTGATATTATGTGACAGACTTTGATGTGATTGTTAATCAGTTTTTAAAAAACATTATTTTTAAAAATGTCTACTTAGGGGGTAAGAGTTGATTTCATTTAGGTATTTAAGTTAATCGATAAACATTTTTTAATAATATCAATATATTGTTTCAGGTTACTGTTAATTACATTTATCTTTTAACTCTTACGTGTCTTAATTCTTAATAATTTTTTAAGACCTGTTTTAAATTATACTTTAAAGTGTAATCTTAAGGGGTATTATAATTTAGTGAAAAAAATTATTAATTTTTAATTGAGTGTAAGGTTGAAATACGATTGCAAACGTACTCTAAATAAGCTACCTTTCTTTCTCTCTCTCTCTTCTCTCCCTCTCTCTCCTTTCAGGTAAAATCTAGTGTATCCTCAGGTAGATGTGGTTCGTAACAAATGCCATAAGCAAATTTACATAATTTGTGTAACAATAGACAAGCCCAGTCTAATACTGATATTATTTCGCACTCCAATTAACGTTTCTTTTTTATTATTATTGGTATTTGTATTGAATAGTGTGAAATAATGTTTATAATCCGAGGTAGTTATCTTAAATAGTAAATGCCATTAAGTTAAAGATTGGGATTTCTTTTGTAAATGGGGATCGGATAAAAAACAAAATAATAACCAAATTTCACAGTTTTCAGGATGATATTTATATATATATATATATATATATATATATATATATATACACCGTGTAAATCTGTTTCGGAGACAGGGATTTAACTTCGTCAAAAATGTTAAATAAATAAGTTGTTCAGAAAAAAATAATGCATTTAATTCAGTGATTATCTTTACAATAACTTTAAATTAAACGTTTTTGAGACATTGTGATAAATGTTGAACTTTCATTCTCAAAATCTCATTGCCTTGACTTTGAGTACATTATTGTTAAATTTTTTTGAAGTACCAAAATAATTACACTTATTTCAAATTCACAATTAAAATGAATTATTATACCAGAAGAAAAGTAAAATTTATTGTATTCTACTATTCTGCCAATTCTTGGAGAAATATTAGATGCACCCTGAACGGCAAAAGCCATCTGTCAAATATTATTGAAAATGTCAAATCGACGGGAAGCGTAAATAAACCGTGCAATTGCAAGAATCCTTTGGCTTTAAGATACAAAGAACGTGATTTGGAAGTGGTTTTGGATGTTGTCGAAGATAATTGGAGTTTACAGCAAATTCGAAAAGTACACGGAATATCTCATTCAACGTCCACAACATTTTAAAGAGCCAAACACCAAACTCAACCTTTAAATCCTACAAATACATGAAACAACAACAAATATTTCAAGAATATAAATTTAATAGAATGCAGTTTTGCGGGAATATGGTCGAAATTATCAACAATAATAGACATTTTTTAAATCATATACTTTTCTCGGATGAATGTTCATTTACAACGCATGGTATACACAATACATAAAATTATCGCTACAATCACATCGACACATACAATCAGAATCTGTATAAGTCAAATGAAAGTGAATATCGTGGAAGTGTTAATGTATGGGTTGGTTTACTAGGACATTGTGATATAGGTCCGTATTTCATAAGCGGAACATTGACTGGAGAGCGGTATTTGCAATTGATACAGGAAGAAGTTGGACCGGCAGTTGCCAATTTTAATTTAAACAATGACATGGTTTCAACATGACGGATGTCCGGTTCATAATAACTTTGATTTGAAGGAATACAGATTTGAATTTTTGTACTGTCGTAGAGGTTGACGGGTCACACTTTTTGAGATATTTAGCTTAAATCTAAACACTAAACTAAGCCTACTGCGAATTTACAAAGAGGGCCATATTCAATGTTTTGCTTCACGTTAGGGATATCGAAAAATAGTATTATAAATAATTGTTCAGAATATTATTTTAACTCCCTGTACCGAGTTTCATGACAAAATTCTCATTTTTTAATTTTTTTCATTATTTTGGTCTTTACACAAAATTATTACAGGTTTATTTCAATGTGATAAATAAAAAGTAAAAAGTTGGCACTAGTGTCAAATGTTAGTCAGAATAAACTTTTAGATTATTGCGTTAAGTTCTAGTCAGTGATTTGATTACAGAATTAAAATGCAATTGACTTTAAGAAAAAAAATTGGAATAATTCGCTTGTAGTAGCAGAGAAGATGCTGCAGAGTTTAACTTGAGACCTCCACATCGTGCTCCCATTACTCATGGAGGACAACAATATATTGGCGATGAATCAACCAATCCGAGCATGAGCTTTAGAGATTTATCGTCTGAACTGAATATTAGCAAGGATAAAATCAAAATGTTTCGTTCGTCACAATATAAAGCCTTATAAACCAAAGTTCTTACATACACAAAAGAAATTGATTAGAATAAAAATTAGACTATGTTACTGGGCACAAGGTAATTATTTAAATGGTACGGACATTGTCTGAAAAGATTGTTTACTAAAGAGGTCACATTCACCACTAATGGAGTTGTATCGTCTCAAAACTGTAGATACTGGAGTAGAGATAATCTTCACTGTATTATAAATTGTAAAGGCTAGTATTCCCAGAGAGTCAGTGTATGGTGTGGCATTTTAGGAGACCGAATAATTGGTCCGTTTTACTTCATCAATCATTAAATGCGGGTCTTTTAGTTAACTTCTTTGAGGTGGATTTTTCTGATAAAATTGAAGATTTTCCTCTTAATGTGCGACAAGATATGTATGTACACTTAGATGGCGCATCCATCCACAATTCAAGGATTATTTGTCCATGGTTGAACCAACATTTTCCCATGCGTTGGATAGAAAGAAATAGTCCTTTTGAACTGTGGCCCCCCAAATTCTCCCGATATCACGCCTCTTGAGTTTTATTTTTGGGAAAAGTTAAAAAATAAAGTTTACCAAACAAGGCCAAGAAATTGAGATGAACTTTGTGCTATAGTAAGGCAAGTATGTATAGGAATCACCACCCCGGAACTCAGAAGAGTAGTTAAACAGAATTGTAAAACAATCGAGAAATGCATTCAAGTAGATGGAGGACTAGTTGAGAGGGATCAGATTTGATTAGTTAATTGTTATGAAAATTATTGTTGTGTACTTTTTACTGAACTTAATAAATTATAAAAAATTAATATGAATATTTTTTTGCAAGTACCAAGTTTTTCCTTTTCATGGATGACTATTTATCACAATAAAATAATAAACGTGTAATAATTTTGAGTAAACCAAAGTAACGCAAAAATTAAAATGCGAATTTTGTCATGAAACTCGGTACAGGGGGTTAAATAATATTCTGAACAACTTTTTCTAATACTTATTTACGATATCTCCAACGCGATGCAATATATTGAAAATTGGCCCTCTTTGTAAATTCATAGTAGGCTTAGTTTAGGGTTTGTATTTATGTTGAATACAGGGGCGCCCCAGGAGCATGGCGCCTGTGTCAAAGTTTTGATGGCGCCCCATTAATCAAAAACATTTGTATCAAAACTAATATTATAAATATTTTGCATGCCTAGGTGACAAGCAGGACCGCAGCTACACATTTTTCCAGGAGGGGTGAGCCCTAATTTTGCCGCTCCCCCTTCTACCACTCAACCTCAGTTATTTGCAAATAACAATTCATGTAAAATATGTTTATTATACTGAAGGGAAATATTATACATACATAAAACAATTATGTAAATTTGACTTTTCTTGATTTTTTGGCTGCAAATATCTTGATTATTTCGTCGAATGAGATTGATGACGCTCTTTGATGTTCAATTGATATGAGACTTAAATTGGTTAATCTCTGTTGTTTCATGGTGCTCCTTAAATAATTCTTGATTAGTTTAAGCTTGTTGAAGCTTCTCTCACCCGAAGCAACAGAGACTGGGAGAGTAAGGAATATTTGTAAAGCTGTTGTTAGTCCTCTTGCAGGTGCTGCTCATAAATAATTTTCAAAGTGGATTGTGCTGTGGCATTTCTTAGACTACTGTCCATTTCAAGAGCATGGTATTTAAAACTTTCTATTTCATTGACCAGCTCCTCTTTGTTAAAATCTTCTGAGTAACTGTCAGCCAATATTTTAGCTTTAATTTGTAAGTCTTTTGAATCTGCTTCATTTATCTGAGAGCCACACAGAAAACCAAATTTACGATTTATGTCTTTCAATGCATCAAATCTGCTATTCATTTCACTTAGAATTCTGTCAAGTATTTCCATGAGAGAAGCTCTCAAATTTTCTTCCTGTGTTAAACCAAATGCTTCATCTTCACAGGTCTCACCAGGCATCATCTTCTTTTTTCTTTTTCTTTGTTCTTTAAACCCGGTTTCTAAACCATTTTCTTGGGCCATGATATTGGCATCTGCCATAGCTTCCGATACTAAGCTTTCTCTCTTTGAAGACAACAGGTTTATTAAACCTTGCATGTTTCTCGCTGCTCTGTCAACTGTCAGGTCTGCTCCCTGAAGGAACTTATTGGTTCTGTCAATTGGCTTTAGTACACTGTACCAAAAGCAAGTCAGCACAACAAATGTAAAATACTTCATTTGATCCATGAGAGCTGTAGCTTCAGTTTTAGTCTCTGGCGTAGACCCCTTAGTATATAACTCATCAAGTGCTAGATATATTTTATCAAGGTGTTTGAAGACGACTTCGACAGACTCAAGTCGTGCTGACCACCTTGTTTTACTTTCTGCCTTAAGAGTTAAAGGAACGTGACTTTGCAGCACTTCCCATCTTGAAGTAGACCCACTGAAGTAGTTATAAAGGGAGTGCAATACTCCAAAATAACTCCGACTAAGTTTAAGGAATGAGCAGAGCAGGGCACAAAATATGCGTATTTGTTCTCTTTCAGTATTCTAGCTTGCATTCCTTTGTATTTTCCGGCCATGTTGGCACCGTTATCATACGATTGGCCTCTGCATAGCTTCATATCCAAGCCATCATTGTTTACTTTTTTAATAATTTCTTTAGAAAGACCGTCCCCAGTTTTGTCAGAAGCAAGAAAATAATCTACAAAACTCTCTACAACTTCAGGTCCATCATTACTTATATTTACATATCTGATTATCTCTGTCATTTGTTCATGGTTACTGATGTCTGGTGTACAATCGAACATTAAGGCAAAACATTTAGCTTTTTTAACATCTTGGATTATATTTTGTCTTATTTTGTTAGAAATTATATCAAGAAATTCATCTTGAATTTCCGATGAAAAATAGCTTAGCTGTCCCTTCTTATGGTGTTCAATATGTTGTCGAAGTGGGGCATTATAGTGGGACAAAAGAGCTATTGTGTTAAGAAATTCGCCACTGTTCGAATTTTCAAAATTACATCGTTCACTTGTTCCTCTAAATGGACTCCCTTGCTTCGCTAAATGTAAAATAACATCAATAATACAGTGTAAAACTTCTTTCCAGTGAGATTCTTCCTTTTGAATGGCATCTTGGAGTTCTTTGTCAATGCCTCCTTTCCCGAGGGATGTCTCTAACGACTTCCACATACAAAAACAACGTTTATGATTGGGGGAATTCTCATGTTCTGGTATTTTGTCACTAAGCTTTTTCCATGTTGCAAATCTCTCTTCTTTGGCTAAGGATGACATTCTAGTTTCATGGGAAAACAAATGAGAAAACATTCTGCAACAAACGCAGAACAAAGAAAGTTTAGTTTCACTATAAGCTAAAAAAGATCGTTTAACCTGTGATCCATTTTTTAACGATTTAAAAAACCAATCTTTAGTAAGAGTTCGTCCGTCTCTTTCGCTTTTGGATAAGTCCGGCGTATAGTTACTATCTACCCTCATTTTAGTAATATAACACCTTTCAGTATCAGATAGATATCTTGGCCATGTACCAGGATCATTAAAATCAAATTTAAAGTCAGGTTCGGGTTTCTCGTTCAAACTGATGGGGGATAAGGTTTTTGTTAAAGAATTTTCAGCGGGAAGGTTACTAGCACTGTCATCTGTTTCGGAATTTGTTGATGTAGCTGTAGGTATTAGCGTCGAAGGTTCTGAAGTAGTCGAAACGGTAATTTCATGTTGGGAAGTTCCAGAAATAGCAATTTCTGCATTACTTTCTTCTTCCATTATTACTTCCATTTTGTTTAATGCTTGGTCGGATGCTAATAGAATTGCATTTCCCATTACTTTTGAAGTTGACTGTAATAAGTACTTCTTAAAACTTCCATTCCACTTGCTTAGTTCCTTCAGCTTCTTTAACCTATTTTTCTTGTACGCAGCACCAGACAGTTTTTTGCGGTCAGCCATTGTGATTTTATTGTCCTAAAAAAAGAATATTGACTTTGACATATAGTATATTATAACATTAGGCCCCCAAAAAATTAGATTTAGAAAAAACCCTTTAGTGCTTCTAGTTTTTATATTATAAGTAATTAATATAAGGTTTTACAGTTGCTTAAAGTTATTGATACTTAGAACTAAAAGCAATAAAGCGCTATTGAGCACATGCGACTTATTAATTACGATACATTTTTATTCTTTTAAAATTGAGATCTATATCTAAACTATTTTTGTGCAAAATTTCATGCGATTATGTTCATAACTGTAGGAGTTCACTAATTTGTAAAGGATTAGGACGGACAGACGGACAAAACCACGAAATTTAAAGCTACGACAAAACGAATCTATAAGAGTTCCACTTTTTTGCCATTCGGTTGCGGAACTCTAATAAACGGTTAAAGACAAAAAAACATTTTTACTCTGCCAATATTGTCGTGTGTTAACTGCATAAAATATTTTTGCTGCGAATGTCAAGACGGGAAACGTGATTAAATGGCAATATTTTTCCATTTTCCAAAATATTACCATATCAGATGATAAAACAAACGCCAAATTGTTACTTACCGCTAAACAATGGTTCCCACGTTGTTTAATTTGGCAATTGATTAAAGTTAAACAATTTTTACGTTTATAGTATTTTAAATTTTACTGCAACCGCAAACGCAGTTTCTTACAGTTACAGTATTTAGGATGTTGGATCGTAGACGTTTCTTTTTGTAGACGCCGATAACACCATAACACGAGAGAAACACGCAGCAAGGATAGGGTAGCAGCACAGTGCAATACTTTGACAGTGGCCGACATGCGACTAACAGTAGATTATAAAAATATACAAGAGCAGTGTCTAGTGATGAGTCAGTCCTATGGTGAGTCGGGTCGGACTACGCTTAAACAGTAAACTATACTGAATCTGCAAATTACTGACTTAAAACATTCCGTTATAACTCTTATTGAAAGTCTTACAAAAACACATTTGAGAATGTATTTATTTCCTTTACTTGTACGAAAAATATACCTACTTTGCAAAATTTTTTGTCTGTAATAATTGAATACACATAAATACCACTGCGAATGAAAGTACAATTTTATTAAATATAAATTATATAATATATATTTGAAATAAAACATTGTTTGAATAAACAAGAATAAAATAATGCAAATTTATCGGGATCGTAAGGGTAGAAAAGTGTTTAGAGTACAGAGAAAAAAATAGGTTAAAACTCAGATTTATTTTTATTCTATAAGAACCTAATTTAAACATGGAGATTTTAAATACAAATAAGTATTAATTAAGAAACCATTGGGGACATGTTTCAAACTTAACATGTTCGCTTAAATTTAATAAACAGTAAAATGTTTTGGATTGACTTGTATAGAGTTGACTAGGGCCATTTTGGAGGAAATTAGAGAAATTAAGATATTAACACAACACTACTTTTAAATTTCTTTCTTAACATTCTTTGCCAAAATGTAAAGAACATAATATTCTAGCATTTAATACGTTAACTTGTCGGCTCGTTTGCAAGCATATAATCATTGTTTGTTTAAATTATCGTGTCTTTAGGAAAACGAAAGGACATTAAATCTTTATTATAATGTTTAGACTGATTGTCTACGTTGCAAATAGCAACATCACAACGTATATTTGTGGCAATAACGCTCTAATTCTCAACAAAATTCAGTAATAAAATCAGGTATCGTACGCAAACATGCACTTCGCGCCAGAATTACCTACTCCAGCTGACGCCACCCACGTCTGCCCACTATGCGCATTGCGCACTAACCTATCTTCTGTGTTTATTGTATTATGCAGGTCACATTGACAGTAGAATCTTTGACAGTAGGTACTGTGTTGTGTTCGATGTGCTAAGTACTTGCTTATGAAATTTTTGTTACATATTAATACAGGTCTGAAATTAGTAAAATGAAATTTAATTTCAAAGTAATTTTGCCGCCCCGAACATTTTGCTGCCTGGGCAAGAGACCCCCATGCCCCCCTTGCTGCGGCCCTGGTGATAAGAGCCCCAACAACTATAGGTTCGGACACTTTAATTTTTAATTCTCTAGTAGCATTTTTAAGTAATACGACATGAATAAAAAAATAATGAATAATTAATTTGAAATACTATAATTTTTAGGCTTATGTTCAGGGACATTTAAATGGTTGTTTTTGTTATATTCTTAACGCATTGAAATAAAAAACACACAAAGATTGAAATAGTTTGTATAAACTTTTTTATTTAAAATACAAAATTACAAACACAAGAAAACGGATAAACAACAATAATAAATGAAAAATATAATATTTATAATATAAACCTAATACATATTATACGGTAAATTAAATACAAACAATGTAAATAAGTCATTAAATAAATTTTACTTTCCTAGCTTTGAGCAAAGAAAAAGTTTGGATAATATCATGAATATCAAGTTTATCCAGTATGTCAGACTCAATTGAAATTATTGCGAGATCTGATAATCTATTTTGCGCCATTGTGGAGCGTAAATAACTCTTTATGGTTTTTAATTTCGAAAAAGACCGCTCCGCGGACGCAACTGGCACAGGTAATGATAAAAGAATACGGAGTGCTATAGTAAAATTTGGAAAAACTCCTACTAAATCATTTGAATAAATATACTGAATTATTTGGGTTATATCTTTTTTTGAATTCGTAATAAATACTTGACATTGTAAAATTTCTTCACATAAATCATCTGCGTCAATATCGGACTGATTTTCATGAGTTAATTTCGCTTGTAATTTTTTGCAGCAAGATAATAGGTATTCTTTATTTTGTAAATTATCTAATGAATATAAAAATTGGAATGAATCCATTAATAAAGAAAATCTGTCTTGTAACGAAATTAAAGTTTGATCTATTATACAGAAATAAAAATTTACTTTGAATGAATTTTCAGTATTTACTATAGGTTGATCTTCATGTTCATAATCAAATTGAGTAGATTTTTTACGTCGTCTTAATGGCCTCGCACTACGAAATTCAGTTTCTATGTCAAACTTTTCTGCAATTAATTTGGAACTTTCAACAATTTCTGCAATACTAGCATCAGATGGATAATTAGTTAAAAATGTATTTAGTTTGTTTTATGCATCCAAAGCAAGTTGCAAATTTGTAATTTGAGATTGAAGCATTTTACTCACAAAATTTACTTGATTTAAAATATCATACCACACTTTAACGGAGCAAATAAATGTAAATGTAGAAATTTTTTCTCCCAGACATTTTGCTTGGTATTTAGATTGTTCGTCGACTCTTGTGTGGTCATTGCAAATTTCAAATAATGCATCAAAAACTTCTGGTAAATATTTATAGAGAGGCTTTATGGCATCAATTCTAATTGACCAGCGTGTTTCGGATAAGGGCTTTAAAGTTAAATTAGTAACATGCTTGATTAAGATATTCCATCGATTAGTAGACGCTGAGAAAAATTTGTATAATTCTTGTATTATATTAAAAAAATTTATTGTTTCATGGTTGATATTAGCGGCATCATTTACAATTAGATTCAGGCTGTGATTCGCAGAAGGAACATAAAAAGCTCTGGGTTCAAATCTAAAATTCTTTTTTGTAGGTCATTATTTTTGCCGCGCATGTTAGAGCCATTATCATAGCCTTGGCCTCTTATATTATTTATGTCTAAATTTAATGTTTTTAATAGATCAATAAGAAATGTTGTTAATCCAGCCCCTGTAACATCTAAAATTGGATAAAATGCTAAAAAATGTTCATGTATTTCAGTCGATCCTAATGCTAAATTGAAATGAAAGAATCGAATTATTACACTTATTTGCTCAATATGAGAAACATCCGGAGTGCAATCTAATATTATTGAAAAATATTTATTTTGTCGACATAAATTTATAATATGATTTTTAATATTAAAAGCCATTAAGGAAAGTATTTCATTTTGGATTTTGTCTCCTAGATATGTTGGCATTTTGTGAAATTCAGAATCGCTATTTATACGTCGTGTATGTTCCGATATAATAGGATCAAACTTTTCTAGCGTTTCAATACATTTTAAAAAATTACCATTGTTGCGATTGTAAAGATTATTGCTTTTGCCTCGAAGTGCTAAATTTTGTTTACATAAAATTGAATTACATAAATTATTCGCTTTATTACTTCATACCATCGTTTACTTTCAGTGTCTAATATTGTTTGCTGTAAATAATCAACAGTAGTTTTATTTTTGAACGATAGAAGCAACTCTGTCCATTTTTTGTAGTTAGTAAAGTGAGTGGAAGTTTTTTCATGGCGGTTCAGGTACATTGCTATATGATGCCAGTCATTAAATTCCTGAATAAATCTATTTTGCTGAGAAGGTTCGAAAAGTTTACAACAAAAGCAATAAACATTATTTTTCGTAATTGAGTAAATCAACCAATTTCTATTACATTCTTCACCATTTTTTAAGTTTCTCTTATAGTAACTTTCAGAAAATTAAAGTTTTTTATTTGTTTAGGACCCGTTTTTATAATAGCTTGCCTAGATATGTGAGTTATTGGGTCCGGCCAAAGCCCTGGGTCATTAAATGCGCATTTATTTATTGTATCTGTACCTGTCTCTTCAGTATAGTCCCCAGATCTAAAAACAGGGGTAATTTCTTCTACGATTTGATTATCTTCACTGGGAGTTGGTCCTCGCTGACTTTGTATTTTGAATTCATCTACACTGCAACCGGGTACTGACTCCTGAATTGAATCTGGCGGATAATCTTGGTCAGTTCTGGTCGTTTGTTTCGTAAAATACTGTGTTAATCTTGAAGCATTTTTCTCTTGTTCTTCTTGTCGTCTTTTTTTATTAATTAAATTTTGATGCCCGGAGAGTTTCTTTTTCTTTCTTTCTTGAGACATCTAAATAAAAATATTCAATAAATTATAAATGTAATTATTCTATTACCAAAAGTCTTGTTTGCGTTATTTGCTTTAGTTTTGCTTTAATTATAGGAAAGTATGAAGTAAGATTTTCGAATAATTTCGCTTTTATTACTTTTTTTTCTAGATTTTGCAAACATGATCGCTACCCCTATTGGGAAATGCGTATTGTTATGTATGTATGTTTATTTTAAATGCAAAATAGCTTACCTTTAATCTTTAATGTTCTTGATATTCTTAAATTCACATTCACTCACAAATATTTTAAAAATACAAGGTACATCAATTCTACACTAGTGCAGTACTGCTTGCTGAAGGAGAATGGAGCAAATAATATGTTTGTTCAATCATAGACGATTTCAAGTAATACATGTTTTAACAAGACTAAACGAGTTAGAACGGTTGCGCTTCATTTTGTAAATTCGTGCGTGGCCAAATTTCCGCCGCCGCGTCGCCCACGCGCTCCCGCCCCCGCGGCTGTATATCGATCGGCGACTTAATATGAAGAGTCTACTGTATACATGATATTAACACGACTATACGAACTATTCATGTTAGAACAAGAATAATTACTGAGATCATAAATAAGTTATAATAAAATAAGGCGATATTGAATTATTTTAATCGCAACCTATAACGAATTTTGAATTTATATACATTTTTAAGGCGCCTTCGGCGCCTTTGGCCTCCTGCCGCCTGTGTTCGCTGACACATTCGGCACGTGGATGGCGCCCCCTGGTTGAATATGTCAGAAAATTTGACCCGTCAACCTCTACAATATTGCAAAAATGCAAATCTGTATTCCCGCAAATAGCGAAAATATAGGAGTCTCTTCTTAAATGCGATACACTATACATATATAACAAATAAGGTTTTAAAAAATGATTAATTTATTCTTTTTAATTAAAACCATGTTTACAGGCGCAATTCTTAAATAAAAAGCAGATGGTAAATCATTATTTCGATGCATAAGTTCGTAGCTCATAGTTCTAATATTAGGGGAAGAGCTATTTTATGCAAATAAATAAAAATAAAAAACCAGATTAAATAAAGCGCATGTATGTTTCTCCTATATGCTTGAGATACACTGTTTGTTTCTTTTCCACATATATATTATATTACTATATCAATATTTCTTTTAATACGTAAAAAATGTTGATCCAAAAAAAGATTAAAGAAATTACGTGTACTACTACAATTGGAAATTCAGTGACAATTGCAACTGTTGTGGATTTTGATTTATAAATGAGAAAATATTGAATCGAAAATGTTGAAAATTGTTTTTTTTTCATTGATTTTATTAAATCCATAAATCAAAAGTTTACCTCGAGTAGGATTTTTAATTTTGGGATGTTGGTCACTTGCACGCAGCGGTCAATGCAACCCTTGCTAATTACTTAATGGTCAAATTTTGCCATAGGTCACTAGCGCGCAAATGAGGGATTAAGATTTACAATTAGTTAGGTACTTACCATTAATGACAGGCAAATTTTCCCAATGTAAAATTAATTAGAAATTGCACATTCCACCCCTTCTATATGAGACAAGAGTGTGTATAAATAGGCCGGTTGATATTTCTTATTTTTCATTTATTTTGTTCACATTGTGTAAACCGAGGTGTAAACTTATTTTTCACTATGGAGACGATGTTAAGTGTGCGCGGCAAAAAATTAATCATTGTTGATGAATGTACATTTCGAAGAGATAAGGAAACTATATCCGGTGTTTCGTACAGGTGTTCCACAAAAACTTGTACAGCTTCGATATGTGTTGATAAATCAGAACAGGTTTTACTGAAAACAAATGCTCATCACAACCATCCCCGGAGTGAAAACTTGGACGTAAAGGTAAGACTTGTTTAAATATATATTACCTATATTTAAACATATAGATACAATACATTCTGACATGAATATACCTACTTCTTTTCTAGAAATTACAAAATAGTGTTAAAAGAAAAGCAACACGGAATATCTCAACGCCCTTCTAAAATCATCAACTTGAGTGTAAAGCAAGAAGCTAGTGGGACTATTCTTACTACCAAGGATATTGACAATATAAGAAAGAGCACGATGCTCTCCAGTCTTATGTGTGCAAAACTAACAAAGGTGAAGACTTTTATTACTAAATAATCAAAGTTTAAATATTTTGTTGTTTTCGTGTTTAATAAATTTAAGGTATTTGTGTTCTCGAAGTAAGCTATATGTTGATGGTACGTTTGATTATTGCCCAAAATTCTTCACACAGTTATTCACTATTCATAGTGTATAAAACGGACATTATATTCGTTGGTATTCATTTTATTGCCAAACAAGAGTTCAGAAACTTACTTTGAAGCTTTTCAATTACTGCAAAATTATTGCACCATTGTTAACTTGGCTTTAAAACCAAATGAAATTCTTTGTAATTTTGAATGTTGCTATTAAAAGTTTGGCCAACAATTAACATTGTAGGATGTAGATTCCACCTTACGCAAGCTTGGTTTAGAAAAATTCAAAATTTAGGATTAGTGTCGGAATATAGAAACACTGATTCCGAAATAGGTAAATGGTTGCGATGGACATTTGGTTTATGAATTTGAGAACTGTTTTGTGGAAGATTTGTATGCAGTAATTCCTCAAAATGAAAATGTGATTAAGTATGCTGACTACTTAGGTTATATATATATATATATATATATATATATATATATATATATATATATATATATAGCGAATGATTCCGTTTTTACACCACAAATATGGGCATCTTGTAGTACCACAGAACGCACCACAAACGCTTGTGAATCTTTTCACAGCCAGTTTAACGCGGGCTTTTATGTACCCCACCCGGATATTTATGTATTTATAGAGGTTTTAAAAGGTGTTCAGTTGAACACTTATATTAAAATAAATAGTTTGCATTTGCCTGTAACTTGTAAAAACACTAGATATAAGAAACGGCATGACTATATCAATAATCTAATTATTTTGTATAAAAATAGTAGTATAACTCGATTTAATTTTGTAAAAAGCGTTTGTTACCAGTATACAAATAAATAAAGTATTTCGAGTGATATCGATGTTTCCTATTTATTACTAATTTTGTACACGTCTCTTTCTAATATAAAATAATCCTTCAATTAGGTGTTGTAACATTTTGCTTACACTTACGGGGCCTTATTGGCCAAATGTAAAAATACTAATGTTCGGATGTCAAACGTAATGCCTCACTTCTTCGTTACATTTACTTTAATTATTACTACTAATTAATACTTCTTACTTTTCCCTTTTCTAGCTCAGTCGGAATTTTGTACTTACAAAATTGGGATCGGGGTTCGTTATTCAGGCTCTCAACACGTTGAACAAATAGATTTCAAAGGTTCATATACATATAACTTTATTTCCTATTTATTACACTTCTATATTGTATGGTTATTTAATTTTCAACTAAGATATAGATACAGGTAAATATACTGAACTGTGATCCCGGCTCGAGTGTCCAATATAACGGTTAACTCCTCTTTGTTATCTTTAAGTAGACATCCTTCGTCCAGGTACTAATGGTTAGGTGGTCCTCTGGAGTTTCTGTAATTTAACATTAATAGAAGGTTTGGGGTTTTGACTTTTAGTTTACGTCCTTTAACTGTTTTAATTTATACTGGTTAAATGTCGAAATAAATAAATAAATTTTACCTAAATACGTCCCTGTATAAAATACAGAAGCAGGTAGCAAGATAACGCGGTATAAACACGTGCGCGATAAGACACTGAGTTCAACGCTCTGCCTTTAAAGAAATAATCAATATTTTAAAGCGGTCGGTTACAAGTGTAAAGTTTTATACCTGCTTTTCTTATGAAAATAAACTCATTCACGTTTACATTCAATTTTTGCCCTTTTTAAATAAATGAAAGCTTTTCGTTTATTTAAGTAGCTGGTGTACGGTGGCGGCGTATTATTTGTTTACTTTTACGAGATTAATTTTAGTATACCGGTTTTTATTTAAACAAAATAAAAATTAAAAGCTTTTTGTTATGTTGGTTGTTTTAAAATATAAAACCTTCGTTTTCTATTTTAAAGTAAATTCTTTCGCGTCTAACTTACGTTTTTATGGTGGAGGCGGTGGTGGTTTGTTTTACTTTACGGTGGTTATTTAATACTGACGGACACGTCTCGTGTTTACGGTTACGTTTCTATATTACTCGATTAACGGTGTTTACGAGGTGTTCAGCTTAATCTTCCGGCGAGGTTTTAATTACAGGTATCTGGCGGTCGCTGGTACGTTTGTCGAGGTGTATTGTGTTGTGGTGTTTGTGTAGGTGTGTATAGGTGGATCTCCTTTGTTAGAAATCTGGGCAAACCACCCGTTAAACTAAACAATAGGATCTCGGTCGGTCAAATGGAATGTCGGGCTACTACCCTTCAAACTCCACAGTGTAGGTGTGTATAGGTGGATCTCCTTTGTTAGAAATCTGGGCAAACCACCCGTTAAACTAAACAATAGGATCTCGGTCGGTCAAATGGAATGTCGGGCTACTACCCTTCAAACTCCACAGTGTAGGTGTGTATGTGTCGTAACAGAAGGGTGTGTCTGGTAACAGAAGAGTACGTCGGGCTTACAACCCTGCATATCCCGATCACCAGGTATCTCAACTTACGTACTTTCAACGTTAGATCTCTGCAACTCTAACCTTTTGACTTCGGTGATGCTATCAGGTCGCGGAGTCGCGATCTCTACTCGGACGACGGTTACAGGCGGACGGTTTACAACAGGTAGCAGTCGGCGCGAACGCGAATATATCTCTATATATCTATTACGACTTCTACAACTACTATAACTATTACGACTCTCTTTTCCAGCAGCGCGTGCCGCGTTTTTATAAAGAATTCGCGAGGGTGGTTACGAGACTTTGGTGGTGAGATTCCGTAAGCCCGTATTGGTGGAAGATGCTCTGACGTATACAAACTTTTAAACGTTTTTGTGATTTACGTCTGGAGGGAGGATGCATGATTAATTATTGTGCAATTTTAAGCAACGTTATGAAATCTGTTTAACTTTTACTAGTACTTCTACGAATTTTTATGATGCTTTGCACCTGTGCATTTAGCGCGTCACGTTATCTTACTAAATTCTGTGAATCAGTACTGGTATTTTACTTAGCAAATAATTAATCATGATAGGAAAATTTTTATAAAGGACGGCGTCTTGCTAATAAACTTCGGGAACTAATTAAAAATAATAAAAATCGGGATATCCGACGTTTACATACCCTCCTTTCGTCGGGGTTTTCGACGTCCGCCCTCTTCACCTTGATTCTGGTGCCGGTGGGGGTGAAGATTCCGATACGGCGGCGGTTTCGGCGTTTTCGTGCGGATGGTCCTCTCGGCGGCTGTTGTGCGGGTGGTGGCATTTGGTGGTTGGCATCGACTTCCTGCAGTTGGATGTTTGCAAATTGGCGGGTGATTTCACTTGTTTGTCGGAGGTGTTCCGGTGTGCCTGGCGTGCGTGGTCTGCCGTTGGTGTGGAGGCGGGCGGCGAGTGTTCCCAACTGACGTCCATGGGCGTCGGTTTACGAGGGCGGACGGTGATGGAGTTCTCGGCGTCGGCGTGGGCGGTCGGTTCTGGATGGGTGATCGGTCCCTCTCAGGAGAGTTATTTAGTAGCACTGGGCGGTGTGATAGGAAGGCGGCTGGTAATCCTTCGGTCCCGGGTTGTCGGTAGCTCTTCGGTTGCCACGGGGTTATTTTCGGGCGACGTCTCTTCTCTGGCTTTCGTACCGGTGCCATTTTGTACTTATCTCCGTCCTATTATCAATTTCTATTTATACGTTCATTTAAGCGCGGGTAATCGATGACCGTTAATTTTTCTTTGCTTTCATTGGTTACGCGCGTCGCCTGGTTCGTGACGTCAGCTGCTGTCTTCAAATCCTTAACGTGTGTTTCTCCGCGGATTTTTGCGTGCTGGATTCTCGGAGTTCTACTATCACGGGCGATTTTATTTTCTGGATCAGGTATGGTCCGTCGTACTTTTCCGCTAATTTTGCAGCAAACCCTTTAGCTTTACTTGACAGGTGGTGTGTTTTCTTATATACTAGATCTCTACGCGGGGGCGGTAGGCTCTATGACGAAGATTATAATGTTTGCGTTGAATTTCGAAACTTTTCGTTATTTGATCCCTGGCTAATTCTTGTAAATCTTTCAAGTATCTCATGTGCTTCTCTTGCTCCGTGGCGGTTACTGCGGTACGTTTTTGCGGTAGTTCTTGTTGCGTGACCCATGCTCTCAAGTTCTCTACCCAAATTTAGCAGGGCTGGTGAAAATCCTGTTGAATTGTGTTGGACCGTGTTAATTGCAAACGATATTTCAGGTAGGCGGGCATCCCATTCCTTTTGATTGTCCTTGGTAAATTGCGCGACCATCGTTCCTATTACTTTATTAGTTCTCTCCACTGGATTAGTATGTGGGAATACGGTGGAGTCAGGCGGTGGTGAATTCCATGATCTTTTAAGAACGTACGGAATAACTTACTAGTATATTGTGGACCATTGTCGGATATCAGATTACGCGGAGTACCAAAACGATAGATTACTTGTTCTTTTAGAGCCTGTATAATAGGCGGGCTGGTAGCGTTGCGGAGCGGTTTGATCTCAACCCATTTGGTTAAACGGTCTTGAAAAACTAGTATAAACTTATGTCCTTTCTTGGAGCGCGGCAGAGGCCCGATGAGGTCGGTACTCACATTATCCCAGGGATGTCCAGGTTGTGAGAAATACATTTCTCCCGGCGGTTTTTGTGTAGGGGTTTTGTAGGCTTGGCAGCTTCTACATAATCTTATGTATCTTGTCACGTCCCGCTTTATGGTAGGCCAATAATAATTTCTATATATCCGGCACAAGGTTTTTGCGATCCCTAAATGACCTGCAGTTGGGGCATCATGACACTCGTTTAAAATCTCTCGGCGTTTTTCCTGCGGTACGCATATCTTCCAACGTGCGTGGCTTCCCATCTCTTTTTCTGGAGTCGTGTTTGGAAAGGATCGAAATAACTGTCCTCCTTCTACTTTATGTCGAGGATGCTGTTCAGGATGTTCTCGGGTTTGTCGGATTAAGCGCTGGTACCACGGGCAGGCTACTTCTTCTATCTCCAGGGGAGATAAGTCGGTGGGGGATTTGTTATCTTCGTGTAGTCGGGATAATGCGTCGGCCACGTTATTCAGGGCACCCTTCCGGTATTCTATTTAGAAATCGAATTGTTGCAACTCCATTATCCATCTTGCGAGTCTGGATGTCGGTTTTTCGAGCGTGCGAAGCCATTTTAGACTTCTATGATCGGTGAGTACCGTAAATTGGTAGCCTTCTAAGTATCCTTTTAGCTTTTGTATCGACCACACCACAGCCAGGCATTCTTGTTCGATAGTAGAGTAGTTTCTTTCGACGGGATTCAGTGCTCTACTGATATATGCAATTACTCTTTCGTCGGGTACTTGTCCTTGCGTAAGAACAGCTCCGTTGCCGGTCGTGCTGGCGTCTGTCTGTAACACAAAAGGTTGTGAAAAATCTGCACAAGCTAACACGGGCGGGCGGTCTATGCTTCTTTAATTTTGCCAAAAGCCTGATCCTGTCTTTCGGTCCATCTATATTTAGTGTTTTTCTTCAACAGTTCGGTCAGGGGTTGACTTAGTTGAGCAAATCCATTGACATACTTACGATACCAGGATGCGAGACCCAAGAACTGGCGTAATTGCTTAACGGTGCGGGGGGCGGGTATCTGGGTTATGGCGTCGATTTTTTCTGGGTCTGGTAGGATTCCTCGGGACGTAACTATGTGTCCTAAGTATTTCAGTTCGGTTCGGCAAAAACAGCACTTGTCTGGCTGTAACTGAAGTCCGTTATCCCGGAGTCGTTGAAATACTTCGCGTAGATTCTGCAAGTGTTCTTGGAAGGTCTTTCCCAGGACGATAATGTCATCCAGATACACAAACGCGCGTCCAGCTAGTTCAGGACCGATTACTGTATCCAGGAATCGCTGGAAGGTAGCGGGGGCGGAATGAAGTCCAAACGGGAGAACTTTAAATTGGAACAATCCTCGTCCGGGTACTGTAAAGGCGGTAATTGGTCTACTTTCGTCCTCTAAGGGGACTTGCCAGTATCCTTGCTTTAGATCTAAGGTACTCACATAACCTGCTCCTCGTAGTTGATCCAATATTCCTTGAATATAGGGTAGCGGGTATGCGTCTTTTACGGTGACTTGGTTTACTTTACGATAGTCCACACAGAATCGGTATGAGCCTGCGGGTTTTTTTACTAATACGACGGGGGAGCTCCACGGACTGCGAGACGGTTCAATTATATCTTCTTCTAGCATCCGGTCAACTTCTTGGTTAATTATCTCCTGCATGACGGGATTGCGGGGATAATATCGTTGTTTTATCGGGAGTGCCGTAGGTAATAGTGTGATCCGGTGTATAACGTCCTTGGCTTTTCCTTTCACGCTTAAGAATTTTCCTAATTCTTCTTTTATAAATTCGCTGAGCACGGGCAGCTGGTCCTTTTCTAGTCCTTGGATTCCGCTCAAGCCTCCTTGGACGGAGCTTTGCAAGGGGATCCGTATTCCTGAAATTTCTAGTTGCTTCTGGTGTACATGGATAGCGGCCTGGAGATGTTCAAGTACGTCTAATCCGATCACGATGTCGGTGGACAAATGCGGTATGTAGTAACCTGGTAGCTGGAGTGTTTGTTTCTCTATGTCGGCGGGGAAAATGTACAAGCCGTGGGTTTCTGCGAGTGAACTGTCAGCCAGGCGTACAGTTGCGGTTTTTAGCGTGCTCGGATATACTTGGTTAGTGATCAACAAGTTCTTTACTTTCTCCTATATACGTTCTCGATGCTCCGGTGTCGATTAATGCATTAACAGGTGTATTAAAGATTACAATCTGGAGAAATAGTCTGTCGTCAGAGGGACGGTGTGACCATTCATCTGGTTTTCTCTGGTTAAATTGTGCCACGGTTTGTAGTCAAGCGTGCCATTCTGTCGAGGACACTCTGTTTCCAGGTCTGGAAGCCGGGGTGATTAAAGTTTCCTGGTTGGTCTTTACCGGCGTGAACAGTTTTCCGACTTCGGGCAGGGGCAGTCACGGGATAACACATCTGTCTTTCCACATCTAGAACAAAATGCCTTGAAGGGACCTCTACAGTGAACCTTCAGGTGTCCTGGTTTTCCACATCGCCAACAGACGTCTTGCCTATTGTATGGGGACGTCTTGTCTATTGTATGGGGTCGTCTCTGGTGCTGGTCTTCTTACAGTGACAACGGTAGTTTCAGGGGACCGGGCTGGTGGTTTATCGGTTGCAGGAGTTACGCCGCTGAAATGTACTTTCGGTCGGTTATAGCTGGGAGACGGAGAATGCGTTGTTAGTGGTAGCATTTCAAATTGCGTAGCTAGTTCCAGGAGTCCGGTCAGGTCAGTAAAATCGTGCTGTCTTATGTAATATTTGTAATCTACCTTCAGATTATCGTAGATTCGCTGTAGTTGAGCTTCCGGGGACATGTTTCCATGACGTCGCGTTAGTGTCAGGATGACTGTAACGTATTCAGAAGCTTTTTCTCGCGGTCTTTGTAATCTGTTCCTTATCTCTTCTTCCAATTTGAATTGATGACGTGGCGGTAAGAATTGTAATCTAAAACTTTTAAGAAAGTCTTGCCAGGTCGTCCAGGATCTTTGATTGTTTCGGTACCACAATAGCGTTGGTTCTTTTAATAGCTCCGGGAGTGTGAGTAAAAGATCGTTGTCTGCGATGTTGTAACATGCTTGCAATTCTTCGATTCTTTCAAGGAACGAAATCGGGTCACTTATCCCATCATATTTTACACCCCATTTGCGTATACGATCGCAAACGTCTGCGCGTCTGGTTTCTGGGTGGCCGGTAATATTTTCTGTCGGTGGTGACGGTATTGATTGAAATAAATTAAACCTTTATTTGATTTAGTTATTTCATGTCTAAGTTTGTAGTATTGTTTTAAGTTATTTTGTACTTTATTTATGTTTATTGGCCATGCATTTTCAATGTAATGTTTAATTATTTTCAGTTTCTTTTATTAATTGTTGCATTCTTTCATCAGTTATGTTAACATTTTTTCAATTAAACAAACTTGTATTTCTAAGTTAGGATTGTCTTCTAACGTTTTATTTAAGTTAACTCTGGATAGTGTATCAGCAATTATTATTTTATTTCCGGGTTTATAAATTAGATTGATATTGTATTTTTGAAGGCTAAGGAGCATTCGCTGTAGTCTCGCTGGGCATGAGTTTAAGGATTTCTTAAATATCGATATTAGTGGCTTATGGTCTGTTTCACGTTGAATTTTTTCCCATAAACATATTGGTAGAATTTTTCTACCCCAAAACATATAGCTAGAAGCGCTTTTTCTATTTGGGCATATCTTTGCTGGGTTTCTATCATTGCTCTTGATGAAAAAGCACAAGGTTGACCATCTTGTAACATTACAGCACCAATTCCGGATTTTGAAGCATCTACTGATATTGTTAGGGTCAAAATATTTTAAAGTTGGTTCTTGTGTAATTATCCCCCCATTCGAATTGAATATCATTTTTTATTAAGTCTCTTAAGGGTTTAGTAATTTCAGATAAGTTTTTTATAAATTTACCTAAGTGGGTAACTAAACCAAGAATTTTTTGGACATCTTTTTTATTTTTAGGTACAGGCATATTTCTTCATCAATAGAAATACCTTTATTTGAAAACTTGAAACCTAAGTACTTAATTTCATTTAAACCGAATTGACATTTTTTTAAATTAAATTTGATGTTATTTTTTAAGGCTATGTTCAAAAACCTGTTTCAATATTTTGTCATGTTGTTCTTTTGATCTAGCGTGCATAAGAATATCATGGATACACCTTCGATTTGAAATATTTCATTGAAGTATTGTTGAAAAACCTCACTAGCAATGTTTATGTCAAAGGGCATTCTTAAAAATTTATACCTTCCATATGGAGTTCCAAAAGTGCATAATTTACTGGATTCATCGTCTAGAACAATGTTCCAAAAACCATTTGTTGCATCTAGTCTAGTGAATATTACGGATTTATTTAATTTAGCAGATATCTCATCAATTGTTGGTAATTTATATTTTGATTCCTTTATTGATTTGTTTAAGTACTGAGGGTCCAAACAAATTCGTAATGAATTATCAGGTTTTTTACGATTACAAAAGAATTTAACCACTCCGAGCCTCCTTCTACTTTTTCAATAATTTTTGATTCAACTAGTTCATTTAAATATATTTTTAGTTGATTTTGTATTGCAAATAGAATTTTTCTAATCGGATTTGTAACTGGAATTGCGTTATCTTTTAATTCAATGTGATAGGGTTTGCCTATTTTCCCTATGCCTGAAAACAGATTTTTATATTTTCTTATTAATTCATTGTACCTATAATTTGATTCGTCTGCAGTAATATAATTGATTGTTTGTATGTTAACTTCTGGGTGCATTTTTACAATTTTTAAATTTATACATGTGTTTAATCCCAAAATTGAGTCACATATATCTCTAGTTACATAAAATTCTGCATTTGTTAATTGTTCATTTTTAAATTTTTAAGTTTAGGTACTTACTTTTACTTTTACATTCTTATTTATTACAATGTCAACTGTGAAAATTTTTGACGGTTATTTGATTGTAATATATCAATTTGAAATTCGTCATTTTTATTTATTTCATTAATTTGTTTGTTTTTAATTCTGCACATGTTGGCAAAGTGATTTCTATAATTTCATGCTAAGCAAGTTTTACCGTATGCCGGGCATTCGTTGATTGCATTATCTTGCCCACATCTGCTGCAGTTGAATATTTTTCTGCCTACGGTTGGCCTTGATTTCGATTGCTGCCTTCGTCTTGATTTTATTCGCTGTCTGTTTTTGTGACTTATTTGGGTGTTCTGTCTTGACCGATGTCGACCTTGATAGCTTGTATTCGCTGTCGATGTTAGACGGGTGTTACACGCTCAGTTTGGCGTCAGTTCAGTCCACGCCCTTGATCATGAATAGATTGATGGCAAACTGACTGACCCATGAACGACAATACACTATCATTCAAACTGATGTCAATCGTAATCGAGAACGCGATGGATCGCAATAAGACAAAAGCTACTCTTGCAACAATAATAGCTTTTGGTTGTAAAAAAACGTTGTAAAAGGAAACGATGGTCTAAAGAATGGCTATTGAAAAGAGAGTTAGTTATATACACATTTGAATTTATAGACACACGAAGGAAGGTGAAGACTACGCAAATTTTTTCGGATGAAAGATGTGTGCTTTGATAACCTGTTGAAAATGGTTAAGCCATATTTGACAAAACAAGATACGATCATGAGGAAGTCGATAAGTGCGGAAGAAAAACTGGCTGTAACCTTACGATACCTTGCTACCGGAAGGAATATTAATGATTTAAGATTCTCAGTTATAATGTCACCAGCTGCTATCAGTCAGGCCATCATGGACACATGCCAAGCACTACTTTATGTTCTTCAGTCTTCTATCAAGGTAAGTGAAATAACAAATTACATTTTCTGTAAGTATCGTATATTGTACCAAGTAGGTAGTAAATGTTGGAACAAATAAAAAAAACTAAACAATAACATTAAGTCAAAAGAAAAACTTAAGCAAAGGTTTAACAAAGTTAAACAAAATATGTCATGAAGTACTCGTACTTATTATTCATTTACCGCAAAGTCAGCAAATAATGATGAGGCAGTGGAGTATGTAGAGTCATCATGTGTATGATATTCAACCGGTATAGATGGAGATGAAAGAGGTGTAATCACATAGTTATGAGATGTCTGAGGAGATGCGGAATGGTAGTCAGGAGATGGCACAGGGGAAGGTGTATTTATTTGTACTGAATTTCTATTTAAATTTCCCAATTCCGCCTCAAATAGGATATCATTGATTGTTTTCTTAGCATATAATCTTTGAGTTGGGTCAAGGCGGTTTAGAGTTTCTGCCCATTCAAATGCAATTGGGTTATCAGAAATCTTGGGTTCAGATCAATATGTACATGCCCGTTCAAATAGCTCGTTTTGTTTGGCAACCATACTTTTCATCTTTTTCGGCGCAGGTCGTGGCGGCGGCATCACTGCATTTGCAGAGGAAATAGATCCGTAAGAAACGCTTTCTTGCGATTCTCTTTCTTCTTGTCCTTGTGGTTGTAATATTTCTGAAGTAGGTCCATCTGAAGTATTTGTGGATTCCTCTCCATCAGTATTGAGACTCTGTAAAAAAATTATACTTACATTTAATATTTATTACAGATGCCGTCGACAGAGGAAGAATGGAAAAATATTGCTTCTGATTTTAGGGAAAGATATCAGTTCTGGAACTGCATAGGAGCTTTAGACGGCAAGCATGTAGCAATTCAAAAACCGAAACATTCAGGATCATTATACTACAACTATAAAGGTCACTACAGTATAGTTCTCATGGCATTAGTAAACTCAAAAAAAGAATTTATTGTGATGGATGTTGGTGCTAATGGCCGAATATCCGATGGCGGTGCACTATTTTACATTAAATTCTGGGAGGTTTATCAAAAAGGTGATTTAAATATACCAAATTCATCGGAAATGCCAAATTCAGCAGAAAAATTTCCGTATGTTTTTATATCAGACGAAGCTTTTGCATTAGGACAAAATTTAATGAAGCCCTACCCACAAAATGCATGTAATACTGACCGAAAAATATTCAACTACCGATTGTCGCGAGCTAGATCAGTTGTAGAAGGTGCCTTTGGGATACTGCGATCAAAATTTGGAATTTTCCAGAAACCTATATGTTTTGAGGCCAAAAAAGCTGCAACTATAGTGGCAACGTGCTGCTATTTACATAATTATTTAATGAAAACACAGCGAAGGCTGTACTTAGCATCAAATTGGAGAATCACAAAACCAGATAATGCTGAATTACTTGATTTAGAGCCCGCTAGCATTAGAAATTCATCAAAGGATGCGAAAGCGATAAGAGAAAAATTCTGTCATTATTTTAATAACGAAAGCAAATTGGATATTCGTAAAAATGAATAAATTAATTATATATATCTGATATATCTGTTGTATATCCTGTGTAAGTTTTTAATCAATAATATATGTTTGTAGGTTAGAAGTTTTAAGGTTCTTTGAGTTTTTTCTCAACAAGTACCTATACCCGACCCTAGCAAAATAAAAAATCTGGAAGGATTTACTAGTTACATTATACTCATAATTCTAGAGTCGAATAATCACGATTAAAACAGGGCGTCTGGTGTATAAATACATGTAAACAAGAACCTAAATAAACAAGAAATCCTTACCTGAGGTTTCTCGAATTTATTCAAAAACCGAAGATATTCAAAGGTCCAACTCTTCGGGGTATAAATATCATCTGTCCCTCATCTTCGGGACGATTCTTTTTTTTTCAGTTCTCGACGGTAATTCGAGCGTAATGTATTTATTTTCTTTTTGACATCATCCAAGGTAGTCTGAGGTTTAGTTTTTTTATATATAATTAACAGCTTCTCCAAAGCTTCATTCCTCTTGTATTTATTAACGTAATCTTTATTTGTTTTATCCCAGAGAATTGGCAATGTTTCGAATGTAATAATAAAATCCTTCTCCGGTTTCAATGGCTGCGTAGGCGGCGAAGCGTCTTCAACACCTGTCTCCATAGCTGTCTGAAAGGTACTGACGGGAGACTTATGAAACACAACACACGATTAGTCTAATGTCAATCCACAGCGGACTGACGAAAATTATTAAAATATTTAAATATCCATCAGTCTGGTCCATCAGTACATCAGTCAACGAATTACACGATCAGTTTGCCATCACTCTGACCACAATCGTGGACTGAATTGACGCCAAACTGAGCGTGTAACACCCGTCTTACTGTGTCCATTTCAGCTTCCGTTGAATTTGCATTTGATATGTTTTCTTTGTCCTTAATGTATTTTAAATTTTTTCTAGAATTTTCGGTTAGTATACAGCATTCTATCACTTTTTCTAAATCCTTATCTTCATTTTGCAACAGTTTTTCTCTCAGACTTTCGTCTTGTATTCCTATGATGATGTTTTAATTAGGTTATTTTTTAATACTTCTGTGCCAAATTCACATTGATTTGCTTGATTTTTTAGCTCTGATATAAATTTTTCCATTTCTTGTCGATGTAATTGTCTTATTGTAAAGAATTTATACCTTTCGTAGGTTAAGTTCTTTTTTGGTGTGAAGTGATTTTTAAACTTTTCTTTTAATTTATCGTTTTTGTTCTTATCATTTTCCGTTATATCAAACGGATTGTAAATTGTGATCGCTTCTTCTCCCACATGATGCAATAGTTGAGCACATTGTGTTTTTTCAGGTTTACTATCTAATTCCGTTGCCGTCGAGTATATTTCAAATTTTTGGATCCACGCCTTCCAATTTTCAGCCATATTACCTTTAGTATTAATTGGCGGCAAAACTGTTCTGCTGTCCATTTTTTAGTTATTTATTTGTTTATCACTTATCGTATCTGCACTTCACTACGTATTTAATTAAGTTTCTTATTTAACACTTTTATTTTCATTTATATTAATTTATTTCTAGGTAGATTCATATTTCTAACTCAAGAACGACTGCGCCATGTTTTATCTTTCGATGTCGGTTATTAACTGAACTTTATTCAAGAGCCTATTATATACAATAACTTACAAGTATAGTGTGTTGCCTACTTAACTATACAACATCTACCTATATCATTCCTAAAAGATTGTAATGGAAATGAAACATTTGCTGATATGTAATGTGGAGAAGTATAATTGTCAACCATATCCATCATGGAATTTTCATTTATATTATCGACAAGCACTTGATCCATATAATCAACATTTGTGTATATTTTCTGTGAAAAAGTCTGCATATCTATCAAAAAATGCTAAAAATTCAGGACTTTTAAAATTTCTTAATTGCACCTGTATTGTCTATTTGATAATGTGTCGACTGCAACAGTCAATGTCTGTGTCAGAATTATAAGAACTGGCATTTGTAGAAGTATTTACATTTAATTCCTGTGCACCAGCAGTTTGCATATCTGAAAAAGATGACGATTTCATGTGCTAATAACACTGTTAATTTTATACTACCAGAATAAACATATTCTCCATTGATTGTGGGAGAATTATATACTATATTATAATTATGACCATTTTGTAGTAACACATCATCAATTTGTACTCTAGCAAAGTACAGGTCGTAGGTTCAAATCCTACCCGAGGTAAACTTTTTATTTATGTATTTAATAAAATTAATAATAACTTTTAATTACATATTTACCTTTGAACTTATTCGTTCATAAAAAAAAAATCTTATAATAATTTGTACCGTAGTTTGTGTGAACCCATTATTATACACAGATACTTCACCTGGCAATTCTGAAAATATTCATAGGTACTTAGAATGTTAGTTTTAACAATTATAGACAATGACAAACCAGAATAGTTCAAATTTGAAGAAAAGTTCTTTGGAAGGTTGGTTAGTGTACCGAGTGCTGGCAAATGTTTTGAAACATTATCATTTTGAGGCTGATTAAGAGCCAGTGCTAAAGAATCAGCGTTATTATTATAAGTGGACACTTCACTTAGAAATTCTGAAAATAATCATAGATAGGGGTAAATGATTCTTGATAGTAGTAGACAATAACAAACCGGCAGAATTCAAATCTGCAGAAATATTCTTTTGAAGATTGGTTAGTGTACCAATTGCTGGTAAACCATTTGAAACAGTAATAATTATCCAACCTAACAAAATTGTATTGTATACTAACCAACTATTGGGACTCCAGTTGCTAAATTAGTTTTAAATTGCTTTAAAATATTTGGATTATCTGCAATCAATCGCAATAACTATACGTGTATTAAACACAATTCCTTAATAATTACAGTGGTGTGAAAAAGTTCTGCATCACCCAAGAATTTTATTATTACTTGAAGTTTGGCCACATTTTTGGCATAGGTTTTGGCTTAAACTTGTAAACATTAGATTTTAATGACTGTATTAGCAACTAATCTCTTAATTAGGTACTTAGAACTTCATAGAAATTCAATAAAGGTAATTTCATTCTTAAAATTGATAACCGGCTATTCGCGTAACTTCTAATGGGGTGATTAAAATGCATTTAACATGAAGGTTAAAAGTATAATTAGCAAACACACTCATTACGACATTCGTATTAATATACCTACAGGTACTATAGATTATTCAGTTTCATTTTGGCTGTGCTTCAGTGTCAAAATGTCATCTGAAAAGAAATTGTTCAAATTGTCGGATGAAAAACGATGTTTAATAATTTTTCATCATAAACAAGGCGCTTCCAGTCGTGAAATAGCTATGAAAGTGCACTGCAATCAATCAACGGTTGTTAGAGTGATCAAAAATACTCGGACGCGGGAAAAATTGAAGACAAAGCCCGCAGTGCCCGTCCAAAAAAAACATAAGCGAGAGACGACAGTGTATTGCGGAGGACGAGCATGGCAGACAGAAGCCTTAACCCTTTCAGCCATGAATTATTGTTAATGACAAAAAAAAATATTTTTTCATTACTTTGCTATACAATTGGACCTCAAAACACGATTCAGCAAAAATTTTTACAAAAAATTGTTTATATAAAAAAAATTAGATGTCCACATATGAGGACAAAAGTACCTGGTGGTAAGAATCAATATTAAAGAGTAAACGTTATTTATTGAACAATTTATTAAAAAAAAATACATAAACGTAAAATAACAATTCTTAGTAAAAACAGCAACTAAATAATTAAGATTTTTTGTGAAATGTTAAAAAACAGTTTCTTTCTTTCAGAAGATAAAGGTGAATGTTGCATTTTCCACAAATCCACCTTGTCTTTCCAACGCATCCAGGCTTTTTACATCGTCCTGCTTCTCTACCTTGAACATGCTGCGGTAGATGGTCAACATTGTCATATTGTACTTCACGTGAAGGTCGAGTTTCCACTTTATGCGGCTTCCTGATTTCAATATCAGCGGATGAAGGTCTTCCCACCCTTTTCTTACCTTGGACTCTCCCTACTTTCACAAGTAATTCTCCTATTTCCATTCGAAAATGTAGTAGGTCCAATATTTCCTTACTTGGCTTTCCATGCAACTTCAAGGCTCTTTTATATTCGAGCCAAGAGTTTACTATAGCCATATCTACGGCATGGAATAACATACGTACTGTCCACTTACGACTTTTAGCTTTAGATCTGTAATGTGCTATTAGAGCATCAGCAGTATCTATACCTCCCATTGAATCATTATACTTCTGAATGATCTCGGGACGATTTACCCGAACAAAAGACTTTGTTGGTTTATTCCAGCGATTTACTTAATCCTCTTTACCTATACCAACAAAATTCGAAGCTAAAGGTACCGGTTTGTTGTCCATTCAATTTACCAATACAATACCATCTTTAGATACCACTTCTTCAGATGTACCTCTTTCTTTTCTCAAAAAAGCTTTCCGATCCGTTAGTGGCGGTTTACAAAATCGGTCGATTCTTACAGTGCCGGCAAAACGATTTTGCGTTCAGTATTTGGATAAGATGATAAGCAGTGAAATAACGATCACAAAAAATTATATGTTTACTAGGAGATAAATTTCGGGTTAGTTGCAAAACTACAGATGCTCCTTGTCCAAACTGCGTTTGCAACTGGGGATCAATTTCTGTAGTTTTACCCTGGTATATGATAAAATTGTAGGTTAGTCCACTTTCACCTCCTAAAATGTATATTTTCAAACCCCAAGGATTTGGCTTTCCTTTTATATATTGCTTGATCTGCATTCTTCCTTTAAATGGAACTATTTGTTCATCTACACACACGTTTCTTTCGACTTCTAATTCTTTACATCTCTTCAATACTACATTGTAAATTGGACGAACTTTCCACAGTATATCGTGTTCATTTTTGTCTCTCAAATTATCTACGCAATGTACATGGGATCTCAATTTGAAATATCTATTTACTCCCATGGTGTCTGTAAATATGTCCACTTTTAACTTTTTATCCCAATACATTCGAATGCGTGGGAATTTTAGGCACCCTGCAATAATAGTAAGACCAAAAAAGCTTTTGATCTCGGTAATATTTGTTGGAGCAAAGTTCCCATTATTCTGCAATGCATACATATTTGTATATGTGACCACGTCCTCAAAAAAACTGTATGGTATATATCTAAGAAAATAATTTAGAGGAGATTCTACAGGGTTACTTTCCAATGAATAGCGATTATTGTCAGGAATACTCCTACTTACATATGTTCCTTATTATCTAGTTCTTCCTCTTCAATATCATTTTCGTCTTCTGTACACCGCACACGATTTGTTAGTAAATTTTCTTCATCTTCGATATCGTCGTCGCTTTCCAAATATTCTATGTCGGATAAACCTTTCTCCAGCTCTTCCAGTAACTGCTCCTCTGTCAAACATTTTTTGGAAGACATGTTTCTGTGAAATGTAAAAAACACAATATATTCAGTCCTCATATATTTTGAATGTTATCTCCGTTTAGTAATAATGTCCTCAATTGGGGACATCACATTTTAAATGTACCCAGAAACTAAAGTTCGCCGTTTTTCCAAAAAATATTACAAGCATACACTGCATCTGTCTTTATATTATAGATTACAATAAAAAATATTGAACGATTGAAGGGATTGATACAAATAAATAAACATTTCAATGTACCCACCTGTTAAGCGTTGAGCACTCCACAAACAACTGAGATACAATTCAGAACTAAACCCAATCAGCCGTACTACCTTGCGTCATCTATGTTCTAATAGTAAAAATACACCTTTAGGAATGAAAAAAGCAACGTAGAAAAATGGTAAGTAGAATTCTTGAGTTTCGAGAACGCAACTAAAAATGTGTCCTCAATTGAGGACGCGGTGACTGAAAGGGTTTCGACAGATTTGACTAAAATATGGTGCGAAGCTACTGGTGTAAGTATATGCACTTCTACTGTAAGACGGAGACTTCTTGCATCTGGACTTAGGGGTTGCAAAGCGCGGAAGAAACCTGTGCTAACAAAAAATCAAAGGCTCCGTCGTTTGAGATGGGCAAAGGATCATCGACATTGGACTCCAGAACAATGGCAGATTGTATTATTTAGTGATGCATCTACATTTAATATAAACAATCATGCTGGAAATATATATGTTAGAAGATTTCTTGGAGAAGAATTTTCACGACAGTGTGTTCTGCCAACAATTAAACATCCAACCTCTGTCATGATATTGGGCTGCATGTCTGCTAAAGGTGTTGGTAGATTGCATGTTGTATCTGGCATGAAGACTGAAACCAAATACATTGATGTCCTACAAGAGAAGATGCTACCTAGTGGAAAAGAAAAGAGTTATTTCTTGACAAAACCTTTATTTTTCAAGATGATAATGCTCCTTGCCACAGAGCAAAGATCGTTCAATCTTTGATGTTGATCATGATCAATAAAGTTAAAAGATTAGACTGGCCAGCACAGTCCCCAGCTTTAAATCCAATAGAAAACCTATGGCAGAGGATTTCTAACATTATTTCAAGAAAAAAACCCACAAAAAAAGTGGAATTAATTGAATCCGTAATTGATGCCTGGTATCGCTGCATTACGAAGGAGGAATTACAAAAACTGGTGAACTCTATGCCAAAAAGTTGTGAATTAGTGATTAAAAACAAAGGATGGCCTATTATTAAAAATATTAAAATAGTTTGCAATTAATTAGTGTGTATTAAAATAATCATCTTGGTGTAAAACCGTATTGTTGTATATAATGTACTATTTTTTGTTTTTAAATAAATATACATATATCACATTTTTTTCTTTTTTATGGGCTATTATTATTACTAGTATTGTGTTTAAGTACCTCTATTACATTTTCAAGGATTAAACGAAAATATTTAAAAAAGAATAAATCTAAACAACAATTTATCTAATTGTCGTGAGTGATGCAGAACTTTTTCACACTACTGTATTATAACTCTACAGGATAAACATTTCAGCACTAAAGCTTTATCTACTTTTATATCAAAATCATTATGGGGTGTGATAAAGGGTACAATTTAGAAACTTTATAAAATTATACGTACCTGGTAACAAATTAAATATAGTTTACTTGGGATTCAATCTAATAAAAATATTCTTTTAGGCTACCCAAGCATTCAGAAATTTTTACTTCCTTATTCAGGAGCTGGAGATATAAGCATAAAAAAAATACAATGGGTAAATTTACTGCAAATTGCAGTTAAAAAGAAAAGTATTCAACCATAATAAAGTTAAAAACCAAAAATGACAAAGGCCAAAACATAATGAGAACTGATGACAATATGATAACCAATTTAATTCCTGGCAACGGAATGATCTCTGTCTGCAGTGAAAGCTATTAGATATGAAAATATTTTGCTTACACTCTCAGTGTCCAATTTTATGTTCATGCTACTATTACATTTTTATTTCAAACATCTGAAGGAATTAACCTTTACATTAAATTTTATTTCTTGTGTAAAATTATAATCAGAAAAACTCATAAGATGTCTCGTTTGTACACTTAAATTTGCAGTAATTTACCCGTTGCATTTTTTAGTAATGATTACATTATTATTTCCCGTTCTATACAATACTAGCTCGTGAATAAAGAAATAAAAATTTCCAAAAGCTTGAGTAGCTTAACACAATATTTTTATTAGATTAGTAAAATTCTCACTAAGTTATAACTTAATAAACTATCGCAAAAGATACTGAGTAAAATTTATCTTCTCTACATTTCTACCAGAGGTGCAAGTATAACGAAATGTACATTTTAATGGGAGATACTTCAAAATACTTGCTACCTGCATATTTTTAACTTTACATGTAATAATAAAACAACTTAGCATGTTTTGCTATAACAGTCACAGGATAATAATTTTGATTAGTCCATTTGGCTTCCCAATGATTTTTTGTCTTACATATCCGAATATCTTTTGTTCTACATATATAATAAATGGAATCATCCATAAACTTAACCAAGGAGTACATAGTATAAGGATAAAACGACAAACAAAAATGTGTTAAATTAGTTTATACTGTTTTAACATGGCAGTCTACAACACAGCAAACTACAACACGAGCAATTCTGTCACACACGAGGTCCACAATGCAGCAGTGCACGACTGGGCAGGGATCGTGGAAGAACTGTTAACCTTCCGGTGGTCGCGCATTTTTTTTCTTTAAACTATAGTCACCCTGGTCTCTTGGACCAGGTGAGCTTAAAAAATAGAAAAAAATTTGTTTTTCATTTATCGTGTAAGAGAACAAACATTATTTAAACTTTATTGGTCTACATGTAATATAGCTGTGAACAAAACGCAGAAAAAATAAGCATAAACATGTTACATGGTATAAAAAAAGGAAATGCAAAAAAGTAGCAAAATATAAAGACTCAAGTATGGTAACTTAACATATTTGAAACAAACTAGTACAAAAAACTTATAGCTAAGCATATTTATTGCTGCTCCCTGCAGTTCTGACAAACACCTATAATATGCTCCAAACACATAGACGCATCACATTTGTAACATGAAAAACGAGTCTTTCTATTCTTTTTCCAGCCACAGTAAATACATCTGCCAGCGGGTAGTGGTTTTTCTTGGACTCCCCCTTCTTCAATTTTTGTAATTTCCATAAGTCGGAGCTTCAACGTCTTTGGAAGGTTGGTAAAAGTTGCTCGTCGTTTCAAATGTGGATGAATTATGGCATTTGCAATATCTCTCAAAAAATGTCGCCGTCGTAAATAATTTTTATGCGGGTTGTTGGCTTTGTATATTACTTGGCAATTGATTCCTGCAATATTCAAAATAGTATAGAATATGACCATGGGCCATCTTCTGTTATTACGGGAGCAATCGTAAGAAGCGCACAATTTATCCACGACATCAACCCTTCCTTTTGTGCTGTTATATGTAATGACTATTACTGGCTTACATTTCAAGCCATTGTCTAAGTCAATGTCATCATGATGATGCATACTAGACGTTAAAATAACATTTTTGCGTTGCTTTGGGATATAAGAAACTATGGTTAAATCCTCCGTAACGCCAAACATACTTGTATGGTTGGTTTATTGGGATTGGAAAACTCGACTGGGAGTTCTCTTTTATTTTTTCTTAACGTCCCAATAGCGGTTATCTTATAATCTCGTAGTAATTTTTCAACAAGAGGAATTGATGTGAACCAATTGTCCATTGTTAAGTTAATATGTGAACCAGAGAGATGTTTGCACAGTCTTAAAACCACATCATATGGGCTGTTAGAAAATTTATATGGGCCATCATGTTGGGTTCCCACGTACACTTCCAAATTTGAAGTGTAAAATGTTTTTGCGTCACAAACTGCAAACAACTTGAGGCCATATTTTGTAGGTTTAGAGGGAATGTATTGCCGGAACGAACATTTCCCTCTAAAGGCCGGAAGCATGTCATCAATAGTAACAAATGCCGAGTGGTTATAGCCGTTGTGACAATTTTTTACGAACTGATCAAACACCGTACGAATAGGCGCTAATTTATCAAACTTTGTGCGTTCTAACCTTGTAGCCTTATTGTCAAATCGCATGCAACGTAAAAGAAACCGAAATCTTTGTAAAGTCATTGTAAGATAAAAAATTTCTACACCATAACCATCTCTCCTCCAAAGATCTTCTGCGTTTGAGCGACCGGAGTGGCCTAAACCAGCTAAATACAAGAGTCCAATAAAAGCACGAATTTCAATTTTGTCAGTTTGATTAGCGTCTCGCTCTCGTTCAAAATTGTCTTGAATAGCGACTATATATTTATTAGTATTTTCAACGATAATACCAATTATCGTGTCGTCTAAGAAATAATTCCAAATTTCCTCAGCGTCCTTCAAACTTTTAGTGGTTGGTGTTGAACCTGGTAGGCGAACTAATATGTTATCCTTCCTAGTTCTAATAGTTTTTGGCTTTGGAGGATGCTTTTTCCAAAGCGTTTTACCATCTTTGCCTAAAATAAATTAGTTTAATTTTGTTCGCTAATTTATATTTTTTTATATACCTTTAAAGGTAAGCGAAGCAGACCGAGACACAACGGGCTCTTTTGTATAAGAAACATCCTGCTCTGATTCACTGTTGTGATGTAGAACTTCCTCATTGTCCTCTTCCGCTTCATGTGATTCATCCTCTAAGCAATTAATTGATCATCATCATCATTTAGCCCTGCATCTTCTAAAAGTATTTGTAAATATTTTTGCGCTTTTTCGTAGGCTGCCATGACTAATAATGAAAAATATCTCATTAAAATAATACAAAATAAGGATATATATATATATATATATATATATATATATATATATATATATATATAAACTTACCTTTTGTAAATTTTATCGTTGTTGGTCGCGCCGGTCTGAGACACCCGAAACCACTATAACTCTAAGCACTGTTATACGAGAATGGCCATCTAACGACTAAAAGTCGATCGCAACAAATGATGAAGGTAGAGGGGCACCCGACCGTTTATGTTAGCCCCTCCACTTTTTGTACCCGAAACTCAGACAGTGGCGCGACTACCCGAAGGTTAAAAAAAATAATGCATAAAAGAAAAAAATTAAATAAACAAATCTAAATGTATATCTAACGCATACTAGGGCATCCTAGGTATTATCAACATATTTTAATTGGAACACTCATAACAGGTTCCATTTATAACTGAGTTTGTCAAGACAACTATTGAATCATAAATGCAAGCAATTTAAATGGTGATTCATTTTGCATTTACCGTTTTTACAACTTGGAAGGTCTGCAAAAAACGTAAATTTACTGTGGAATATAAACGTACTCAATTTAAACATAATTACAATTACTTATACATATATTCAAAGTCACTGTCATCACAAATATTTACATATATTCCAATAATGTCCGTACAGAAAAAAATTTGGGGTTTAAATGAGGTATTTTTTATATTTACCTAGACTTCGCAACATGAAATATTGCTATTTAATCTTTCTAAATGTGAAGATTTCACATTTGTATAAAATTTGTTTTTTGATGCCTAAGCACCGTTACTTCGTAACCGGGTTCGGCTTACTGTGACTTCAATCGTAATGTGAAATCCGTACAGTATGGTCTCCTTTATTACGCTGGATCGACGTCAACTTTACGATAAGAGACAAGAATATCGTATGTCTTTTAATGTTCATGGTATTAAATTTGTTGACCTTAATAAATGTGATTACCAGGGCCCGGATTTTGATGACCTAAAAATTAATAAAAAATGACTTATTAAATGACTTTAAAAATGCCCAAAAATGACCTCAAATGAACAAAAAAACGACTTCAAAAACTTTTTATTTATTTCTGACATGAGCACTTAAGAATACTTTATTCATTGCAATATATGACAAAGAACATTCTTAAATTTTCAAAGGAAAATGAACGTCGATTGTCGGCCAAAACGTTTTTATATTTCGAAAAACTTCGCTCCACATCCACAGAGACCACAGGAGCATATCTAAAATGCATTAAATCACTAGATGAAAGTTCTTCTTCTATCTCAGCGGTTTCAAAATTCTGTCCTTCTAACACTCTGGATATGGAGCACATAGTTTTAAATCCAGAGTTTTTTTCTAGCACTAGTTTCATTTTTTCTGAGACTGACACACCGATATCACCCCGCGCTTTTTGAATAAAACTTTCCACTGTTTTTATCAAATCCAGGGCATCATTAAGGGGAAGATGCCTTTCTCTTGGAGACGAGTAATTGTTGAAGAAAGACTAGCAAAATTGGCATTAATGTATGCTCATTTTCCTACCATTTCATTGTCTGAAAACAGTTCTTGAGAACACTGGATTGCCCTAGTATCCCGCGTTTCAAGAGAATTTATTACGGATTTCACAACATCAAAGTTGTCGTAATAGTACCGGCAGGCATCAATCCAAGTGCCCCATCGGGTGACAATGGGTTCCGGAGGCAAAGACAAGTCGGAAGCTGCAGTTTTGAATAATTTCCTCCGCAACGGTGCTTTCATAAAGACTTTTTTAGTATTTGAAATTAAGGTATCAACTCTTGGAAAATTCGATCTGACTTCTTCCGCCACCCTATGCAGAGCCTGAGCGAGACAAGTAACATGTACCATACGCGAATAAAATGCTTTTATAGCCTTTGCAGCCTTAACGATGTATGGTGCCGCATCTGTAACAAAGAGAAGTACATCCTCGTGTCTTACTCCTTCGGGCCATAGCAAAACCATCGATTTATCAAAAAGCCTGCATAAATCTTCAATTAAAGGTTGGATCTGTAGTTATAATGTTGCGAAATATTAACCAACCGCGACTTTGTAACGGCACACGATTAGCGATAACAAAATTACTCAATAACGTAATAGAAGCAATCATATTGAAAGGAAAGTATAAAGGAGAAGACGTTTTGATACCACGCATTCCAATGATTCCAACTGACGTACTATTCGAGTTTAAACGACTGCAGTTTGCAGTACGGCTTGCTTTCGCTATGACTATAAACAAATCCCAGGGACAGTCATTAAGTGTTTGTGGTATTAATCTAGAAAACCCATGTTTCTTGCATGGTCAGTTATATGTTGCCTCTTCCCGTGTTGGAAAACCATCTGCTCTGTTTGTTTACGCGCAAGGTAATAAAAACAAAAAATATCGTGTACCATAAAGTACTACAATAAAAATGAAACTTAATTTACAATAAGTAAAAATAAAATGAAATATAATAAGTAGGCATCATATTAAGAAATCTGAAATTGTAGTTTTTATTGTGATTTTTTAGTGACTATTAAAAGAAGTTTAAGTGTTTTATAATTTTTACTTTTTGACATAATGTAATTGTTGACTTATTAACTTTTTTTTTTTTTTTATCTTACTAGCTGACCCGGTGTCCCGAATAGCAGAATAAGTATTAAAAAAAATACAACATTAAAGAATCGACTGTTAGGCGGTACGAAGTTCGCCGGGTCAGCTAGTATAAAAAATAAAATTACAAATAGAATGAAACTACCTCTAATTAATAATTTATTACATATTCGATTTGGTTTAAAATTAAAGAATAAATGTTGTGATACCTACAAACTGCCTGACATTGTACTTGAGCAAATAGGTACAAAAATACTTATGAAATGGAAGCTGAAGATGGAGAATTTGCTTTAGATGTTAATGAATTAATATCATTTTGTTAAGGTTTTTATGTGTAATACGAAATAAGTAGTTGTAACGATTGAATATATAAATAATCAATGGTTATACTTTCCTATATAAGTTCATGAATAAAAATTTGGATAATACAATTTATTTTACTGACTACCCATTTGGTAGTATCATTGACTAAACATTATTAGTCAATGGTAGTACTAGCGAATTCTAGCGACTTTTTCATTGCAATGTTGAGAATTTAAATGTTATACAGTTGGCAACCCTGGGCTATTCGCTTTCATTAATCATTAAGTCAAGGTCAACTTAAGAGGCTAGTTTTACACTGCGAGTTTATATGTTAAAAGAACGCGATATTATTCTGCTTTTATAAAATAAAAGCTTGTATATTACATTTATACGAATGCAATTTTTCAAACTATTAACTTTATAAGAACGGAGAAATTAATAGAAATTAGTTAATTTCATACAGGATAATCGTAATTACGGTGTATTATTAGGATGTGGTCTAATTATATTTAGTAATTAGCCGAAATGGTGTTAACATAGAAAGGGTGGTTTTTACTCGTGGATAAACGTGAATATTTTCAGAATGCCTTCCACGTAGGCACTGGCTTCGATGGTGGGACTAGTTACCTGGGGCTGCGTTAACACCAGTAGTAAGTTATTAAGATATTTAAACCTTCGGGAAAATGTTTGGGAAAACGGGACAATTTTGCGTCCCGAGGTTTCCTTCGGGGACACCGGGACGGAGAACCGAAAAAAGGGACAGTCCCGTTCAAAACGGGACGTATGGTCACGTTACCTAGAACTGACTACATAGAAAGTAAAACATAAAGACATGCACAGAAATTATTTTATTTTTGTCACCGTGTTAAATAATGATTATTCATTTTTAATTAATACCTGAATGGCAAATCAAAAAAGTGGATAATATACCCTACTGGACTCACAATATTTGTTGTGTGCGAATATAAAATAAATAAAAATTGAAGTTAATTGAAGTTGCCCTTGAGTGCATTCAAAATATTCTAAAACGGTAGGTTAAAAAACAATATACTTGATTACAACTTAAAGAGAACATCTTCATTACCAAAAACACTGATTTTTTGTAGTATCAAATCAATCTTTCTTGCGTGACAATTTTTTTGTACGTATGTCAGAAATGCTATGCATGTTATAATGGTAAAGGTTGAAGAGGTCATAAATTTGTTGATAAAAGAATATTTTATTTCATTATATTTTGCATATTTAGATCAAAGTTTACATGCCGTTGTCTTTGTTTATGTAGGTTTCTTGCAAATAGATCATTTAATCAGAATATCATCCAAGAGTACTGTTTAACATGGTATTTTTATATTACAAATTATCTAGATATCTTGATTTTTGGAGAGCATATAGGAAGCAAGCAGTTACATATGTCTCCAAACGTGTCGCTAAGGCAATAAAAAATTATAATTGGAAATTATTTGTATAGATTGTAAATTTTAATTACCTATTTCTGGTGATCTAGTCCATTGTGTGTAATCACCAGGACCCGGATTTTTTTCTAGTGCATCAGAAAGAATGCTATGTTGCATATAAATTCCGTTCACGGCCCCTGATTATAAAAATATATAATTTATAGGTCATTTTTATGTCATTTTTTCTTATTTTGCAGTTTTATGTCATTTTATGGACTTTTTATGTTTTTTCTAGCATTTTTGCCACAATATTGTGAATATTTACCTACTTTACAATAAGAAGGATAAATATATTCGATATTTTAATAAGAACTTATAACCTCTTTACCTGACAGCCGCTTTTCTAAAGAAATGTGTTGAAATAACGACATAAATGCATTTATGCAAATACCTGCTTATCTTAAGTAATGTAATGCAACCCGCTGTTTACCAGGAAATATGTGGGTAGGTAGTTTGTACTTGTTATGTTAGCCACATGGAGTAAAATCTTTAGTTGCATACCTGCAATTGAGGTGTTGTTTTTGTTTCTTAGATACTGTGCAGGTGTTAATTACTTAATTAGTTGTAGACGGTGCAACATTTTTTTAAATAATGCCGAAAGTTAAACCGTCCAAAGCGAGTCATTTAAAACAAATTGTTACTGAATTCGGCGAAGATGTTTTTTCAACGGACGGTGCAATCCTTTTTTGTAAAATGTGCGAAGTAAAGGTAGCAGCGGATAAACGGTTTACTATACAACAACATATTGGCCGCGAAAAACATGCCCGCGCAATTAAAAATCGTAGTAAAAAGAAATCGTCTCAATTATTACTTGCACAAAGTGCTTCTAACAGTGCAGGAAAATCTTCTGAATTTTATAAAGATTTATGTGACGTGATGGTTTCCGTCAACATACCAATTTGGAAATTACAAAATGCAAAATTGAAGGATTTCTTGGAACGGTATACAGGTCGTAATATTCCAGACGAGTCAACATTGAGGAAGAATTATATACCACAATGTTACAATGAAACAATGCAAAGAATACGACAAAGTGTTTGTGGAAAGAAAATATTTGTTTCCATCGATGAAACTAGCGATGTAGAAGGACGTTATATTGTAATACTCATTTAATATTAGTAATTTTGCAAAGTTAATGGGTAAATAACAATAAAGTAACTAATGTTTGTACAAATTACATGTACGCTTTATTTAATATACAAAATTAAAATATACAAACAAAAATTAAACATAATAAAATAATATCGTATTATGTAGTTTTTGGCAAATTGTTGGTTTTGTTCCTAAAACTCGTAATGTTTTCTTTTTGGGATAGGTATAGATTTTAGTATTAGAAGTATACTTAATCAGTTATATTTCATGCAAATCATCAAAAATAGGATGTGATGGCTGAAATAAGGTAAAAATCTTTGTAAAAAAATGTTGCATAACTGTACTTAATATTCTTTGTGAAATTTTTTTTGTTATGTAGTCCAGAGCAATTTCACTTCGAAATGCTTTTTCGGTGAATTTGGCAATTTCAAAAGCACTTTTTGAGGGTACATACAATTTGCTATTGGAAACAAGTTGGGTGAAAGAATAACGTTTGTTTATATCTACAACGTAAGTTTGATCAGACACATTATAATCATGAATTAAAATTTTATGACAATGAACACAATCAATTCTTGACACAATTTTCCGATAATAAAACCTCCAATATAAGACAAAATGTTTTCTTGGAAAGATGAAAGAGTTAGGCGAGCTGGTAGCGTAGTGGTGAACCTGCTTAACATTCGGGAGGTAATAGGTTCGATTCCCGTTACCGTCTACCTTGTATGAGGTTTTTTCAGGGGGTTTTCCTCATATACATGTAGCGGCATGGTTACTGCATATATGCACACCACACTTAGGCGAATGCTGGTGTAGTATTTTCCCCCTCAGAACTCTATCTCCGTTCCTTCCGAATGCTATCCTGACCACACCCATCCTTAATCCCACCATTCATATATACGTAATGTATATATGTATGCTGGGAATCCGTGATTGTGGCTGAAGGACCTAGGAAAGCTCGAGCAACCTGCTCGGGGAGGGAATGAAATACGTAGTCTTTTCCTTTTTTTTCCTTCAGTATAAGGTTAACTAACCGTGATCATGTGTTAAACAAGATTTTAACCGAGGTTGCGTATTTCAGTACTCAGATCCTGGTTAACAATTTCTTGGTTAAGTTGTTTGAATTTTTTTTGATATTGGCAATAGTGTTGGTTTGAAAGTACATTACAGAGCTTGCGCTGTATGACGTCCTTGACATTATTCAAACACAAGTGCTGTTTATTTACATGATTTAATTGATTGTTATAAAAAGTGCGAATATGTCTGATTTTAATTCAAGTAGAAGTAGTAGTGAAACATCTTCCGACGATGAACAAGTGATAAATTTTGTACAACGATTAGGACGAATTCGAAGAATACCTAGATTGCAACTTCGTACAGACCATTTTTATTATTGAGACTATCAAAGGAAACAACAACTGATTTATTGGAGCATGACCTGTTTATTATATAGTAGTATGTATAATTCTTTTAGGAATCGTGCACTTACTCCAATGGAAATGCTCTTAATAACATTAAGATTTTATGCTAGTGGTAGCTTTTTGATAGTAATTGGGGACTTCGGTGGTATTCATAAGGGCACTACCACTAAAGTTATAAATAAGGTTTGTTTGATTACGTTTTTTAGGTTATATTGTAGAAAGTACTGAATTTTAGGTAACACAAACTAATTTGAGAAATAGATATATAAAAATACCTGACACAGAACATTCGAGAACTCACGTACAAATGGGTTTTTACAAAATTGCCAAATTTCCACGAGTTGTTGGTGCCCTAGATTGTATTCACGTGAAAATAAAATCTCCTGGTATGCTCTCTATACTTAAATTAATATTTTCACTTTAATGTGTCATATTTTATATAGGTGGTCAAAATGCTGAAATATTTCGTAACAGAAAAAACTTTTTTTCTGTTAATGTATAACGCTTTTACCTTCGGTGGACGGTTAGTCAAAGTTGTCTGAGAGGGTCGGGCGGTGAACTGCGGTTGGACTGTCGCGGTATAAACGGGTTACTTGAGCACCAATCTAGGTAACTGGTGATATAGAGGCCTAGATTCCTCTTCGCAGAGAATTAAATGGGTAAAAGCGGTCCAAGTAGCGTCAGTGAAGATACCAGGGTTTCAGAAGATTTAAATCGGTGCCGGTATTTAAGACTTGTGTCGCTGTTGAGTCAGAAATGCGCGGTCCCGGTATTATGACTCCAAAATAAATTCAGTTACAAAAAAATAAAACTTCTAATACGGAGGTCGGAAGCAAATGTTTTCTATGTCGGATAAATAATCAAAAAAAAATTTAATTTTATAAGTTGGAAATTAAACAACAGAACGATTCGTCAAACAAAAAAATATACCAATCTCTCGGTCTCAGCAAAGAAATTAATTCCGTTATCGCGGGTAAGTGGGACAGATTAACTTAATATTTCTCGGACAAAAATAATACAAGAAAAATTGGTGGTTACGGTGCGAGGACTCAGCCTCTAATTTATTCGGGCAGCTGAAAAAAACGCACTATAGTGCTTGGCGATATCAATTAATAAAATAATTTTTCGTCAACGGTGGCGGAAAAAAAATACCTAAATTCCTGAAAAAAAAATCAAACAAGAACCAAAATCGAATTCAAGGCGGTAAAGAAATAAACTGATAATTTTTCATACACGGTCGGCTATCACTGAAAAAAAAATGGTAGTGGTAAAACAAAATTAACAACTCCAGTGATTAAAATAATTAACAGAACTAAGGAAAAATATAAATAATTGCCAATGGCGACGGAAAACCAAAACTAAATTCGTAAAAAAAATATAAACTAAAAATGTCCTTTGTCTAAACAGGCTATAAAATAATAAAATAATTTACCCTTGTAATCTGTTTGAGACGGCCTATCGGTATAACTAAAATAAATGTTATGATCTGACAACTTAAATAACAGATCGTACAAGATCCAAAATTATACAACAAAATCTGAAAAGAATATGGGTCGGTTAAGTTGCCCCAATAAAGATTACGATATGATATTACTATGTAATAATGCGCTCGATATACGCTCAAATGCGCCACTGAAAATAACTTTTGCGCCGTTATAGTTTTTTAGATATTTTGAAAAACATTTGGGGGGTGCAAGTTCACTCATCCCCCCCCATTAAGCATTTCACTATGTATTTTGATGCCAACTTATCCCTGTAGTTATGCGCTAAAATGCGCCACTTGATTAAAATTTTGCGCCACTCCCGTATGGCCATAACCAAACATAGAATGTGGGTGGGGCTAAATTGATGTTTTTAAAAAATTGCACTTTCTTAAAATTCTTAATGCTATACGTGCTCTTTAATTATGCGCTCAAATGCGCCACATGAATAAGTTTTGCGCCGTTACAGTTTTGAGATATTTTGAAAAACATTTGGGGTTCAAAGTTCACTCATCCCCCCCATTAAGCATTTCACTATGTATTTTGATGCCAACTTATCCCTGTAGTTATGCGCTAAAATGCGCCACTTGATTAAAATTCTGCACCACTCCCGTATGGCCACAACGAAACATAGAAGGTGGGTGGGGCTAAATTGATGTTTTTAAAAAATTGCACTTTCTTAAAAATTAATGCTATACGTGTTCTTAGTTATGCGCTCAAATGCGCCACATGAAGTAAGTTTTGCGCCGTTACAGTTTTTGAGATATTTTGAAAAGTTCAAGTTCACTCAGCCCACAACTCCCCCATTAAGCATTTCACTATGTATGACATATGACGATAATTCTTTGAGGTATTGAAGGTCGTACTGGAGATCCGGGTTCAAGAATTTCTTCTCGATCTTTGTCTTTATTTCCCTCGCTTGGAGGAGTTTCCATATTTTCATTGAGTGTACGCCCTTCTTGAATTTGTTAGAAATTTCGTCGCAGTGTGTCGCATACCCCCTGTGGGGTTCGTTTAAATTTAAAATGTATAATAACGTTAGTATCATAATTTTACCTCTTTTCCCCTCAGCCATCATTTACTTCATGTATTGTTAATTATCATTGCTTGAAAATGAAACTAGTGTTAGTTTCGAAACGTGTCGCTTAAAGCTTAAAATATTATTGCTTAAACATTACTCAAATTTTACCTGTGCTACTATTGCTGGTTGTAGTTTAAATACTTATAAAAACATAATCGTCACTTTTCGCTACGACAATGATACGGGGATGGACTTTTATTGGGTAGTTACTACCCCATTACACACCTCACCACTAAGTTATAGCGTATTTAGTATTTTTTCCTATCTTTGCCAAAATCTCGGATCATTTGACTCGGCTATATACTTAGTATGTACTTTAACCTGATAGAATATCTGAAAGTGGAGTTGACGGAGATGTTGATACATTGATATTCGCGAAAATAATCGATATCCCAAAAATTTTTGAACTAAAATGAAATCCAGTAGTGGTATCGGAAATTTTTAAGATATCAGTGATAGGTTCATTTACTTTAGGAAAAAAATGATTTATTAACATTTATTTTATCAAAATACAACTCAAGACGTATAAAGGAACATTACAATTCTTACTTCCTTTGTCGGTAAAATATTTTCTTTTTTGTTTCTTAAGTCATTGTATTCTTCCCACATATTATTATGTCGTTTGCAATATGCAACAAAATGTCCTAAACCCAAACCTTCCATATGTCCAGTGTATCCAATTACTGCTCTTAATAAGTATGTGGCAGTACCAAATGTAAAGTGGTGTGGAACGTCATTGAATTTATATAACCTTTCCATTTGCATGGTATCAAGGGACACAGTCTATATAAATAAATGAGGGCCGCCTATGATTAAAGCTTTTTGTAATTTGTTGGCACACAATCTACCATCGTTACGTGCACTGCAGTTCCTATTTGTGGATGTATCTGCTATTTGGTTTAGTATATCATTTTGAAAGTTGTATGCGTTAACACTATTTACTGCTAAAAATGCGCATTTTTGTGATGTAACAAATTTGCATTGTGGATTTGAACACTCTAATTTTTCTTATAATTATTATAAGTTATTAATGTATTTAATTTATTTATGTATTTAATAAAATTAATAATAATTTTTAATAACTCTAATTTTTTTTCTATACATGGTAATGAAATCTTATCTAACATACTATCAATTTCGCACTCGGTATTCACAACATACATATTTTTTGCACAATTTAAATAAAATTTCAGCCCTCGCCTTATAGGATTGAGCATTAATTCCATTAGATATTATGCCATGCACTAAATTACAAACAGTTGAAGTGTTAATTGCCCCGTCAAGAAAGTTCTTAAAATTTAAACTATCACAATACGCACTGCACAGGGTTTGCACAATCGTATCGAACCCACACGTGTTAGAGAGTGATACATACTTTTTCAATTCTTATCGGTTTAAGCTCTGGCCTGTGTCCATTTTAATACTCTGATGGGTATAACTTTCTGGTGTCACTCCAATCCATGCATAAATATTCAGTATTGCTCTCAAATGAGCTTCGTTTTCGTTTAGAAGATACTCAAGACCTTTCAATTCTCCAACGAACGGCTTTCCAGGCGATTTGCTTTGTCATGGTCCTCTGGCATCGAACATAATATACAAACTAATATATCATTCCACACAGTAGAGCAGTCTGTTTTGTGTATATAAATCTCGCACAATTCGCATTTTGAACAATCCGTTGTGGAAGTAAATGGTTGATTGCAAGATGCACATGCAGGATGGATGTCTCCTGGAAAATGAAATGATTTTCAAAATATGAATGGGTAGGTAGGTATCTTTTTTTGGTAGGTATGTAAATTTTAAATTTGATCTTGAATGAGTATAATACAAAAATAATAATTAATAATTAAACAAATTATTTCATGTACAACGAAATTTGACTTACACCTATGGCTTTCATTATCACTCGAGACATAACAGCGTTGATATACACACAAATGACAACAGGCCCATGGCAAAATTACCTATGCCGTCACTTTGGAAGTAAGTAAATTATTTTCCAGGTGAAATGAGGAATTACGACTAATTATTGTACGGCTTTCTTCTAGTTGATAGATCATTAAAAAAATTGACGAAAAATCTAGTACCGTACAAAAGTAGTGGTACCGGAAGTCAGTACAAATTTTTAATTCGCCGATAATTGTGGACGCAATATAGGTAATTTATTACTGTACGGCAATTGTGCAATTCCTTTTCTATACTTATACAGATACATTTCCCATTAACACCGTACATATTTCCAGTACAGGGGTCGCAACCCGTTTCCTAGACCCACATGATATAAGATCATTGCAAAATGTACGGTATCTTGTTCAAAATATTATTTAACACATACAATAACGTTTAATAATTATGCCGTCCAAAAATTATGGTTAATATTTATATAAATAAATAATTATCTAAATTTTAGGGTCTACCGAGTTATTGGCAACTTATTTAATTGATATAATGTTACTAAATATGTTATCGTTGCACTTTATAGCCGTTTGTTATAAATCGTACCAAATAAAAATATTAGTAAAAACAAAAATATGAAATTTTCGATATTTATAAGATTTTTCAAATACTCCTGGATTAATATGTACGGCGTTAATGGCTAATGTATCTGTATAAGTATAGAAAAGGAATTACAAATTACCGTAATAAATTACCTATATTTTCTACAATTATCGGAATTAAAATTTGTACAATTCCGGTACCACATATACTGATCGAATTTTAATGAATCAACTAGAAGAAAATCTAAAAATAATTATGTAATTCTCATTACTGAAAATAATTCCAGTATACCTGGAAAACCATGGTAATTTTATGGCCTTTGAATTGTGTATATAACTTTACCAGTGATAATTGAAAAAATAGGTGTTCAAATCCACAATGCAAATTTGTTACATCACAAAATGCGCATTTTTAGCAGTAAATAGTGTTAACGCATACAACTTTCAAAATGATATACTAAACCAAATAGCAGATACATCCACAAATAGGAACTGCAGTGCACGTAACGATGGTAGATTGTGCCAACAAATTACAAAAGCTTTAATCATAGGCCCCTCATTTATTTATATAGCCTGTGTCCCTTGATACCATGCAAATGGAAAGGTTATATAAATTCAATGACGTTCCACACCACTTTACATTTGGTACTGCCACATACTTATTAAGAGCAGTAATGTACACTGGACATATGGAAGGTTTGGGTTTAGGTTATTTTGTTGCATATTGCAAACGACATAATAATATGTGGGAAGAATACAATGACTTAAGAAACAAAAAGAAAATATTTTACAGACAAAGGAAGTAAGAATTGTAATGTTCCTTTATACGTCTTGAGTTGTATTTTGATAAAATAAATGTTAATAAATCATTTTTTCCTAAAGTAAATGAACCTATCACTGATATCTTAAAATTTCCGATACCACTACTGGATTTCATTTAGTTCAAAAATTTTGGGATATCGATTATTTTCGCGAATATCAATGTATCAACATCTCCATCAACTCCACTTTCAGATATTCTATCAGGTTAAAGTACATACTAACTATATAGCCGAGTCAAATGATCCGAGATTTTGGCAAAGATAGGAAAAAATACTAGATACGCTATAACTTAGTGGTGAGGTGTGTAATGGGGTAGTAACAACCCAATAAAAGTCCACCCCCGTATTATTGTCGTAGCGAAAAGTGACGATTATGTTTTTATAAGTATTTAAACTACAACCAGCAATAGTAGCAGAGGTAAAATTTGAGTAATGTTTAAGCAATAATATTTTAAGCTTTAAGCGACACGTTTCGAAACTAACACTAGTTTCATTTTCAAGCAATGATAATTAACAATACATGAAGTAAATGATGGCTGAGGGGAAAAGAGGTGAAATTATGATACTAACGTTATTATACATTTTAAATTTAAACGAACCCCACATGGGGAATGCGACACACTGCGACGAAATTTCTAAAAATTCAAGAAGGACGTACACTCAATGAAAATATGGAAACTCCTCCAAGCGAGGGAAATAAAGACAAAGATCGAGAAGAAATTCCTGAACCCGGATCTCCAGCACGACCTTCAATACCTCAAAGAATTATCGTCATATGTCATACATAGTGAAATGCTTAATGGGGGGTTGGGGGCTGAGGGAACTTGAACTTTTCAAAATATCTCAAAAACTGTAACGGCGCAAAACTTACTTCATGTGGCGCATTTGAGCGCATAATTAAAGAGCACGTATAGCATTAAGCATTTTTAAGAAAGTGCAATTATTTAAAAACATCAATTTAGCCCCACCCACCTTCTATGTTTCGTTATGGCCATACGGGAGTGGTGCAGAATTTTAATCAAGTGGCGCATTTTAGCGCATAACTACAGGGATAAGTTGGCATCAAAATACATAGTGAAATGCTTAATGGGGGGGATGAGTGAACTGTGAACCGCCCCAAATGTTTTTCAAAATATCTCAAAAACTGTAACGGCGCAAAACTTACTTCATGTGGCGCATTTGAGCGCATAATTAAAGAGCACGTATAGCATTAAGAATTTTTAAGAAAGGACAATTTTTTAAAAACATCAATTTAGCCCCACCCACATTCTATGTTTCGTTATGGCCAAACGGGAGTGGCGCAAAATTTTAATCAAGTGGCGCATTTTAGCGCATAACTACAGGGATAAGTTGGCATCAAAATACATAGTGAAATGCTTAATGGGGATGAGTGAACTTGCACCCCCCCAAATGTTTTTCAAAATATCTAAAAAACTATAACGGCGCAAAAGTTATTTTCAGTGGCGCATTTGAGCGCATATCGAGCGCATTATTACATAGTAATATCATATCGTAATCTTTATTGGGGGGGCCAACTTAACCGACCCAAAGAATATTCGTATTTAATAATTGGCTGCTTGCTGTTAATACAAAATTATTCTAGTCGAAATACAATTAATAACAGTATAGTAGGTGCAATATTTGTATCACCCGGTATCTATACGGGTATCGCTTGTGACGGAAAACTACAACTAAATTCCAAAAAAAATAGAATATAAACACAATGTGTTTGTTAGGCACTAATAAAGGCGGTTATATGAAACAAAATTATCGAGCAATTTATTCTTTTAATGCTAACATAAAAGAAAAAAAAAATCCGGACTACAAAAACTTCAAAAATTAAAGTGCAATCGGTGACGGAAACATTGAATCAATAAAATGAATAATAAAATTCCTGATCTTATCGGATAATTGCACACATGCAAATACAATGTTAGTTAAATATATTTATTTCCCGTACGTAAAATATCTACTAATTTAAGATTTACTAGTTGTATCTTATGTAAAAAACAATAGCGGATGGTAATTGATCACACATCAACAGTAATAGGTAAATTAATATGCTTAAACCACAAACTTACTTGAATAGATCAGGGCACGCACACACCTTCACAAAACTCGTGTTAATAATAATTTTATTCAAGTTTTGAATAGTCCAAAACATATTGCGTTTGGCGTATTTGATAAGAAAACTCGTCTTTTGAACCTAAAATATTTTTATGTGAAATGGGAAATGTTTATACATTAAAATTGTGAATTTATGAATTATAATGAAAATCACAAGTATACCGGGCGGTTAATACATCGCTATTTAACAATTTATACGGTTGTTCGGTAACGGAAATTATAGTTTCGTTACAAATGTACAAACTATTTGTGACAGTGAATTAAAGATTATGGATTATGGTAGCACGATGGCCAGGATCATCTCATGATCCCACAATTTTTAGAAACTCTGAACTTTGTAGAAAGTTTGAAAATAATGAAATGGGGACCTCAGTGTTAGTTGGAGATGCAGGCTATCCTGTTATAAATTATTTATTAACACCACTACTACATGTAAACACGAGAGCTGATAATTTATATAACCAGTCAATTACAAGGACACGAAATCCTGTTGAGAGGTGTTATGGAGATTGGAAAAGAAGATTTCCTATTTTAAGTAATGGTATAAGCCTAAATATGCCAAAAGTACAATGGATAGTGGTGGCAACAGCAGTATTACATAATATTGCTATTGAAAGTAGGGAAGTGGAACCACCAGAACTCACTGCAGAAGAACAGCAATCATTTGATTTAGCTAATAATATTCCTGTTGAACAGCATCCAAATGTAAATAATAATAATGTAGTTAGAAATGAATTCATTACATATTTTAATAATTTATAAATAAAACTATTTAAAGAATTTTCTGCGCCAGCTGTAATTTTATTTTATATTCTGCACGCATTTGTTCCATTTTTAATTCATGCTCTGCCTCTCGATGTCGCAGCATTTGTTCATGAAGTTCCTGAGCGTGTCTCATATTGGCCTCGTGAAGATGCTCTTTACGTTCCTCTTCCCTCTTCATATACTTTAATTTCAAAAGGGCAACTTCATTTTTTGTGTCTGCTAAATTGCACCACTTTTCATTTGTCAACATCCCTGTGGTTGCTCCTGAATATAGAATATACATGAAATCAATAAGTATTTTTTGAAGTTTGTTTCAGACTTACTCTTCTTGGAGGATGTCTGCAATGATTTTGCAGGTGTTGTTTTTAACATCTGCGGAGTGTAGTCCGACCAGTCCAGAACTACATTAAAAAAAAGTAATTAATATTATCTCAATAATTTTGCATAAGTGTGGGAATACCTTGCAAAGTTGCATCTGCAAAGTGTGGAGTTGCACTTCCACACGATATTGGTTCTAAAACTTGTATAAAAGTAGTAATTCTTATAAATTAAAAAAAAAATAGCATACCACTAGTATCATTGGAATTCCCTGCACTTCCTTCTGAATTTTTCAACATGCTGTTGTTGCCTACAAGAATTATAAAGTGTAAAAAATATTATATATTGTTGATACGATAAATGCAGCTTACCTTCGGTGTCTATTGACATTGGCACACTGTTAGCCACCACAGTTTGGTATGTGCAGGTTTCATCAACTGTAAATAATTATAACATATTATTTGTTGTTACTTCATTATAAATAAATACCCACAGTTTACGTGAAAATCAATATCGCATTCTGACGGTAGTCCTATCAACCGCTCTCCTATGCAACAATGGCATCTACCGGGGTCTCTTTCGGGACTTGCACAGGTCCTCCTCCTGTTCCCCTTTGATACTTTTTGTCTGCGGCATAATTTTTCACTGCAGTCCGCTTTATGTTCGTCCACTTAATTCTTTTAGGACTTCAGTTGACCAATGGGTAGTGTCGGTTGAGACTGCATTGAATTTTAACTCTAATTCAGTCCAGGAATTATTTTTTTGTTTATGGTTCACCACACCAGTCTGCTTGCTTTCTAAAATTGTTCGATTTTCATTCACCAAATCAACAAGCAAATTCACTTCTTTAATGGTGACGTTTTTGGCGCTCACACAACTTTCTTTGTTACTTGTAGTAATTAAGTAATAAGATAAAAACTAAACACTAAAATAATTATTTACTAGTAAACCTAATTATCCACCATGAAAGTAAAAAATTGTGCACTATAAAACTAAAAATTATCCACTTTGACACACACAAACTACATACACTTTTATAAAACCAGGAACAGCAAATGCTGGGAAAGTAAGGTTATGAAGAGCACGATTAAAAATCGCAATCTAAAATTATGGTTAACCGATCTCGTGGACCCCGGTTACATTTTGAGTCAGTTTAACCATGCTTTAAATTTGACAAAATACTGAAAAACTCGTACTCGAAAAAACTACGGTGACCGAGAATATTTACGGTTAACCATACACTGAAAAACCGGCCCTTATTCTATCAAGCTGTGACATTAATTAATTTATTTGATTGTCCATTTCATCAGTATGTGTCTTATTTGATATACTTGGAGAAACTGTATTAATACAAATAAAGATGTTGAATTTAAACCGCTATCAATACAGTTTGAATCAGAGCTGCAAGTATTTGAAATAAAAGTAATTGAAAAATGATTTAAAATACTTTTCAGTATTTGAAGTACTTTATTTCAAATCCTTTCTAATCTTAGTATTTGGTACTTGTCATTTGAAATACTTGTTCGTTGTATTTGGATTCGATATTTGGTTTTTACTGGTATTTCAATTACTGAGCTGGCAGCGGCGCAAGCGCAAATAGGAGAAATGATTAATGACATTGGCAAAACACGTGTGATTTCAATAAATTCTCATAGTGTTGGGCGATACTATGAAATGTATCGATACCGCGTATCGATCCGTATCGACCTAAAAGATATCGATCCGTGCGTCATATCGCTTCCAAAGTATCGATCTTTGAAGTATCGATACATAATATGGATAATTTTTTTCGGTCAATCTTCGTATTCAAACAAAAATACCATTTTACAATTTGGTTTATTAGAAAATAATATAACACAAAATAAACGCAGTGTTATACTTACAACTAATTTTTCATATGTATTCTAAAAAATATATAAATTAGAGATTATATTTGTATATAAAAAACAAGGTTTAGAAATAAATTTAAAATAAATGGTACCTACATATGTCAGTCTTTTAATTCTAACGATCAGAGAAATAAAAGTTCAGAAATTCTCTTTCCGGTTAGATTATTTGTTTTTGGCGTCATACTGTTTCCGGCTTGCGAAAATAATCTTTCATAAGGCACAGAACTCCTCACAACAGATAAATACTTTAATGCTATACCTTTCAGGATTATACTGCCTCTGCCATAAAAGTTGCTATTCCAGTACATCATTGAATCTGTTGTAAGGGGGGCTAGTGGTAAATTTAAATAATTTTTTAAACCAAAGATCACTAGTAAGAAGGTAGTGGCAAAGTAGAATGTGATTCGGAAGTAGATGCCTGTTCATTATCACTATTAATTTTTAGTTTGCATTCCTTGTCAATCGCATGTATTGCATTTGTGCAAACCATGGCATTATTAAAATGGATCTTCTTGAACCTTGGGTCAAGAAGTGTTACAAACGCTAGTAAATGTACCTGCTCTACCGCACCAAATCTTTTTTCTATGCCATTCAGAGCAAGTTCTTTTAGTGCATTAGCTTGTTCTGAGGAAGGTGACAAAGCTTGCAATTTAAGTCGAAGGCAGTTAACGATTGGAATAATTTTGATGCAAGTTAAATAATGATCTCCTGAAGTTTCTTTTGACACCGCTTCTATAGGACTCAAAACATCAGCCATTGCTGGTGAATTCGGATGTGTAATCAAAATAAGTGCAATCACTCCTGACAACTTTACAAATCTCTGTAACATATAAAATTCAGAATTCAATCTAGTTGGTTTGGCTCATTAATTATACTTGAAGGAACTAAATCTAAAATATGCGCAAAAAATGGTAGGTGTTTATTTTTCTCAAATGTATGATGAATTACTTTGACAATATTTTTTTCATTATCAGTAACCACTGCAGTAATTTTATCATGAGGTATATTCCAGTCACACAAATTGTTACAGTATTAAGATTATTATTAAAAAAAGTAGTGACCTGTAACCCTCAAAAAACTAACGGTTTGCATCGTCTCCGTCCAAATATCCATTGTTAGTGTAATGTATTGCACATTTAATAAAATGTTTTGTCCAACAGTTGCAGTTTTTCACGTGTTTTATACGTTAGTTTTCAGTGACTAAAATCAAATTTTATTTACTAGTGACTAAATTTTATATGGCGAGTGAAGTAAGCCATTACAACCAAGACCTGGCTGCTTGACTTTTTTTATACTTTTTTTCAATTAATCTCTTCAAGTTTTCCGTTAAAAAAAATGCAACTGTTGGATAAAACGTCGTATATCACACGTGAGTGAAATGCCATTATAAGCACGTGAGAATTTGTCGCACTCGCGCAAACGCTCGTGCGTCAAAAATCTTTCTTGCTTATAATGGCTTATTTCACTCACTTGTAAATAATCTACTATTGTCCAACAGCTGCTGTTTTTCACGTGTTTTATTGTTACACGTCCAAACCGCACTAGGCGTCGTGTAGGCTTACTAATGTAAGCGGGTTGCCAAGCCAGCTAACAGGGAGATGGGCGTGGTCGAAATAATAAGTAAAATGGATGATTAATAAGCTCAAACACCTTACACTTATACTCAAATAGCTCAATTCGGGAAAATATGTCTCTAGGCGCCACCACAATCGAAACTTTGTTAATATAATTGTCTTAAGCTGGATGTTAATTAACCCTACTTGATTGTGGAAAGTAGGATTGTGCTTACTCGGTAAATTCATATACGAAGGTTCTAACACAAACACTCGTCCCAAACAATTCAACTCAAATAAATTTAGTACTACCCAGGTTATTAAAAACTTTTTGAATACACCTCGTATACCAAAACTTCTAAAATAAAATTTATCACTCAAATTCATTCAATGAACGGTAATTAATTTGTAAAATTCTTAACATGAACGATATCTTTTAAATTTACTTTACTTTTGAATCGTAGTTGACATTCGTAAACTGTATAATTTCTCAAAACTTTTGTTATACTTAATGAAATTTTTAAGACAACAGCTGATCTGTTAATAGTGCATTGCTCTAATAAAACTGACATAAAATTTTGTAAACCACCTGGTTAAATAAACAACAGAATAAAACATTTAACGATAAATATATATATTGTCCTGCATAAAATAATAAAACAAATGTTTACATACACAAGGGTATTTACATATACCTCAACAACGTGGTTAAAAATCAAAACCACACGTCACTGCCAATTTCTGCAAAAATTCTTAATGCTATACAATCCAACACAACATAATTCGAGACCGATTATCTTTTCGTTTCTAAGCTAATTAATATTTAACCACATTACACAAATGAAATAAACCAAAGAGATAATCGTTCTTTACTAAATTTTTAAAATACTTAAATATAAACCTTACTTAAAATCGTCCATTAATCCTTGGATTTTCTTTCTTCCGTAAACCAAATATATGTAGTCCATTGGTAACCCTTTAAATTGCATGAAGGCACATAACAATTGCTTCACAATTTCACGAACACTTATTCCTTACTCTACTCACAAACAGTCCAATAACACGTAATAAACTGTATACGTTTGGTTGTCTCCTAAAATCTCTAGCAACCCTTTTACACCAATTTAGTTCCTTATATAAATAAAACTTTCAATGTCATATAACGTTACTTAAACTTTGGCTTAATATACAATGAACCCTTCGTTCACTTAACAGGTGGTCTCAAATACTTGTAGCTGAATCTCGTTACAAGCGCGCCGCACTTAATACTTTAACATAACATCTGCTATCTTTATTCAAATCTGCTTATGCACTATTATTTTCTTGAAAATAAACAAACTAGTTTTTATCTTCAACGTCAATTTTTAATTCTCGTATTGTTTATGAATGTCTTTTTCAATTTATCCCCGATTCGGGTAACGCAGTTAATTAAACAATTACTGCCTCATTAAAATTTCACAAACATACTCCAACATCGTCACAGTCTATCCCACACTACCTCGCACGCGCCTTCCGCCAACCTTCACCACAAGCAACAGCCAAAACCGAAAGCTTAACTGCCTACCTCTAACTTCAACTAACTAACTCGTCAATCTCTGACTTCCCTATTTATAACTTCAGTCATCCATCTTTAAACATGTCTTCCTTCCGCGTTATATTCTCCAATAATATTCACTCAAAATGTTATCGTTCTGATAACTGCTTCCCTCTATACAAGCACGCGTGTAATTACAATACATCGCCATATTTGTTTTCACTTACAAATTTTACAATTACTTCACGAAGAAATCATCTTCCGTCATTACATTCATTCAGTAGCCACTCTGAATCATTACGCAACTTTTAACACTTATCTCCAACTTGCGCTCGATCTCCTTCCGCAACATTTGCAAAAATCAGTACCGTCTAATGTCTCAAATTCCATATACACACATTTATTCTCAACACAATTGCACAACATTACAAAACTCTTCGGAAATTATCACTTAAACATACCCAATCTTTCTCTACGTATTTTCTAAAACATTCCACACTTATTCTTCACATTTTCTAATCAAGATTACCCATTTATCTTCAAACATTCCTTTCTTTATCAGCAGCAAAACAGAAGCAATCCAGTGGAAAGCATTATCGTCCCATAGACATAATTTCTCTTCACATTTACATTCATCAAAATCTAATTATTCCAACACTAAAGTCTCTATAACATTCAGATACACGTATCTACATACATAATTATATTTCTCGTACATTTCCAGTGGCGTATCATACACCCACATACTTTATGCATACACAAAATTTTTTTTTCCGTTCAAACTCAATACACTCGTGCTCAGAACACGTAATACACGTCATTACAACATCCTACATACAGGGTGCGTCATCGCAACCTGACATTATACGTTAGTCTTCAGTGACTAAAATCAAATTTTATTCACTAGTGACTAAATTTTATTCAACAACGTATTCATGACAACCGGTCGACCGACCATGACAACCAAGACCTGGCTGCTTGACTCTTTTTTATTTAAATAATCTCTACAAGTTTTTCGTTAAAAAATGCAACTGTTGGACAAAACGTCGTATATCACACGTGAGTGAAATGCCATTATAAGCACGTGAGAATTTGTCGCACTCGTGCGTCAAAAATCTCACTTGCTTATAATGGCTTATTTTACTCACTTGTAATATAATCTACTATTTGAACATGCTACTCAAAACTTTTTTCTGTTAATAATGTTGCCAACTGTTTTGTGACATGGAGGTGAATACACCGGAGCCACTACCCTCATGTTCCATTGTGCTTAAAGGTAAATTATCCTTGGAAATCATAAAAACTATTGCATTGGTAATCTTTGCTGCTTTCGCTCCCCTTGAAACCGCATATAATGTATGCATATGTAGTTTTTTTATACGTCAAAAGGTTTCTGTAATCGTTGATTGACGGGAGCTAACGTGGTATAATTCAGATGCAAATTCAGATCTTACAGAAATAGTTGTTAATGTTGAAGGAGACGGTTGTGAGGGAGGGACATTTGGTATCTCAGATTCCACTGAAACTGACATATCGGCAGTTGGTTTCTGTTCATCATTCTCAGTTTCAGCATGGTCTCTGGGTTGGAGTGACAGTGATGAGCCTACAGATGGTGCACCAATTTGTGCTACCTGATTATTATCCAAAATGACTGAAACTGACAAAAAGCGTACTTACCGTCTGACTACGAGATTCAGTATATGGTTTATCCAGAGACATACTTGAATGCCGTCATATGTTTGTTAAGATTAGTTGTATTATTCTACCAGACTTTTTTACGTCTACATGATACAATTTACATTTACCTCCAGAAGGTGTTTTTATGAAAAATTTCGCAGCATAATAGTTTCACACCCTAATCTTTTGTACTGTAAACACAATATAACAGTAGTGAGTAGACACGCCCAAATTTGTATTCGAAAATTAAATATATGAATACTACGCAGTATCGGCACTATATTATGTACAATGATCGCAAACGCACTGTAAGTACAATGGGATTTGATCGAATTTAAAATTTATGAAGTCGTATTAAATAACTATCTATCATTTTCAAAAATAAAAATCCCAATAGTTAGTATGCACTACAATAAAGGCATCTGTAATCTGTAATAAATACTGCCAAGAATGTCAATTAGTAGGCATGAGATGGCGGCAGCAGTCAATACTAATTATTACTGATTCTCCTTTCTTTGTCTATGACTGATAAACTACGATATGATAATAGAAAAGATTCGATTCAAGTTTTTCGATACCAAATATATCGGATCGATCCAGCGCTAATATCAAAAGAATAAGTATATCGATACAAAATATCGAGTATCGAAGGTAAAAATATCGATACTCTAAAGTATCGATGTGTATCGCCCAACACTAAATTCTCATATTCCACAGTAGTGTAGCGACACCTCTAGATACGTGTTGGATCACCGTAGTCTGTAAGTAAAGAACGTAAATTGTAAAAAGTAATTTAAAATAAAACGTTGATCTAAATAAATGTAAGTGAATTACAATAATAGGTACTATTCAGTGTTTTTGTTTGATTTTTGTATGGGAACGGGAAATCGATGTTAAATAACAAAATTTATTAAATTTATTATGGTAACATAACGTAACACACTAAAATAATTAATCTTTTCAAATATAATAAAGAAAATATTGCCTCAAAACAAAAACATCGGGCATTGACACTTTTATACGTACCTATTCTACGTTTATGTATTTATGAAACAAGCATTTTCAGGTAACGCTGTGAAGGTGAAGAATAACGATCAGGTTGTTTAGTTACTAATTGCTTGGTGTTATCGTTGATTAAAGTATTCGTACTTCAATCAACAGTATTATGCTTGCTGTTATCACTGCAACGTACAAAATTGAAAATGTCAAGTAGATCTTCTAGGACCGTACAAATATTGAATGCTTGCATTTCCTCAACTTCCAAAGAAAAATCTCAGGAATTTACAGGTTATTATTACACTTGTAGAACCAATATAGAAAATTAATTCATTTTAGATAATATGAACATTAACGAAGACAATTTTCCTGACATGTATGAAGAAGAAAATAGTAATATAAGTATATCTGATAGGGAGGATCCTACTTATAGTCCTACCACAGAAAATTTAGTTCGGAAAAGAAAAACCGTTCCCGAGTATTTTAAATTTTATACAACAGAAACAACTAAAATTGATAACAAGGATAAAAGATTGCCATCTGATGTTATTACAACAGGGCCTGCATCGTCCACATTATTAACACAGCAACATGATAGTATTAGTATTGAAGAAGAGGATGAAGTAGTGCTATTCTCCAAATGCCCCTATCTAGATGGAAAATTCTATACAGTTTTCCAATATATAAAGAAAGGCAATAATGTGACAGCGGAATGTCAACTATGCCTCCCAAAAAAAACTTTTATAAAAGGAAAATTGGGAGTATCAACCAATTATATCAAACATCTGAAAAAAATCCATCCTGGTTCCTTTAAAGATTACGAAGCTTATAAAATATCGAAAAAACAAGGTAAAATACTTGACCAGAATGGCAGTAAGAGAAAGCAGTTTATGCAAGAAACCGTGAGTAATAAGAAACTGAAGGCACAAGCCAAAATAACAGATACATTCGCTAGTAAAGGTTCACTTAACCAAGAGGATTTTGAGCGAAGGCTTCTCCATTTCATTGCCGATTCGATGTCTGCAGTATCTATACTGCAAAAGAATCGTTTATTGCTCTTTTGAGGAACTAATTTGAATGTTATAAGCAGGACTACTGCAATAAGAAAAATTAGTGACCTATGTAAAGTAACGATGGCTTCTATTGAACAGGAACTAAACGGTGCAAAGTACGTATGCACAACAGCGGATATTTGGTCGGCAAAAGAAGAAGTTGTTTTGGATTAACAGCTCTTCTTATATTAGGCATTCTGCAGCTCTTTCCTGTAGAACAGTGGTTCCCAACCTTTTCTTAATCGCGACCCATTCTAGATTTTAAAAATGTTTGCGACCCCCTTTTTTGTACGGAATATTTGATATATAAAATAAAAAGAAGAGGTTTGAAATAAATTTTAGAACTAAACAAAAGTAATATTTTATTGTAAGATATTTTATTTAGCATTAATTATTATTAATGTGATGACTGAGCTTGCATTTGCTCAGCAAGTATTGTAATTCTTGGTGGAGTTGTTGTCAAAGCTAATCTCATGTCATCTTGAATATCCAGCTTATTTCTAGCTTTTGTCTTAATCTGAAGAAGAGTTGAAAATCCACTTTCGCAGACGTAAGTAGAAGCAAATGGCACTAATATTTGAAAAGCAAGCATGGAAACTTTAGGATACGAATGCCGCATTGCACACCAAAATTGACTTAATGATTTTTCTTGAAAAGTATCACGCGCTGAAGAGTCATTTTGTAACTCCAAAAATTCATCCTGTATTTCATCAGGAATGTTGGCAACATTCAAGGATATGTGAAATGGATTTCGAACTAAAGCAGCTTCTTGTTCTGAAAGTTCCGGGAAATAGCGTTGAATTTCTGATTCAAGGGCCTGAAGGTGGTTACTAATTTCCTCCCTTAGATTATCTGCGATGCCCGTTTCTGATGCTTCAGTTTCTGTAGAAAGGTGTTCAAACATGGCATAGTTTGCAAGATTTACTTTACGGCGCCAATTTTGTAATTTTAATATAAAAGTCTGTATATTATCTTTGAAGTGAATAATGTTAGTGTCTTTTCCTTGAAGTTTTAAATTTAGCTTATTTAGCTGATCTAGTATATCAGATAAATAAGCTACTCTTGAATCCATGATTCATTATTAAAGTATGTAATAAACTCGTGTTTTCCTTCAATTTCCAAAACTGCTTAATTTCGTTCTTTAATTCGAAGACTCGGTCGACAACGTTTCCTTTTGATAACCAACGAACTGCAGTGTAAAAAGAAGAACTTCGTGATCAGAGTTCATGTTGTTGCATAGTTCTTTAAACAGCCGAGTATTAAGAGCACTAGATTTTATATAATTGACAATTGTCACCAAAGAGTCAAGTACTTCTTGTAAAGACTTTGGTAGGGTCTTGGTAGCAAGAGCAAAACGGTGAATCATGCAATGCAATCCTTTTGCTTGGGGTGCAAGCTCTTTAACTTTCGTCTGAAAACCCGACCTGGATCCAAGCATGGCTGGAGCTCCATCAGTACACACTCCACACAATTTATTCCATTGTAAATCATTATCTTCAAAGAATGAGCTTATCATCTCCATGACATCTTTACCTTTTGTAGTTGTTTTTAGTAGTCTACAAAACAAAAACTCTTCTTTAATGTCATCTAAGTAAATATATCTCACAAAAACAAGTAATTGGGAACATGAACTAACATCCCTGGACTCATCAAGTTGAAAGGAAAAGACAGGAGATGCCTTAATTTCAGATAAAATTTGTTTCATCACATCCATAGACATGTCTGAAATACGTCTCTGAATAGTGTTATTGGATAAAGAAATGTTACGAATTTTAATTGTACTCGCTTCTCCAAGAACTAGTTTAACCGATTTTAATAAACAAGGCTTAATGAGAGTTTCTGCAATAGTATGAGGCTTCTTATTTTTGCAACTTCCAGAGCAATTTCATATGATGCCTGAACTACAGCCTGCTTTTGTTGTTGAAACGTACCAGTTAAATCTAACTTTTGTTTCTTCAAAGCCGCCTCATGTCGTTTGAAAAGTTCAAGTCTTTTGCAACATGTTCGTGATGCTTTGTTTCCAAGTGACGTTTAAGTTTTGAAGGTTTCATAGATTCAACACTAAGAACAACATTGCATAAAACGCACTGTGGCCGTTCTATGCCGTTATTAACTACAGTCGAAAATCCAAATTTTAAGTAATCCTCCGAATATTTCCTTTTTTTCTCCATAATGTTAATATCTAAAATGGATAAAAAATGAAATGCTTTAAAATATTTTTCCCATCATATAAAAATTTTAGATTAACAGTGTTTAAAAACTTTTACTTACCCAAATTTTAAGAAATAATAAGATAAATAATATTTGTGTCTGAATTTATCAAAAACAAATAGTGACAGGTGATTATTAGTATTGCATCAAATTTTGCATCAAACAAGACATAAACTAGCAACAAACTGTTCAAACATAAACCATAAAAAGAACACTGCAATGACTTCACTTGAGAAGCAGTTATTTTCTTCTAAAACTAACTATAAATAACAATTATTAGCAGGAAATCAGTGAAGCAACCACACCCCGTAACGATTCAGTAAGCACTGTCACCCTGGCGTGATCTGACCAGGCCGCTGCTGAGGCGGTGGTTCCTATGCCGCGCGGTTTGTTAAGCTCCGTATTCATTGCAACGAGCAACGAGCAATCTGGTAAACTCTCACTTCGAAACACAGTGTTCGCTGCTCTTTGCAATAGATTCGCAGCAATCGGGCATTTTAATTGTTGTAAAATCGCTGAATGGATTAAAAGCAATATAAGAAAAGTGCAATACGGCAGATAAATTATCTCATAAAATAATACAGAAATTTTCCGAAAGAACTCTTTTCAATAACGCGCAACTCGTTGGCGACCCCCCAAAAAAGCTACGGCGACCCCCTTGGGGGTCGCGACCCACCGGTTGGGAACCGATGGTGTAGAAGATTTAAGGGAACCCATAGCTATGACAAAATAGCAGAAGTAATGGAAGATATTCATTCCAAATTCCATATCAATAAAGATAAATTGGTTGCAACGGTTACCGATAATGGGACCAATTTTGTAAAGGCATTTGAAGAATTTGGTTTGGAGGAATGAAATCACTTTTTATAATGACGAGAGTTCCGATGAAGAAGATATTTCATTCATAGATGTAGAAAAATTTTTCGAATTAGATAATTTTGCTACTTCAAGTGGAACTCTAAACAATACCCAAAGTAACAAGTAGAAGAAACGAATAGAACTGGAAGTACTACAATATTTGAATGATCCCGATACAGAAATAACTATATTGGACAAATACCCATCTATCAGAACCCTCTTTTTCGATACAACAGAATGTTCTTTTCGCAGAAATTATAAATGCTCCAAGAAGGAATGCGCTTAGCGATATAAATTTAGAAAATTTTGTACTTCTAAAAGCAAACGGCAATAGACAGAGAAAATAAAATGTTAAATTACGTGCAGGGATGGTTTCTATTTTGTTGCAAGTTGCAATATAAGAAGACTAATTATTATGCCACATGCAGAGTGCGTGTTTCGTGTTACTTTCATTACATCTTACTTCTTTATAATAAACATTTATTCTTATTTTTTATGTTAGCATTTTGTTTCTTTTTCTCGAATTTAAGAAAAGTTGATTGGCATATTTTTTGGCCCAAAATTTGAGCGTGTGTATCCTAGTATGTAAGTATGTAACCTCAAATTGTTTGAAATATACTTTTTTTTTAACTACTATTATGTTATCTCGAATACCCTACAATAATTGAAGTATTTTGTATATTTCAATTATCTTGAGTAGTTCAAATACCTCATAAGTATTTCAAATACAACAGCCAGTATTTCAAATACTAGATAATATTTGAAATACTTTATTTGTGTGATTGTTCAATTACTCCTTTTCAGTATTTGGTAAATCCTTTCTGTAAAATATAGTATTGAGTATTTGAGGATGCAAATACTTTAGGTGGTATTTGGTATTTGACAATTGAAATACTTTTATTCGGTATTTTGAACAGCTCTGTTTTGAATTAACACTAGCTGTTATACTATTTCAAAACAATAGCTTCCGCAATGCCCATTTGAACTGCATTGTATTTGGATTATTGTTCCATCCGCCTTGTGTTCGTATGATCCTTACTACATTTATACGTCAAAAAATATTTGAGAGGGACATTAATATTTACTAATAGATCCAAAGCTAAATTTTAGAAGTTGAAAATATTAGCAAGAAAACCAAGCGCAAATGTTTTCTTTTGTTGGTATAAAACATTAATGTTATTCACTGATGTAACATTCAGTTTCCTGGAAAACATTTTGCCAATAATTTTTATCACTTAGCTGTAATGCACTTTTATAACCTTTTCCAAGCGCATTTCTAGAATTCATAACATCAAACATTCTATCAAAGTACCTTAAAAATTCAGGCGTTGCCTTGCCTCACTTCCTATAAAATCGCGACAAGCAGATAATCTTAAAAAAACCACTACTACTCATTGTTTAAACAGCCAAACGTACATTCATTTCATATTGGCACTGTTATCATATCCCTGCCCTCGCATGTCCATAATATCTGTATTTAATTCTTTTAAATAATCCAGTAAGAAGGCTGTTAATCCTTCACCACTTGTGTCTGTAACCGGGCAGAATCCTAAAAAATGCTCTCTAATTTCTATATTCTTTGAAATATGATTAATCAAAACAAATCTGACAATTACACTCATTTGTCCCTCATGACTAACATCAGGAGTGCAATCTAATATAATTGAATAATATTTACATAGTTTCAATGTTTCGATTATATTTTGCTTAACTTTTTCACCTATTAGACAAATTTTGGATTTTATCACCTAAATAATGTGGCATATTATTGCTATCTTTTTGAATTCTACCAATATGTTCAGCCATTATATTATCAAATTTTGCAATTGATTCAATTGGCTTCAAAAATTACCATTACCTTTTGCAAAAAGTTTCTGATTATTTCTTCTATAAGCTAAATTTTGCCCAGCAAAATACTGAATGAGACAAATGATTCTTTCAATAATTGATGTCCTGTTAGGTACCTTTAACTTGAATTACTTAGAAGATTATTCCAACACTAATTTTATTTGTAAGTATTTAAAATTTTACATATAATTTACATAAGTTGTATTAACATTTTTTGAAATCGATCTGACATCAGTCTAAAATCGGTCTAACTGTAATCTATTTTCTACAACAATATATAATTTTTATATCAGTGAGTTTTGTACTCAAACATACATCTATTTATTCTCTATTACCCATAAATATGATAATCTAAAGAAATTAACATTTCAATGTAATAAAATTATCTTTTCTAAGGATTAATATTAAAATTAATATATTACAAACAAATTATCGTTTATAAATATTGGTAAAGCACATAACAGTCCATCTTTTTTTTCCAACTGAATTAAATTTTGATTGACTGAGTCAACAGTTACACCTTTTTCGGTAGATTTTTTTAGCTCAGCCCATTTCTTAACACTTTCAAAATGCCCCTTACTTTTTTTGAGACAAGTGTATCCCGTTCGTATAACCATTATTATCGTTAAAACTATTATCAGAAACTTTAAATAATTTGCAAGAAAAACAGAAGACAGAATTATTTGACTTGGAATAAACTAACCATGTTCTAGGAACTTTTTCATTATTGCTTAATTTCTTGTGATAATAACTAGTTGAAAAGGATCTATTTGAATGGTCTAATGGAAATGCCATATTTTTCAATTGCAAGGGCCCTATTTCTAGAATAGACATTCTAACCTTATCTGTTAAAACTTGAGACCAAAGAGATGTATCTTTCAATATTTCTACCCCAGCATCGACAGCAGCAGCTTCGGTTGGTGAGGGTGGATCCGGTGTGTCCGGTGCATCCGCGTTGGATTTCATAATTTGTTGCTGCTGCCCCATTTGTAGATTTTCCGTAAGCTGTTCCTCCACTTGCAAGTTTGTTGATGGTTCTACTGCTGCAGCCGTTGTGGATACAATAAATTTTTTTATGGAGACAGCCAGCCCCTTTTTTATTTGCTCTTTTTCGGACTTTCTCTTTCGATACTGAAAGCCGGAAAGTCTTTTTCTACCATCCGCCATCTGAATCAAGCATAAATAAACTTAAGCTATATTACGCTGGCACAGCCACTTAATAACTCCGAATCGTGATGTATCCAGTAATTTGTTGCGAATTTGTTACCCTATTTTTGAATTTGTTGCACCAACCGTTTCCGAGATATTGCGACTATGCTGGCGTAATATTACGCTGGCACAGCCATCTCTGTATCTTCGGATCTAACGTTCCGATCCAGTTCGAACTGGATGCATAATTTGTTGCAAATTTGTTGCTATCATTTGCGACTAATCTTGAATTTGTTGCACCAGCCGTTTCCGAGAAATCGCGGCTATGCTGGCGTAATATTACGCTGGCACAGTCATCTCAGTATCTTCGGATCTAACGTTCCGATCCAGTTCGATCTGGATGCATAATTTGTTGCAAATTTGTTGCTATCATTTGCGACTAACCTTGATTCTGTTGCATTAGCCGTTTCCTAGTAGTCACTGCCTCCTGCCGGTTTCCTCAATTCTGTTTGAAAGGTACAGGATGCAGTCAACTTAACGAGCAAAACTGTTACAGACTATTGACTGAAAATTTGATATAAAGAGTAAGAAATCGCGCAGAATAGTGTTTTTAAGGTTTGGTTATCTCTTGTGAGATCAGAGCTAACTGTTTTTTATCATTGTTTTAAAGGTTAGTAATAGTAATGGTTTAATGAAACATACATCTGACAGAAAAAAATCTTAAGCAAAAAATTTGTAGGAAATTTTTTTCCTTCCCCCCAATTATTTAGCCGTCAAGAATAATTTAGGTTTAATCAAATATTTTAAATATTTTATGCTCTTGCAAATTTTTTAATCACACTTTTGGAGGGACGGACTGTGTGTTATAAAGACTTGTTCAAGAGTGCAATTAACAAAATCCTCTTTAAAGACAACAATTAGTATACGAGTCTCCTCAAAGATACAATGTTGCTACTAGGGCCGATCTTCACTGCCTATGGACTGGCGTCTACCTGCGAGCTAATCGTTTTATTGCTATGTGAATGAAAATAACAAAATTAATATTTTTTGAACTTATAACATCAATATATTCCGTAAAATTTTTTAAGCTGAAAAAAGCGTAGTTTGAATTTTAAAAATTGATCGATTTGCGTTTTTCAAATTACTCTGCTTATTAAGGAACTGAAGAAAATACATATTGTAATAAGATGACATTCCTTTTTCAAATACACCTCTGTAAAACGATTTCTATGGACTTTTTGAAAGTATTTTTATATAATTTAGATAGTTGCGCTGAATTCTGTGCAATGTTGAAAAAAACTCCTGGCTTATTAAAGAAAATTTATAGTACTAACAAGTATGATTTAAAATAAATATAATCTGAATTTTATGTCAGAGTGCTAGAAAATTAATTATACATTTCTTATTATTCATTACGGTAATGACATTACTACATAATCTGTGGTATGCTTTTAGCTGATTAATTTTACTTCAATAAAAATTAAAAAAACCTTTATTATTGAACAAAAGGGTTTATTTATAAAATTATATTTTTAATTTTTATTTCGGTAATAATTTAACGTACATAACTAAACGGGTGCAACAGGAGTAGTATTACGATTAACGGTACTTTTTTCAAATCATCCACTTCCAACCAGCACGTGTTCCTCGTCGATAAACAAAAGCTGTATAATGTGTCGGCTTATATGCTACTATTCCTATCAAATATAACTCTGAATTATCTTCAAGGGATTATTAATTTTTTAGGAATGTTGCAGAGTAAAACAGACCTTTCATTTTCTATCTGATTGAACACTTGAAAAATTACAATGTCACCTAAAATTTTAAATTAATTCTTTGATTATTGTGAATTACATATTTCATTCTTTCTACGCTTATAATTGATATTAAGCGTAAATAATTAAAATTTTTATTAATTCTTTACCTATTTCTGTTAATACATGTTGAGCACTGAATTCAGATTCACAATAATGACAATGACTATTATCAATTGTTTGCAATTTCTGGATAATGTTTTCGAAATTAGTGGATTCTAAATCAATATCTGATATTTGAAGTGTCGGTAGTTTTATTGATTTCTTTTTTTTGCAGCAGAAGCATTCAACTTTTCGATAAAGCTGGGAAAATCTTGAAATTATTTTTGGGCCAGATGCTCAGCATTAAAATGACAATCCATCACTAAAGTTTTTTAATAAATTCGGTTCTTCAATCTGAAAGTACTCAGCTAAGACCTGTGCTCTAAGAGTATAAGTGGGATTGCAGTCCATTTTTATCATATATAATACCATTTTGAAAAAGTTTGAGTGAATGTTGCTTATCTGAAAGACAGTAAGTTGATTTTAAGTAAGTGTTTGTGAAAAAAGGCCTTGTGCAATGTAAAAAAACTACGACTTTAACAAGATAATTTTAAAAATCACTCACCTTTTCAATTCAATGCTGAAAATTTGTAACTGCCAGAAGGGTCAAATATAACATGCTGTCATATGCGCATGTGTTTCTTAGAGTAACTTTTCTATTGCCAATTTTGCACTCAGCCAGACGAGGATCATTTCCATTAGAAATTACCGAAAGAGCATGATTTTTGTCCCACTTGAGTGAATCTTTAACATCGTCCTTTCTTCCACCATGATATTTAGCTTTAGATCGGGTGTTTATTGGTTTGGTCGATTTCGAAGTCCATCGGTTTTCTTTGTTGCGTCTGACTTTGAACCATCTATGAGTTCATTCCTTTTGACACGCACAATATTTTACTGCCGTACCCTTCCTCTGTTAAAAGTTTAGAACATAAGTCTAGTGTATGCACAAATTTACCAATTCTGCACATGTGTGTGCTCCAGTAGGTTCATCTCCATTGTTACAAGCTGGGCACGTACCCAGTGTTCTAAGATTCATAGAAGTTGCTCGCTTTTGGGAATCAATTTTCTTTTTTTATTTAATATACTGCCATTGTTGGGTATATTTATTGGATCAACGCCTATATTGCCATGTATTTTTTCCTTTTTTGCAGAACGTTTTCTAACCAAATCAACTAATTCTTCGGGTGATTCAAGAGTAGAAATTTCAGATGTTGATTCAATTGGAATTTTATTTTTCAACGGCTTTTTTCTCTTGGTCGACCTTTTCCACCCCAATCTTCTACTTCAGTGAAAGACATGAATTTTTAACGTGATCTTCTTTCAAACAGTTGTAACAAATTAAAAACCTTCATGAAATGCAGAACATTTTTGTGAATAGCTGATTCACACAAAGACATACTAAGCAAACATCTTGCAAAAGATCCTTCACTTCACAAACTTGACACTCTTGATATGGTTGTGCATTGCTATTAGGAGTCACGCGTTCAAGTAAATAAAGTAAAAAAGTAAATAAAGTGCGTTTTAATTTGTTGAACTCTCCTTCGACTGACGCATTTGATGCAGGTATGCGACCAAAGTTGAAAGAGGGATTTAAAATATTTCCCCAAATTGGAAACAATTTAAGATTTTTTAAGAGCTGTCCAACAAAATCTGTATTGTGCAAGTAATAAGGATTTGGGGCGCCTTTTCTTTCGTTAAAATTATCTGACACCTTATTGTATATATTTACTGCCCATATTCCCCAATGATTCAGCTTAGAGTCATTTTCATCGTCACTATAAATAACTTTTTCGAATATACTATTCGGCTCATTCTCTTCTATTACTTCATCTTCCTCGTCACATCCAACGGCTGTAACGTTAATGTTTTTTCTTTAAAACTGTTCTGAGCGCATTTGTTATTAATTAATGATTAAAAAACTTTTCAGACTTAAGAAATAATTATAAAAAAGATGAGTTAAGTTAAAATTCAAAGCTTTATTCTGAAAGTTAAATTAATAGGTATTGTAGAATTTAAAGTTTGGATGAACTAATAATAAATTTTTTACTTCTTTTACAGTTAGTTTTTAGTCTTACAAAATAGTGCATTGGTTATATTTTGTATTTCTGTTTAATGTACGTCGAGCGGTATTAAAGGAATAGAGCTTCATCCGAAACTAATTTTTTAATTTTTAACTTATCTTATCACATATCAGCAACAATAATAGGACAAAATATTTTTAAATGCTCACACAATTGTGAAATAACTAATTTCAGAATGTACTGTATAAAAAATTTCAGAAATATTGTAAAAATACGATTCGTCATATACTAAACTCGGAATTTAAGTTTTATTCAGTATTTCTTGAAAAAAAACTGAACATTTTTGCAAAATTTAAGCCATTGTCGAGAAATGAAATCTAAAGGCCATAATAATGGTTTTCAGAAAAAAATACTCTTTTGAAAAACTGTTATACGCTGTTTATTCGTTCGACGTACCTCAACTGAACTACAAAAATCTATACTATCTTGAAATAATCTAGTGTAAAATACTTACTTGTAATAAGGTTTTTCAACTACTGTTGTTTTTCTTTGCAGAGAAATCCTTCATGCTCACATTTTGAAACCAAAAAGCGATTTAATAATTTCGGTAGACTCTTCCAAGTCCTGTGACATAAGTAGCTGACCAATCGAAGCCATATAATAAGTAAATACCGTTCTTGGACGCGATTTCAACAAAATTTTAGTTTTCAGCATCTCATCAGCGTACTCTTCGATATTCTTACATGAAGAATAAACCAAAACTGCTGCATTCAAAAGAGCTCTTGATTCGTCACAAATCATTTCTCGTGGAGGTGGAGTACCAGAGTTGTGGAAATCATTCAAAACCGAAACAAGGTCTTTTGTAGTATGCCTCTCTTCAATCCTTTGAGCTAAAGTAAATTGACCCTCGTCACAATGCACACTGAAAGAATTTTAGATCATTTTTCTGTAAATTCTTCACAAAAAAAGTTATATTACCTCATTATATACAAAAATAGTGATGGATCCTTTAAACTGATAGGCCTTTTACAGATGCTCCGTTGTACATTTTATATACTTTTTTATACGCATTCACTTGCTCGTTGGTCCAGTAGTCCACACTGAAAGGGCTTTGACGTTTGCAAGCGTGCTATTTTTCATCCTGTCCAAAGATGTTATTGGGCACTTATCAGCATATTTTTTCTGTTTAAGCCTTGACATGGCAGCATGCACAGTGTTGGATTTTCTTAATATAGCAGGTCTAGGACCTCCATCAGGCATTAACTCAACAGCTTCCTGAGAAAGATAATTGTCGACTGATCCACACTTGTGAACTTTTTTTCCAGTAGTAGCTGCTCTGCCGCTCGTAAATAACTTCGCAATTTTCTTTTCCAGATCCAGGACTTATCTTGAATTCAAGTAATATGCTGCCGTTGACTTTAGAAAAATCACACCTATACTCACTACCACACTTGCAATATGCTAAAAAATTTTGTTGTATTTTCAATGAAAATTCCAAATAAATTTGTACACTCAATATCAAAGAAAACATGAAGTTAGATTTAAATAAAGCTATCCGAAAGTAGACGTCAGCAACACTTTTGTAAAGTCGCATTTTATTTAAAAAAAGCGTTGAGCTTGCGTTTAATAACAATCTTATATATTATTATTTTGATGATATGATATCAATACAATAAATGTTTTGAGATAACAAAAATTTCTCTGTATTATGAAAATTGTTTACACTAAACCTTAATTAATATATAGCTACACATGTAAATATTACCTGTCACATGCCAGATTTATCATAGTTCATATGCTTACTCTTGTAATTCCATCCACATTTAATTTTAGTGACACTTAATATGAGACGATTAAAAACTGTTTGATAAGCGCCAGCTTTTAAAGTAAGATCCTTTCTTTTCATGTCTTTGGCTTCACGAGTTGTAACACTGTAGTTTACTTCTTCCGTCATTTCAGTAAATTCACTTTCATTCATACAATTCTAAAATGAAACCTCATTATTATTGTATACCTCAGATTCATTTGTATCATTTAACTGTTCAAGGTGCTGTTTGCTTCGTTGACGACTGCTGAACTTTTTTCTTCATTAAACAAGTTCAAGCTTTTTTAATCTCGTCCAAATATTTCTTGTCTCGAAGAATAAGAGCGTGAACTGAGCCTGCTGTATAATATTGCTCTAAAGCAATTGAAAGTCATTGTAAACTGTATCACTTCTAGGAACCACTTGATTATTCACGAAAATTCGATGTGCGTAAGCTTTAATCTCAATCTCAATCTCAAAGGCCCACTTCTACAGTCCATTTTGGACATAGGCCTCCCTCATTTTATTCCAGTGATTTCTGTTTTGGGCTTCTCGTATCCAGTTTAGTCCTGCGGTCAGTTTCAGGTCGTCAGTCCAACGCATTGGGGCCGTCCTCTTTTCGTTTGCCATCATATGGTCTCCAGTGTAAGATTGTATTGTTCCATCTTTGATCTTTACATCTCGCCGTGTGTCCGGCGAAGTTCCATTTAGCGTAGTAATGGTTTCGATGGCATCTTTCACTCCTGTAGCTTTCCGGATCCAAGCATTGCTCTTCCTATCTCTTAAGGATATTCCAATCATTTGCCTCTCCATGGCTCGCTGCGTTACTGCTATTTTCTTTAAACTTTGTTTTGTCCAAGTCCATGTTTGGCATCCATATGTTAGTACTGGGAGTATACATTGGTCGAAAAGTCGTGCTCTCAATCTTAGTGGAATATTTTTATTTTTGAGAGTGTGTCCGAGTTTGCCGAATGCGCTCCACGCCAATCGTTTCCTTCGGTATATTTCTGTAGTTTGATTTTCTCTACTGCATTTTATTTGATGACCCAGATATATATAACTTTCGACGTTCTCAATGTGGCAGTTCTTAATTGTTATATTGTGGTCTTCTTTACACATAACTTTAGTCTTATTTAAATTCATTCTCAATCCCACCTTATTTGCTGCCTCATCTAATTCTTCTAACATGTGCTGTAATTCTGTCGCGTTATCTGCCATTATCACTACATCGTCAGCAAACCTCAAGTTGTTTAATCTATTTCCATTTATTAATATGCCTTTATTCTGCCATTCTAGATGTTTGAAGACTTCTTCGAGGGCTAGATTGAAGAGCTTTGGCGAGATAGTGTCGCCTTGTCTAATTCCTCTTCTTATTTTTATTTTATTTGTATTCTGGTGTAGCTTAATTACCGATGTCGCATTTTCATATATGTGTTTTAGCATGTGTATATATCTGTGGTCGATGCGGGCGTTTTTTAAGCTATTAATAATCATCCAGTGTTCTAACGAGTCAAACCAAACGCCTTATAGAAATCCACAAAGGCTAAGTGTAATTCGAGACTGTATTCAACTGTTTTTCGATCAATACTCTCATTGTCAGTAGGTGGTCGCATGTACTGAAATTCTTTCTAAATGCGGCTTGTTCTACAGATTGATGTTCATCTAATTTGTTTGTTATTCTATTTGTTAGTATTTTTGAAAAGAGTTTATAGATTTGGGATAATAAGTTTATAGGTCTATAATTTTCAAGGTTAGTCCTATCTCCCTTTTTATATATTAGAACCACAATTGCGTTATTCCAGGTTTTGGTATTTTTCCCCTTTCATGCATTCATTAAATAGTTTACTTAGTCTTTTATCGTCTCTTCTCCACCTTCTTTCAAAAGTTCCACTGTTATTTCGTCTTCTCCTGGCGCTTTATTATTTTTCATGTTTGAGAGCGCTAACATAACTTCTTCTGTGTTTATGTCAGGCATATCCTCGGATCCGATATTTAATATTCTCGCTGTAGTTGTTTTATACTCTGCATCTTCGTATGTCTTGGAGGTGTACATTTCTTTATAAAATTCTTCCGTTATTTTCATTATTTCTTCTCTGTCTCTTGTTTCTCTTCCTTGTTTATTTTAAGTTGTATAATTTGCTTTCTTCCTTCTCCTTTTCTTACGCATCTCATGCTTCGATTTTGTTCTAATATTTTTCTATTTCGGCTTCGTAGTATTTATTCATGTCAGTTCTAATTTGTTTTCTTGTTTCTTTGGAGATTCTTCGAAATTTTACTATGTCGTTTTCTCTTGATAACCTATTTCTTTGTTTTATTAGATCTCTTGTGTTCTTGCTGAGTTTATCTGTTTTTCCGGGATCTTTCTTTGCTATTTTTTTCCGCCACTTCTTTTATCGAATTTGTGAGGTTTCCTGATAGTTTTTCTATTTTTGTACTTTTTCCGATTTGTCTCAGTTTTTGTTCTAATTCTGTTCTATAAGCGTCTCTATTTTCACTCAGTTTTCTTAGATCAATAGATGTTGGTCTTCTTATCTGTTTCTTTGAAGGTTTTGGGTGGTGGTTTATTTCTATTTTTGCTCTTATCAGGCGGTGATCGCTTGATATTTTGAAAGAGTTGAGTACACTGACATCTTTTACTATTTGTTTCGTGGAGGTGATAATGTAATCTATTTCATTTTTTGTGTTGCCATCCGGGCTCGCCCAAGTCCATTTTCTTTGTTTTTTCTTTTTGAAAAACGAGTTCATTGCATATAGATTATTGCATGATAAGAAGTCTAGCAGTGTTGATCCTCGTTCGTTTCTTTCATCGAAGCTGAAGTGTCCTAAATTTTCTTCTGTTTCATCCTGTCGTTTTCCTAGCTTTGCGTTGAGATCTCCCGTTATGATAGTATGTGTGTTTTTCTTGCTATTTATAGTTTTTAGTAGATCTTCGTAAAATATTTCCACTTCTTCGTCAGGGTGTGTTGATGTTGGGGCATAGCATTGAATACATTTTATTGTGCAATTTTTTGATATTTTCAGTGTTATAGCAGCTATCCTATCTGATATACTCTCAAATTTTGTGACCCACGATGTTATTTTCTTATTTATTATGAAGCCTACACCTCTTTGGCTTTCGTTGTCAGATCCTTTATAGTACAATGTGTGTCCTGATTCTAGTTTGATGCACTGTTCTCCTCTTCTTCTTGTTTCGCTTAGACCAATTATATCCCATGATATGTTTTTCAATTCTTCTTCTAACTGGTAAAGATCTCCGTCGTGTAGTAAGGTTTGTACGTTTATTTCTCCGATTGCCAATTTCGTTATCGTATGACAGCCTGTTGTAACCCGGGTATTCTTAGCACCCTGATCTGCTTCCTAGTCCATCCGCTGTCTTGGTTGGGGATTTGCAGATCGCCGGGAACTCAGGGCCATTTGCTGTTTTTGTCTGTCATGTTAATGAGGGTTGGTAGCCATTATCTTCCACGTTGGCTAGGCGGCTTGGAAGATGGTATTGGGATGTGGCAGGGATAGAGTGGGTTAGACAGGACTTAGGGGGCATAGTTCTCCCGAGGTTTCGGTGGTGGGAGAAACTATGAGCTCGCAAGGGCAGGGTCGCCACTCCCTGAATAGGTCTGTCCTTCTACTGGGATCGTAGAGGAGTACCTACCGCTACCCGGAAGCTTTAATCACATGAATGAATTCTTCAGCTGATTTTTTAGGAGGCCTACCTACGCGTCGTAACATTTGTCAAGAGATGATCACTACACAGTAAAAGAGTCCGTTTTGTAGCTGTGTGCTTCACAAATGAAACAAAACTACCTACCGACTGATATTTTTTAACCGGTGTGAAAAGAGCGACCAATATCAGCAGCCAAAATTTCCGCAGTTTCCCGAAGTGAAATAGACCGTTCTATGCCCATTTTTTACTACTATTCCTTTCCTAACAAAGATTTAAGCAATTTTAATTCCAAAGTTAATGGGATGTCATTTGACTTTTTTTCTGTTATTTTACATAATATATTGTAAAAACAACTGCTCCGTTATGAAATTACTATATAAGTTAATTTTTATTTTGCGGGTTTATACTAAATACTTTTAGTAAAGATGTACGTATTAGTACCTGCACCTGAGTCACTGTACTTATGCCGACTGTAATCTTTCTGACAAGAAAAATATTTCTAAGGATAAGTACAGGTATAATTAGCCCTAAAATTAATAGTAAAACTTTTGCAAGCTTAATAGTTTCCTAGAAAAGTTATAAACCATGATCAGAATGAATAGATGTAATGTCCACCATATTTCTTTTCCTATAGACAATAAAATAGGTAAATTAATAATAATAACTGATGATAAATTAACGAGATCTTTAAAATGTAAAAATGTGTACCCATTGTCACAGCTTCTACACAATCAGATTTAAGGTTTTAAGGTAATTTTGCTGGCATGGGTATTGAAATTTAAAATAAAACGGGACGCGGTTACCGCTTTGTTAAAAATACTGAAACCAACTTTCAATTTTTACCATCTGATAGTCGGACCCTTTTAAAAACTCGACATTGCTTTTTTATAACAATGTCGAGTTGGTGGTGGAACCCGGACATTACGTTCATTTTGGTCTCATATACTAATTGATGTGTCACTCCAAATAATCCTCTTTAAAGAGGATTTTGTTAATTGCACTCTTGAACCAGTCTTTATAATACACAGTCCGTCCCTCCAAAAGTGCGATTAAAAATTTGCAAGTGCATAAAATATTTGATTAAACCTAAATTATTCTTGACGGCTAAATAATTGGGGAAAGAAAAAATTTCCTACAAATTTTTGCTTAAGATTTTTTCTGTCAGATGTATGTTTCATTAAACCATTACTATTACTAACCTTTAAAACAATGATAAAAAACAGTTAGCTCTGATCTCACAAGAGATAACCAAACCTTAAAAACACTATTCTGCGCGATTTCTTACTCTTTATATCAAATTTTCAGTCAATAGTCTGTAACAGTTTTGCTCGTTAAGTTGACTGTATCCTGTACCTTTCAAACAGAATTGAGGAAACCGGCAGGAGGCAGTGACTACTAGGAAACGGCTAATGCAACAAAATCAAGGTTAGTCGCAAATGATAGCAACAAATTTGCAACAAATTATGCATCCAGTTCGAACTGGATCGGAACGTTAGATCTGAAGATACAGAGATGGCTGTGCCAGCGTAATATTACGCCAGCATAACCGCAATTTCTCGGAAACGGCTGGTGCAACAAATTCAAGATTAGTCGCAAATGATAGCAATAAATTTGCAACAAATTATGCATGCAGTTCGAACTGGATCGGAACGTTAGATCCGAAGATACAGAGATGGCTGTGCCAGCGTAATATTACGCCAGCATGGCCGCAATTTCTCGGAAACGGCTGGTTCAACAAATTCAAAAATAGGGTAACAAATTCGCAACAAATTACTGGATACATCACGATTCGAGTTATTGAATGGCTGTGCCAGCGTAATATAGCTATAAACTTAAAAATAGCAAACGAAATGGACAAATAAAATGAAAGTTTAAAATATGTATAAAATAAAGAAAAATACTTACAATTTAAAACTTGAACTTCAAAAAGCACTATGCGTAGTCTATAACACTTGCATACTGTCGCGAAGGATATCTCGATATAGGTACTACTCGAATCGCATTTATTCGCAAACTAAACTAATGAAAACACAGCGTCAGCAAATGTTAAATAACAGGAAAGTTAAAATCATAAAAGTAGTTAATAAGAAATTAAGAAACACCCTTTAACACGTCTCAGGTATTTTTCTATTTAACGTGCAAAAGATTAAATTTTATTACTGGTCATAAAATTCAAAACAGTTCATTGCAGATTCAACATTTCCATTTCCTGGTCCCTTTCTAGGTAAATAATCTTTGTACTTAATTATGCCGACACAAGGGATTTGTGCAGATTCATTCTACTTCTACTTGTTTATAAAATGCAACTGCAGCTATTATATCTTAGTGCGCTATAAGTACTAAGTATACACAACGTTATTAATAACATTCATAAAATTATAAAATCACCAAAAAATCGGCAATTCACCATTGATGAGAATTACCCAACGAATGCATTCCAAAGTACGAAAGCTACAAAATGTTCTCATTATTTTTGTAACTAAAGTGCATCGGCGCTGTTTTATTTAGCCGAAGTTGATTTCGCCGAATCTCGTATGTAGGTGGTAACCCTTGTGTCGGCAGCGATGTTTTTATAATAAAAATGAATTATACGTAATAAATTGCCCACTTTAAAACAATTCAATACTTTTCGTATCAAATAAAAATGCTAAAATGTAGTAAATGCTTTTAGCTTTTACTTATTTTATTTTGCCGCCCCTAGTAGGTTGCCGCCCGGGTGCTACGCACCCCTTGCGCTCCCAGCACGGCTCGGCCCTGGATGCACCGCATAAGAAAATTAGTAAACGAACAAATAAATTGCTTGCAGATGTATGCTAAAGTACTAGGCATACATCACGTCACGCAATACTTTGGAAGAAGGCTGTATTTCCTAGATCTTTGGTACTTACGGATTTCTTGCTAAGAAATTGTAAGTTACTGCTTTTTTGCTTCCACAGATGATGACGTAGCGAAGTTACGGTACCTCTTTTAAGCAATTTCTCGCTTAGTTACGGCTTTCTCACTTCGCTCACATATATAGAACGTCAATACCAACTTGAGTAGGGTCAAAGTTAAAAATCACCACATTTTGTACTTACCACCTTTTGCTAATGACAGCAGTTTAGGTTTCTTTTGATGGCCTCAAATCGCTTTTGTGACATTGTACCTCTATTGGTTGACGAATAATTTCTGATGATGTTTAGTAATTGAATTCCGGACATCTTTTTACATCAATCTCGCTTAGGTGCATTCCATTACCGGCTGTCTGTATTACATATAGATTTGACTGTTCAGTAATAAGTTTTATTATATTTTCATCAAAAAAATGGTGGAAGAAATCATAAGGGGTTTGTAATTCATGCAACGTCGGTGGTAGTCTTACATTTCCAGTAAATTTTACGAAATCTTCCTGCATGACTAAATCGCCCTTCTTCCACTCTAGATTCTGTAATTTCAGTTGTAGTTGCTGTTTTTCCTCTGCTAGCTTTCTTTTCATAGTGTGTTCATCAGTGTCATTCTCTCTTTCTCTCTACTTCAGTTGTTTGCGCTTTCCTGGTTTATTCTCTGTTAATATTATCTGCTCAACTGCTGCAGTATGTGTAAGGAAAATATCTTGTTGGTTGGTTTTCTCACAAACAATAGAGTTGTTTTCAGTGCATCATAACCGTCAAATATTATTTGACTCGAATGTGTGTTGTACCAGATACGCAACACTCTTTGTAAAGGTCACCTGATCCTCGAAAGTGCATTGAACCAGATATTAATAATTGTCACAAAAATCCGAATTTCATAAAATTGTTACTAGATAACATTCAAATATGCCAACTACTTATTCCAGCATCAGTAATTTCCGAACATGTCTAGAACGAAGACGCGAAGATCTTAAACGCAATACACCGGCACAATAGGTTACGGCGTAACATGTGCAATAAACTACTGCGCAATCACGAAATATATATATATATATATATATATATATATATATATATATATATATATATATATATATATATTATGCCTGATGACGTGAGTAGAGTCGGCTTCCGAAACGTCGCGTTAAAAGCAAACGAAACTGTGGAAATAGGCTGACTAACCCAATTAACACATGAAACCACAGGTACAAAAACACTTGCAATACAGAATTAGTAACTCGGTACGGCCCTGAATTCTAACAACTTTTCAAAAATCTTGAAACATTCATAAACAAGCTAGCACTACAGGAGAACCACTTAATCTCCCTCTGCCCCATGAAAATGCGGCAGAGCAAATATAGAAGAGAGCAGTAGACCACACAAAGTGAGAACTCATGACCACAACAATAACACATCCGCAAGGGCACCAGGAATCACCGAACATGCCTAAAACGACGACGCGAAGAGCTTAACCGCTTGCCTTACTAATTTTTTCAGATTTTCTGTCCAAAAATAATATTTTTTTATTACCGCATCTGACACGTCTTATTAAGGGAAAAAGCAACGTTATGTCTCTTTTTACTGTTTTTTTTTCTTTTCGTTTTTTTCTTCAACCCAATATAACATGTCAGTACTATACCGAGATAACTCGTCATTTTTAATAAAAATAATGAACACAAACAGTTATATAAGGAATATTTTTATTTGCAGTGACAAAAAAGTTATTTTGAGTGGTATGCTTTGAAACATGGCACAACACATAAACCTACATCACAAAATTTACAGAAATAGCGGCTCTCTTTCCTCACAAGTTTTCCGGAGTTATCTCGTTTTCGAAAACACATAACACATCTCCGAGTTGGGCATTCTTTTCTTGGCGTCGGAGGAACATAATCTGGATAATGCGCAGTTGATGAACGAAGAGGATTAGTAGACGTACTTGGTCGACCTGGGTTTGAAAGAAACACGTTCGAGTGGTACTTTTCAGTCATTTCGTTAACAAGATCTAATCTGCATTGCAAGGGTGTTTTTTTACCACCTATTTTCTTATAAAGTATATTGGAGTTCCAAAGCGCTAATTCCAAGAGGTGAAAGAAAATTTTTTTATAAAACTTTTTTCCACTGGATAGTCGGACAACTGTTGGTCAACCTGATCCACGCCGCCCATTGTGTGAATGTAATCTAACACTACGATTGGCTTTTCTCTTTTCCATGTTTTGTATACATCTTCATCTCGGCGTTTTTTACTGTAGACAATACCGTCACATCCTTCTTATCTTTCCAGCGTATGATGCAAACTTTTCCCCTCTGAAAATCCACCATTTCTCCAACTTTTAATTTTCGGTTTTTGAAAGCGGGAGGGATCTCCTTCCGGTTAGTTTTCATTGTACCGTACGTGTCAGTCCGTTTGGAAAGTAGTATGTCCGCAAACTGTGGAGAAGTATAAAATTGTCTGTAGTAAGGCAATATCCCTTATCAAAAAGCGGCTTCATCAGCGATAATACAACTTGCGAACCCATAGGTAACGATTCATATTCTCGGTCAAAATGTGTACCTTTTCCAGTGTAAATAATGAATGACCACACATATCCAGATTTTGATTCACACAGCATGTAGGATTTTATCCCAAATCGGGCTCTTTTAGCGATATACATTGAACCCAATCGAGTCTACCTTTGTACAAAAGAAGACTTTCATCAATTGTGATATCTCTTTCTGGAGTATAAAGAGACGAAAATTTTCTGGACAAATTCGATACTATCGGCCATATTTTATTTAGCTTCGGATTCGGGTGAGCGGTTGGATCATAATCTGCATTATTCGAAAAATGTAGATACTGTTTTATAGCTATAAACCTTTTATAAGACATCGCCTTAGCAAAAAAAAGGCGTAGCAATTATTGGATTTTTAGACCAATATTGTTGGAGATCAGGCTTCTTGACAACACTCTGTAAAATGTTGATTGCCAAAAAAATGCGCATTTCATCTCTTGTTACATCCCAGCATTGATTTTTGGGATTTGTACCCATCCTGCACTGTCCAGCGTATATATTAGTTTCAGCTACGATAATATCTAATAAATTATCATCAAAAAACAAATTGAAAAAGGCAACACAGTACCCAATGCTCCTTGGAGGTTTATATCTGGCGAAAGTCCAGGCACCTATAAATGAAATTACAAATTTTTGAATATCACTGAGTAACATTTGTATGAATTATTTGCCAATAAAAGGGAATAGAGGGGGTGGTGGACGATGTGGCAATGTTGTAACAAGTTCATACCATTGCCTAAATGGCACAGCCTCATCGTCGCTATCTGAGTTATCAAACTCACTTTTCTTCAATATGATCCTCTAATACATATTCATCCTCACTTGAATCAAATGTACTATCATCCTCGGCCATATTCACAAACACAAAACGAAACAAGAAAGAAACCAACTTGACAAACACTCCGCACTATTCGACGATCAAACAGGAACTGACAATGCAACGGCAACGTACCACGCGGCATAGGCCTGTGCCTACGCAAGCGCAGAAAACATGGATATTTATATTGGGACGAGTTTTGTCGGCATAGTACGTGATAAGTTTAGCCATAAAACCGATATAATGCGGGTTAAAAGTGTTAAGAATATCAAAAATTATCTCTTGACGAGATAACTCGGGTTAGTACTAATCTACTGAGAATATCAAGCCGAGTTATTTCGGGTTAGTAAGGCAAGCGGTTAATCGCAATACACCGTCGCAATAGGTTACGGCGCAACATGCGCAATAAACTACTGCGCAACCACGAAAAAGTTAAATATACATATACAGGGTGGCACCGTATACGCCACGGTGTTTCTATAGGAGCCTGTTGGAATTTTTTTATTCTTTTTTCTTAGAGCATACACAGGGTGTTTAGAAGCACAATTTAAAAATAATTTCAAGTATATAGGGTGTTCACAAAAAAGGATCCATATCAAAGTTATATTTTTTTTAATGTAACGTCCTATATATTATATCGTCGACCTAATTAGCAAGTTGCCTAAGTCCTCCAAGCATACTTTTACAGAAGACGCAAAAAACAGTATAACTTTCATAACTTTTAGAAAAAAGATTGTTTCAGAGAATATTGAAATATCAATTGTTTAAAATATACTATAATAAATTAACAACTTATATTTTATGAGATACAGTTTGGACTTAGGTGATTTGCTTTTGTTTAACATATATAAACTTGGACATAGGCGTTTTCTCTGTTTGTATTAGGAGAGTTTTATGTCTTAAGTTAAGCACTAATTATTGAAAACAGATAATTTATTGACAATTGTTTAAAGTGTATGCTTCAATTTATTGTAAAATTCATGATAGTCTTTTTCTAACGCGTTTTTTAATGTCATTAAATGGTCGAATTTTTCCTTTTTAATTGCAATGGCTTCAGAGTATAAACTTGGTAACTCTCTGAATGGGCACATTATTGTTGTCTTACTAAACCGACAAGGAAGTGGTTGCCAATCTTCCGTATGACGAAGCTTAAATTCAATGGAGCAATTGGGTTTATATTTTAAAGCTCTTATTTCGTTTACTGTGGCATCACCTGTTGTACGACCAGGTCTAATAGATGTAACAAATTTCACCTTTCCAAATGTTTGAAAAGGAGTGATTCAAGTACTCTACTTTGTAAGGACAAGGATTCCGACGAGCTGTGCGGCAGATTTCAACATAATCTGCAGGCACATTAATATTCAATTCTGATTTTCCTCTCAATTGTGGAGTGCATGGCATCGCACTCCATTTGAGTATGTCCTCGTTCTAAATATTTCTGAATAATTGTTATATTTTTCAATGGCTAAATTAAGAAGCGCATTTGACATGGTTGTGTTCCTGTTTTGACAGGTGCATCCATCGCTATAGAGTACCAGTTCCTTGGGATCATAATCTGCTAACTGCGACATCAAAAGTGACAAACAATAGAAGCAAAAATATTTGATGATAAACCTCCTTCTCCTTCGTGCCACAAATAGCAATAACCTTATTTTGTCTTAAGGTTAAAAAACGTAAAATTATGTACTGTAAGTTTAGTTTTGAAATATTGTGAAGAAACATTCGTTTTTGGACAAAGCAAAACAGACTGCATGTCCATTGTAAAAACTTTATTGTCTTCTGCAGATTTATCCTTTGTTTTTTCGTCACGTGCCTCCTGTTTTTTTTTGCAATGTGAATTTGATACATATTTTCATCTAGATTTTTTGTACGAAAGCGACACACGTGTCGCATTCGTCTTTTTTAGGAGAGAACAGAGATAAGTTCATGTCTTCAAACATATTTGTAAACGATGCGATTGACAGGGGAACAGAATCTTGGCACCAATTTTCCTTATAAAGTTTGTAAAGGTCAGACTTTGTTGTCCAGCTGGGCTCCAAGTATAACTTGCTAGTAGATTTTCTACAATAGTGGGACTCTAACTTAAGCAATGAATCAAAAAGGCTTTGAGATTAGTTTTCTGATCGTCTTTTCTTCCTTTTTAATATTACTGGACGTTGGTTCAGTAACATTTTTGGCTATAGTATCATGTTTCAGAATCCAATCACCTATTGTTCTAGGTGGTATACTAAACGTCTTACAAAACATAGTCTTGCACACTCTGATTTTGCCAAGTTCCAGATAATACTTGTAAGAAAAACTTCTTCTTGTGATATTTTCCTGTAAACCATTCCTAGCTCTTTGGGGCATAATTTCTCAATTAATGTAGAAATATAGACGTGTTTCTCTTTCCAAGAATATGCCCAAAACTTTTCAAACAATTTTGTCCTATCTTCTTCAGAAAGCGTATTACATTTGAATGCAGAATTTACGTTACATTTGCATGGTGGTTTTGTACCCTGGCTTGCTTTTCACTTTATAATCCCAACCTGACTCTTTTTACATTTTCCAAAGTACTCTCTTCCGCTTTCTCTATTTAATTTATTTTTATTTGCACTCCATTCTTCCGGATTAACGAGTCTTCTCTTTCTTCGCTTTTTTTCGACAACCTGTGAAAAAACATCTAGGTCTTCATCTTGTAACTCATCTGTCGCTGTATCACTGCAACACTGTAGTCCAAAACTATCTGTTTCGGTATACTCTTGCTGACTGTTGCCTTCATTACTAAACTCTTTGATTATATTACATTCTGCTGAGGATTCTGTGTTTTTTTTATAGAAAAGCTCATTCCCATTACAAAAAACATTTGTTAAATCCCCATCAGTGTTAACATTATAGGTTGATAAATTCAAGTTGTCTAAATTTGTGACATCTTGAAGCACACTAACATCCTGTACATTAGTACAAACATCTAAAGAAATAATATCATTGACGGCCACTGGTGGGAAATTCACATCGTTTTGAGTATTAGTCGGTGTAATTCTCGGACTAGATTCAGCAGAACTAGTTTCAAGCACAGACGTCAAGGCCAGATTTAGAATCCTGGCACTTCTGGATTGTTGACACATCTGCAAAATGGTGAGATAATACCTACAGACTTGTTAAATTTTTAATCTGTCTACCTTAATCTAAACAGAATTTGTGAAATACTATGTTTAACGAATAATTCTAAAAAAAGTAACGTAAAATAAATTTATTATTAATTACTGCTATGCATAATCATACAATCACTGTTATTTATTTGTAAATCAATAGCAAAATAAATGAGAAGAATGCCTAAGTCCAATAAGAACATCTAAAATGAATTGAGAGTATTGCCTAACTACCACGTTTAGGTTATTTGTACTTTAATAGATTTTAAACACAAAACTTTCAATATAATTACGAATTTTATTATGGAAAAAGATATTATATACTTACTGTTTTAACTAGACCACCCTAGAAACACATTAACTTCCTTATACAGTACTATAAAACCTTTGAGAATTAGAAAACAGCTTTATACGATGTATTAATAATATAAACTGTGGAGATAGGCAAATTTCATATTATGTTGTTTAACAATGGAGTTCTATTTCATCATTTACTATATCGAAGGGACTTTAGCTCCAGTGGGTAGATAGGTTTGTTTGTCAACTACGAGATGGCACAAAAATCAAAACTTTGATTAAAGTGGACTTAGGCAATTTGCTAATTAAGTCGACGATATGTTCTTTTGTAATCTATGAATAAAATAAAGGCAAGTTGCAATAGAATTCCCTATACCTAAAACCTACCGTTTCAAAGATATTTAATGATTTTTGAAATTACATGTTTGAATTCAAAATGTATTTTTGCTACGTTTATTATTATTGAAACAGCATAGCCTCTGTCAGTATTTTGCAAAAGGGTTGTTGTGTAAGACAGCATAAAGTTTTTGTTAAGAAAATGTACAGGGCACTCAAAAATCAAATGTCAACTGCAGGTACCTAATATTGCAAAGAAATGCCTTATTTTAAATAGCACACCCTGTATTTAATAAAATTTTTTTTGTAAAATTTTATAACCTTTCAAATTATATTAGGGTTTCCTACACGTAACTCTTACAGTTTATGAGTTATTTAGAAATTTTTAAGTAAGTTGTAATAATTCCGATATTCTTAGGTATACTTAAAGATGCAAGGTGGCATTGACAATATTAAATTAGTATTTGACATTTGTTAAATAATATAACGTCATCATATTGTATTTCTAAGGTAGTCACTTTGTAATAATAAGCGAATTTGTCCTACGAAAATTGTGTAAAAATGAAAACTTACTCTGTACACAAAAGAATTGATATGATTTTAACGATTGGAGAATGGAGCAAAAAGAGTTTATACTCAAAACTATCCCACTCGCAATCATCCAAACAAGAGTATTGCAAGGATTGTTAGAAGTGTTCCGTAGAACGGAAAGTATAGTATACCAGAAAATTAACAGACAAAAGCCTGTCACTGGAAATGGAGACAATTAGTTTTGGGTAATCGTCGCCCTTGTTGAGAATCCCTACACAAGTCAGGGTTAAATAAGTCGAGAAGTAGCTTGCAGCAAACGAAGCGTTGATAGAATAATTAAAAGACAAAAATTTCATCCATACGGTATTGAGTTACATTCGAAGACTCGATTTTTGCTTATGGGCTCGCGACAAAGTGGGTGAACATGATAATTTTTGCGACTCTGTGCTATTTTCAGTCGAATCTACGTTCCATAATAACGGATTGGTCAACAGACACAATTTCCATTACTACAGTGATGAAAATCCCCATTTAGTTCGCACCCTTGATCATCAGCACCGATGGTCTGTTAACATGTGGCGTGGAATTTTGGGATCGCTTTTTAATGGAAATTTAAACGGTCAAAAGTTTAGAAGATTTTTGCAATATAATTCACCTGATCTTTATATTCCAATAGATGTCAGAAGACAGATTTTGAAGTCCGAGAATATTTCAATAATACTTTCACTAATAAATGAATAGGACGGGGAGGTCCACAAAATTAGCCGGCAAGATCCCCAGATATGACTATTTTTTTTATGGAGCCACATAAAAGGTATTGTTTATAACGTACCTCCGACTACACTTGATGATATGAAGGCAAGAATACGCAATGCCTTTGAAGCAATAACACCTCAAATGTTAATAAATGTAAAGTGGTCTGTCCAAGACAGAATACGCCTTTGTATTGATTAAAATTCACACCACTTCGGACATTTATTAATGTAGAAGCATGTGTTTGTAGTAGTAATTATTTTTTGTGTATAATTCTATACGCGATTAAATTATTTCCATGCTTTATTATCCCGTATTTTTTTTCAATTAGTAGTAGTAGTAATAAGTTTTATTTACCCTACAAAATAAAAAAAGATGTCATCTTCTATTTCAAGGCCATCGTAATAATGAAAAATTAGATGTAATATTTAAAATATAAAGAAATCAAAATAACTCAAAGACTGTTAGAGTTTGAAAGGTTATAAAATTTTACAAATGTTTTATTAAATACAGGGTGTGCTATTGAAAATAATGCAGTTATTTGGTATGTTAGGTATCTGCAGTTTACACTTGATTTTTGAGTGCCCTGTATATTTTGTTAACAAAAATTTCATGCTGTCTTACACAACAACCCTTTTGCAAAGTACTGACAAAAGCTACGCTGTTTCAATAATAATAAACGTGACAAAAATAAATTTTGAATTCAAGCCTGTAATTTCAAAAATCATTAAATAACTTTGAAACGGTAGGTTTTAGGTATAGGGAATTCTATTGCAACTTGCCTTTATTTTATTCATAGATTCCAAAAACATATAATATACAGGGTGTTCCATTAAAGATATAACTTTGATATGGGTCCTTCGTGAACACCCTGTATAGTTGAAATCATTTTTAAATTGTGCTCTTAAACACCCTGCATATGCTGCAAGAAAAAAGAATTAAAAAATTCCAATAGGCTCCTATAGAAACTCCGTGGCGTATACTGTGTCCCACCCACCATATATATATATATATATATATATATATATATATATATATATATATATATATATATATATATATATATATATATATATATAGTCGATCAAAACAATTTGTGCTGTTGTACATATCGGAAACGATGGTTTTTTTATAATTCAATTTATTGTAATCTAAAATGGAATTTACAAAAGGATTTTAAAATCAGTGTGATGTATTTAATTAAACAGGATAAAAAAAATTTTGGACTTGTCGCATTTTGTAAAAAAAAATGGGACATGTTTCGATTTGAAAGGAAATTCCATGAAAATCAATGTAAAAATAAGGCTTTATTTCTAAGAATACATTCAAAAACGCTGTAAAAATTATAAACTTATTTCTTCTGAAAACCCAGGTGAAAATAAGGCTGTATTTCTTAAATATGTATTCAAAAATACCCAAACTAAAATTATTTAATATTTCTGGAAACCGACGTGAAGATAAGACTTTAATTCTCAAAAACACACTCAAAAACACTGCATCAAAAATTATAGTTTCATTTCTTCTTCTGGTTCTAGACAAAGGCATGGTTCTTCTTCTGCTTGTAGTAATGGGTCATCCGTAATGTGATCACGTAAAAGTTCGAAGTACCAATTAAATCTGTCTTCACGATACCATTCTTTACCAAATGCCTCTTGTAAGAGCTTATTAACGGCTTTTCCTTTATCTGCAGCCAGAAAACGTCCTTTGTTACTAGAATGTATTTCTAAGTTTTTTAAATTTTTTCCTCGCTTTAATAAAGTATCAAACTAAGAGAGATTTTAAATCGTAAACGTACGAATCCTTGCCCATAACATAAACGTAGCCATATTGTTTGTACAAATTTTGATATTCTTCTGGTAGAAGTATTCTAGAGTGACGACGTAATTCTCGTTCCACACGGCCGAAAACACGATCAGCCGGCAAGTAAGAGTGGCCGCGTACCGGAAAAATTAGCACTATTTCAGTAACATTACGTGGAGATTCTTTATACAGCCAATACATTAGTAAGTGTATGATATGGGAGTTTTTATTTTGTCCCCCACACCCGTCCGAAAAAAGTCTTATTTTGGTCAGATTTTCAAAGCTTTGATTTCGAAGAAAGTGTAGGAGAGCAGATCCTACCTCATTTGAACCTCTTCCGCTTATATCTTCAGTCCATGTATAAAATGATGGATTAGTTGAGTTTAGATTAACGACACAAAACGCATAAAATGATATTTGCAAAGAATAATACGCTTCCTGTATTGGTAATTTAGGCAGATTTTGTACTGGTTGAAGATCGAAACAATAAGTAACTGTCCCCACTTCTTCTTCCTTCATTATTGCGTGAAACTGTTTAGCTCTCAATTTATGCACTTTTAAGTCACGTTTGTGATTCTGCTTTTCCACGTTGGGAGCAATTTTGATTTGATTTTTAATCTTTCACAGTAGCTACAAATGTCGCTAGCAGGGTACCAAATCCAAGATTGAAATTATTAGAAAATATTTTATGAAAGTAAGTGTAGTTAACCTGTCTCGGTATCACCACTATTATTATACATTTTGAACATCTTTGAAATATTCAACTCGGCAAGAAGATAAGGTCTTTGTGATTTTGACCTATTATAGTGAGATTCACATGCTTTGAATTTCCCAATAAATTCTTTCACGTTTGCTTTCTTTGCAGCAAGCTTATCTTTCCACCTATTGCCACCTCTTTTTTCTTTTTGTTCTTCTCCATTTTTAATATTTCTAGCTACTAACAAAACTCTTCTACGATTTACTTCAAATAACTTTTCGAAAAATGTTCGACATACTAAAAATATTTGTTTCTCAGTACGAACCTGCATTATGACGAATACACAAATTAGAAAGAAGTTTATAATATAGGTATCAGTAACTTACTGTATAACTTATTTGCAAGTTATGAGGTTTATTCACAGGAGTATTCCGTTCCGTCGTCGTTTTGGTAATTGAATTTCAATTAAATTAGCCAACCTAGAATTCTGATTGATTCTGTTGTCGCTATCAATAAAAACTTTTTTTAACATCCAGCAAGACTGACATAGGTATTTCATGACATTTCAATTTTTATTGGTGGTATGATTGCACATGCGCCTCCATTTATTAAGGTGTAGATCTTTAGCAACATATCTACGAAACATTATCAAATAAATTAATAAGACAAAACCTAACCCCAAACTCACTTTGCATTCCTTTTGCTATTCGTTGCTGTGCCTTGATTCTCTTTCGTTTTCTGCTACCACGACTGTTTTCAGCCACACTGACATCTTCATCACTGCTTTCAGCATTCATATTTTAAATTATTTATAACACTTTTATACACAAAACAGAACGCAACCAGAAAATTAGAATTTCTCATAGACAATGAGTCACAATTCTACATAAACGGACTTGTTGCATTCTGCAAAATAAAGTTTATGGACTTGTAACGTTTTGTTAGGAATACATCAAGTTGGGTACATATTTTTAATGGGACTGGTTGCAGTTTGACAAAAAAGCATGTTCGCATTATATTTCTAACATTCTAAAGTACCTGGAGCCATCTGTAACTCAATTTATGAAAAAGTGGACTTGTTACGTTTTGAAAAATACTCCTCATATTATCTGATGCCTTCTTCAGGGCTCTACAATTAGCTTAATATTAACTTGATTAATACAATACTTCCTTTACTTACACAATATGTGAGGTTATGTTTAAGAATTTTTCCGCTAATATTGATTTATTAACACATTCGCGGACACAGAGAGACAAATTAGGGGTCTCAGTGGGACACCCTGGAAACTTCTTCTATGGATTATTTTCTATGTACCTATGACGTATTTATAACGAAAATTAAAAAAAAATAGGTTTTTTTCTCAAAAAACCTAGCCTGCAATTGCAGACCTGTCCCAGCAGAGCAATATTTTTGATGTTTAGAAACAAAATTGTCTGCATATGCAGACAACGTTTCTCCATTTTAAGGGACAATTGTCTGCATATACAGACGAAATATTTCCACTGAAGGAAGAACTGTCTAACTCATAATAAAAAGAAATAAACTTTTATTTAGTTTACATAAAAACAAAACATATATTCTTCAAAATAAACTAAACCAGTACAAAACAAAATAAACTAAAACAATACTAAATGGAATGAAACTGTTCGAAGCACTCTCCTACACAAAGAGGCGGTTTTGAATCACAACCTTTAGATCTCCAAGAGGTTTGCCCCTTTTCCCATTCGCAGAACACTGTCTGTATCAGTAGTAATATGAGGCCGGAGCTACTCCACTTCAAGGTCACCCATGTAAATCTTATGGGATTTATTTCAAGGTCAAGTAAGTTTTCTCATTATGCCAGAACGCGCTCCATGCCTCAAGGACGTTTGAAGCATGCTTTTGGCGGGAATTTAAATTTTGGAGCAGGTCAAGGTCAAAGTAAAATAGAAATTGCAATGTCATCTTCATCATCATATTACAATTCTTAGAAGTCTAAAAGTGTAGTGGTCAAGGTCAAAGATTATTGATCTGTAGGGATATCGTATAACATTTGTTAGAAGTGTAAAAATAGAATAAATTCATGGAAAGAAGAAGAAGAAGAAGAAGCCTAGGTTAGCGGTTTTGAAGGATGTAAATTTATAATAAAAAGGCTTCCTTAGGTGTGTGTGATTTAGTATTAGCAGAAATGACGAAAATGGTAGGATGCAAGATAGGAAACGCAAGAAAAGAACAAGTACTAACTATTGTGGAGCGAAAGAAGAGGTTGGAGGTGTTGATACAAAAAATTAAAGATTTAAAGGTAGATTTAGAGGTGTATGAAATAAATAGAAGAATGAGACAGCTTCGAGTATGGAAATAAAAAAGAACAAGTATGAACTATTGTTGAGTGAAAGAAGAGGTTGGAGGTGTTGATATGAAAAATTAAAGATTTAGAAGGTAGATTTAGGAGTGTACGCATTTTCACATATAAATTTCTAATGCTTGTTTTTAAGAAAAGTATGTAAATTTTTTTAAATCATGTAAAATTTGGGATTTTGTTCTTCCAAATATTAAGTTACCCAATTAGATGTTTCATTACGGAAATTTGTATCCTATAAAAAGAATCTTTTAAAAACTGTATTTATGTATAATATTTTAACGAAATAAATGGATAATCATTTAACAAAAACAAATTTCATCTTATTAAAACTGTGTTATAGTTGATGTGAATATTTTACCTTAAGGGTATGCATATGCTAGTTTTGAAAACTTTTACCACTATAGAGGCGCCACAGGTACTGTTTTAGGAATATCGAATAAAGAGGCGGTCGCTAACAAAGGATTAACGCAGGTTCATGCATTTACGTTCGGTAAAATGTAACTTTTTCTATTTCGGATTATTCTACGAAAGGCATCGGTGACATACTTCTGCTCCTTTGTAACATGTGCATTTACAACTAAAATAGGGACGTACATTTTTTACCTGAATCAATAATTACACTATATAACTAAAAAACTAAAAATGCTATTCTCTAAAGTGCGTTTTCTCCTCTTCCGATTTGGTTAAAATCTAATCAAATCTTTGTTATTATAAACAAAACTACTAAATATCAATTTTTTTTGAAATCGTACAAGTAGTTTTTTACATTTCGTGAAAATTGAGTGTCGGTTTGGAAACCGTTGCACAACTCTCATATATCTTATTTATTAGATGTGAAGTAAAAAGTAGGCATAAATGTAAATTTTTAGAATTATAATGTATTTAAATAAACATAGTGTCTGTAACGTAAACCAAAATTAATACAATCAAAATAAAAACGAATAAAAATAAATAAATAGCCCATCGTTTTGAATTGTTATCACGTCATATCAGCTTTTTTTTTTATTTTGGGCATTTTTAATGAACAGAGGGTCTCTGGCTTTCTGTCCCCGAGGAATCCGACCATCCACTATCTCTGGAACTACGCATTCCAAAAAGTATCTTTTTAATTTTGGTACCATTTCGTCGTTCCATAACGCTTCATTTTTGTAAATTCTTTCTATGTTGAAATCACAATTTGAATACAAAACAAAATCGCAGAAGCCCCTGTTTGTGTTGTTTAGCTGCCCTTGAACTTGATAATAGTAAAAGTGTTTTTTAGCCTGAAATTTTTCTATTTACTAATTACATACGTTTATTTAATTAATATAATGGACTTACACTATACAGTTATTTAATACTTCAAAGCAGGTCTTTGATGTTGCAGATTTTTCAATTTTCCATCTCCAATCGAAGGTAAACATTTTACTTCCAGGAGGCCGTTATCCAGTGTCAAACCATCGGGACTATCGCCGAGATAGGGATATTCGGGACATACAAATAAACCACACGGGATTACTTCTGCCCCTGTAATATCGGTATATTTCTTTATGGCATTTTCTTCATTGCTTCGTCCGTACTGCACCGAAGCATTATAAACGTCTGTCCGATAAAGTAATTTTTTTAATGCACCATTACATGAAGTTGTATCTCTTCTTTTTATAATATCACCAAAATTAGACGCAGTTAGTCGGTTTTTCCTTTCTTCGTACCATAGAATATTGTTGTGTTGACCTCGAGTTTTCTCTTCAATGGCAAGGATGGCCTCCGCAGACAGAATTGTTAGTTTTTTACGTATTCGTCACAGAGTCGTTTGAATTCCCTATCTTCTAAATCTGGCTGGGCAGCTTCTAGTCCATAATATATATCCGGGCCAGCAGTTTTGGATTGGCGATGGCGTTTTTACTGAGCATTGCAATGCTATTACGTTTTCTTTTGGCGTCCCTTCTTAAAAGTACATTTGTAATTGTTGCGCCACCTGGTTTATCCGTCCAGATCTTCAACGCGCCCAGATGCCAGCTTGGACCAGAACAATGTGATAACGCAGCGGCGGCAACCCTAGCGTTATACGACAGTCTTTTCCCAAAGTTGACTCTCTTCCCGCCCGTGCACTTAGCTACAAGGCTCATATACCTAAAATTGGATAAACCATGATTAATTTTTTACCATCAATTAACATTAGCGACATAACTACATACCTTTCAGCTTGATTAGTGGTATGATTAAAATTTTTTATCGCCTGGAAGAATGCGGAATTCCCTAATAAACTTATTTTGTCCCCTTCCTCATCTTGTTTCCGCTTACAAAAGGTTTTCCTAAAACGAAAACAAAATTAGTATACCTATATGGTTACCTTTCAGTAGATGAAACTTACCTGCAGTTTGAATGCCGCCCAAATATATGATATGGTGCGTTCAAAATATCTTTTCGCAACTGCTCCGAGTCGCCAGTTTCACCACAGACTTTGATGGCGGTTCGCACCCTTTTACCAATCTTTCTAACCTTGAAAGAGACCCAGTTTTGTTCAGTAATATCTTACGAAATTCTAGAGGATATGAGGAATTTGAACTCAATTTCTTTAATTTGGTGGTTACATTACGCACAATATGATTTGCGCACTCAATTTTGATAACCTCTCTTACGTATGGAACCTTTTCAATTATTTTTGCATGTACGCTGGAATCTCCATCTCCTATAAAAAGAAGATATAGTAGACGCGGGTACCAGTATGTGTGAAAACTTTTCTATATTTACCAATGTAATATTTGTAAATAAGTCCATGTTGCTCTATACTACTGCAAAAACCTTAATGTTAATGTACATATGTACATATAATGGTCAAAAGTTCGTAAAATAATTACTTACAATTCTCGTTGAATAAAAACACCTATGTGAAGTTAGATAAATTTCATCCATAAATTTTTTTTTCGTTTTTCCGAAAATATCGATAAAACCTATAAAAAATTAATAATCCAAAACTCTAAGAGGAATATTGATATAAATCACACATTAATATGTTTTGGGTTATTAATTTTTTATAGGTTTTTATCGAAATTTTTCGGAAAAACAAAAAAAAAAATTATGGATGAAATATTATGGCTAACTTCACATAGGTAATAAAAAATGGTTTAGTAAAAAAAACATGAAAATATGTACGTAGGTACTTACTTGTAACTTCTGGATTGTTTCGAATGTCTCCAGATTTCCGTTTTACTCGAGATCTAGCATTTCGTTTACGTTGTCTGGATAAAGGTACCCGCGCCTTCACCATTTTTTCAGCACAAATATAACACACGCACACAATATAAAAAGAAAACACGTCCGTACTTCAAAATAATTGTCGATATAATGAAATAACAATAAATTATCCCCAAACATGAAAACTAACGTAACCAATAGAAACAAGCACAAATAACTATTTTAATTACCCCAAAACAAAAGATCAACATTAGTGTAATACAAAATTTAAATGTGGAATTACCACCTTATTTATTTAATAAGTTTATTTGCAAATTAGTAATGGATTTATTTATAGGCTAAACGCTTTCTATAGATATTATTGTATTTGTAGTAAGCGATTATAAAGCTATTATCTGTTTACAATAGAGTTTTCAAATAAAGGAATTTTTACAAATTATTATAATAAAAGGTACATGAATTGTGTTTTTCAATTACAACGTTTATTTTAATTATAGGTATACCTAGATATTCGGTACTTTCCAAAAATATAAAACTGCATTTCAAACAATTACTAGTACAGTCCAAATATTTATTTAATACTGTATTACCCTAACACAACATTCGAATTTTTGAATGATTACACAGTAGGTCTACTATAAATGTATGCTGGCAGTTTAAAAATTTATTTTTAATTATTTATTATTACCTGTAAACGTAAATAACCAATCATATTCAATTATTCACTAATTCATAGGAAAACGTATTTTACTGTAAGAAAAGGGTTTCACCCGGTGAGTTCAACAAAAGAAGTGGGCAAGGCCAAATGTGAGGCGTGGTAGATTAATCTAATTTTCAACAAAACTCAAAAACTAATTAATTTCCATAATTTTTATTTTCGGATTTACTACACAAAGTTAGTGTTTATGAAGTAAGTAATTTATTTTTTACTGTGATCTGACCTACTTTTCTTTAATAAGAAAACCAAAATCAAAACCTTTTACTTTATTCCATAGAGAATCAAATTGTCTTTAAAATGACGTTTCATTTGTTGAAATCGGATGATAAATAAAGGCTGTTTGTTGGAAGTTAGATTATCATTGCTTTTAAAGTGTGAGGAATGCCCTTAAGGAAAAAAGAATTAAAACATTTATTTTCACAACCTCTACACATTATAGGTGATCTGAATATTTCACTATAAGAAATAAAGTAAAATAGAAAAAATAAACATTTATTTACAAATAACACTAGTCTAACAATTATATTATATAGTGATGAGAACGTTGGAAATGTACCAGGTGAAGCTGAAGATGAAGAGTTTAAAAATAAGAAGAGTGCAAAATAAATAAATAATGTGTTATGAAGTTTGATTTAACTATATTATAAAATCATAATTTCGCATTTTCGCATATAAATTACTAATGCTTGTTTTAAAAAAAGTATGTACATTTTTAAAAATCATGTAAACTTTGAGATTTTCGTTCTAAATATTATTATTATCTTTTAAAACTGTATTTAAGTATAATATTTAACGAAATAAATGGATAATCATGTAACGAAAAACAAATTTCATCTTACTAAAACTTTAGTGACATCAAAGAGATTTTGAACTTGGAAAAATTGTGCAACTACTTATGATTTTTACTGTTTATGTTTAATTCCACATGTAAAATTGCAATACTTTTTGATGTATAATTTCTACACTTTATAGTTATAAAAAAGTAAAAAGAATTAAAACGTTTATTTTCAAAACCTCCACATTATAGGTGATCTGAATATTTTACTATAAGAAAAAAAGTCGAAAAAGAATTAAACATTTATTTTACAAATAACAATAATTAAAACTACTTTAGAAAAGTAATAAAAAACTAAACTACACTAAACTACACTTAACACTCTAAGGATCCATATTGTCCAAGGCACGAAACACTAGTTCTGCATTCCGACCAGTTTTTCGACCGATGCTAACTCGTCCGTGGCCTCAGCTAACTCCTTAGTTAGCCGGGCCACATGATTCCTAAGTTCAGCCACACGATCTTGGTTCGAAATGCAGAAATCACGCAGCCACTCCAAATTTGTTTCCCGCAGATGATGCAGCCTTACCGCGGGCTCGGGGGGTTGACACGTCTCAGGGAGTTGGTGCCCTTGCGAAGGCATGTCGAGCAACAGGAAGTTTTACCCCACGCATCCACCCCGGCGATGCTACCGCGGTAGTAGCAGGGGTGATACTGTAATTGGAAAATGAATCACATTAATAATGCAATCATCATACATAAATTAAGAAATAAGTAACTTACTTTTCGAAGTAGCGTGCAAAATCTTCTTCGATATCACTGTCCCGGATACTTATCACAGGAATATCTGCAGGTGATGATAATGGTGGTAGTGGCTGCGGTAGTGATACAGCAGTACTTAGCTGGCTGCACCAGCAAGTGCTGCAGTATTTGTGGTTTTCGTTATTTTTATTTTTAAGCTCAATTGCGTTTTTTGCATAATGACGCCATTGTAATGTATATATTGTATACGTTTTATTGCAATGTAGATGTATATATAATAACTGAATAAGAAGTGCAATGTTAAACGTATATATAGGTGTAGGTTTTGTTAACGTTGACAAAACAAGCGGAAATGATAAGGGTAATGAACAAACATATGTGACAGTAGTTCGTTAACTTAAATAAGGTTAAGGACTAACCCAAGGTAATTATGTGATCTATAAAATTAGTAGCAAAATTTTTGACAACAGCTAGTATAATCAATTGGATGTCAAACTTTAATTGTTGGCAATTTTCTATAATTTTGGAGGGTGTCATATTACATTATATTGAGGTAATTTTTGAGGTGTGTCAAATTATATTTCATGGCAATTTCGGGGTTGTCAAATTTACATTTTCCACAATTTTGTGTGGGTGTCAAATTACATTTTTCGATAATTTTGGAGGTGTCAAATTACATTTTATGTTGCAATTTTCGGAGGTGTCAAATTACATTTTTGGTAATTTTAGGGTGTCAAATTGCATTTTCACGCAATTTTGAGGGTGTCAAATTACAATTTTGACAATTTTGAGGGCGTCAAATTACATTTTCAGGCAATTTTTGGAAGGCGTCAAATTACATTTTTGGTAACTTTGAGGGCGTCAAATTACATTTTCAGGCAATTTTTGGGAGGTGTCAAATTACATTTTTTGGTAATTTTGGGGTGTCAAATTACATTTTTTGGCAATTTTTGCAATTTTTGGGGGTCATTTACCCTACGGGAGATGCCCAAAAAATGTTAAAAAAGGTAACTTTAAGCGCTTTGGTTGTCAATCTTTACGATATTGAAAGGCGGCCTTGGTTCATTATATATACATATATATATATATATATATATATATATATATATATATATATATATATATATATATATATTGTCTTATGTGCTTTACTATTTTATAACCTTGCTCTATTTCTTATCTTTTGAAGGACATCAATGTTCCATAAACTCGTTGACCATCGGGTTATTGTACCTCTATCGTTAACTTGAGAAGGTATATAAACCGATGATGTACAGTAAGATGGCAGATATCGCAGCTTAAAGTTAAAGAGCGATTACCTTCCGACAATTGTCTTTGTAATAGTTCTAAAGTGTTTTGTAGTCTGAAAATAGTTAACAAAACGGTCACTCCCCAGTTACGCTGATTTTTTAAATTGTTCGTGTGTGTCTGTGTGAATTAAAATAATATTTGTTTACATAGCTTCTAAGGTAAATAAGCAGTTAAAATAATTAGATATGAATATAAATTCGGTTTCTGTTACAAGTAGTGAATTAATTAAGGTAATTCGCAAAGCTATTAAACTATTGAAAACTAAGGATGAAATAACCAGGCATATTCATATGTTAAGAAATAATATCAGGACTTTGAAAAAATTATTAAAATTCAAATGTATACTGTAAATGAAAATCCGCTTAGACTTGAAAGTAATTTATCAATTCTCAAATGTTATCTGGCGAAATTAAATCAATTAAGACAGACTTTAGATAAAAGAGGCGCTGGTGTAGCAATCAGTTCAAGTAACTTGCAGTGGCACGATGTACAATCTTGCTTCAATGACAGATTACTTACAGGTATTATAGTCAATTTAAATATTAAAGATCCGCTAGTATTCTTGAAATGTGCTTATAAAAGTTTTTCGAGAAAAATTAATGCAATGTTACGACAATCAATGCTTAAAATAAATGTCGTTTTAGCGTGTCATTTCATGCAACCTCAAAACCTTGAGCTTGACTTAAAACGTTTGCTTCCAAAATGAAATTATAGATGTTGGTACCGATCTTAAACAATGGTACAAAACGCATGTATTCGATAAACTTCAGGCAAAATTAGTAGAGTTTGCGGAAAGGGGTTCGGGATGGGCATTGCAAGAAATTTTACACTTAAAGGTTAATATTAACAGTTACATTCCTATAAGGGAGGTGTTTTGACGTATGTTAAAGTACCTAATTTCATAGCAATGAAGCGGGCAGTTGTTAATGTAAAAATAATGATGAATATTGTTTCTTGTGGGCCATAGTATCTGCTTTATTTCCAGTACAAAATCATAACGATAGAGTTTTAGTTATCCTCATTTTAGCGATATTTTAAAATATGAATCTATTCAGTTTCCTATTAAATTAAACGACATCGGCAAATTTGAAAAGTTAAACAACCTTTCAATTAACACGTAAACCACGGGGCTGATTTTGAATAGTATTACATTGTAACGGTTCTTATCCCCAGCGTCAAGAATATGACCTTGAGTTAAAAACGGTTCTCGTCTCCGGTGTCAAGAACGCATGTTGAGTTGGTACCATGTACTGTTGAGTTACTGAAGGTGTTAAGGCGAAATTGCTGACAGAATACTATTATTTATGGTCATAGATATCTCTTTCCACCGACGTACTTGATTCGGACGACAAGAACCGTTTTTACGTTATAATAAAAATGGAAGCTTTATTTGAATATATTTACTGTTATTATTTCGATAATGTTATTCATTTTTATATAAAACTAAAATTTTAAAAAGTAAAGTATAAACCAAATAATGCTGTGTAATAAAATAAATTAATGATACAAATAAATGCTTACAAAATAATATTAAGTTTTATGATATTTGTTGAAACAATCCAAACAAAATTCGGATTTTTCTCACATTCACAACAGTAACTAATCACTCGCCTTGCTTTTTGTCAGCTTCCTTACTGCACATACTTTTACGTAGAGTTGAATAACAACAAATGCACATTCTTCGTTTTTTCTTCCAGGCCCTTCTGGTCTTATAAATGTGTGTATACGTTTTGGGGTAGTTTTGTAGATATTTCGATCAGTTCTTCTGCAATAAGAGATCTGGCTAAAACTTTACGGAATTCAGTAATTGAATATTTAGTGGTTGCTAAGGCGTTGTAAACAATCCAAGCGTTTACAACGGCAGTTCCAAACATGAATTCAAAAATCACTTTTCTGTACCATTTATTCGATTTTCTCAACACTGTGTAATAGGGTGACAGTTGGTCACTTAAATCTACGCCTTTTTTGCTAAATTATAATCCAAAATGCACTTTGGTTTCTTAACATATTCACCTTTTTATTTCTTTTCCTGTTTCGTTTAGAGTATCATCATGGGTCGGATCTGTTGTTAACATTAAAACGGGTCGTTTATCCATCCATTTTACAATTTTATGCTATTACTTTGAGCACCTAGTACTTCACCTTTTTTCATTTTCTTTTTAAACATTTGTGGAATACCCTTTCTATCCGATTGAAGTGTACCACACTAAATAATTTTCTGTTAAGATCAGCGGCTACATTAATACTAGAATAGTAATTATCTGCATATAAATGCCTTCCTTCCATTTCCACTACACATTCCAGTAATTTCTTTACCACCGACTCCGCATGTCCTTTTCCACCATCCGTATCTCCACGTCCACAATACACTCTGGCATTATACGTGTAACCGTTAACTGTACAAAGTTTGTATACCTTAACACCGAATTTGTGTGTTTTCAAAGGCAGGTACTGGCGAAATAAAAGCTCTCCCTAAAAGGAATCATGGTCTCGTCTATAACTAGATCCCTTCCGGGATTAATCACTTTTTGCAGGTTACATGTTAACATATCCATTATTTTTTGTATTTTATGAAGTCGGCTGTCATTTTGTTCTTCATTGTTTGAAAATGAATAAACCGTAATAGAAGTAAAAACGGTCCCTTGGCATGATGCTAACAATAAATTTATTTCTAAACATACTGTCTTTGGACCAGTATAGATCTAATGATGAAAGAGGCGCCATTCCATGGTTAAAATAATGGCAAACATTTTTTTTTAATTCTACGGAATTAGTATCGGTCCAGTTCTTTACGTGTGATAATCTAGTATCATTGTCCTCTCGTATTTTCTGAGCTGCATATCTGTTATTTTCTTCGACTATCACCTGTATTACCTCGTCATTTATAAATAACCTATACATTTGCAATGGGTTATCAACTACACCTTTAAAGTTTATAACATCATTCTTACGGAAATCAGCAAAACCAGGTTCTGATAATAAGATTGTGTCCCATTGATCAACTATTTGCTGAGTATTATTATTTTGAGGTTCATCAAGTTGTTCTTCGATTAGCTGAGCTTCTATTTCTTCTTCATCTGATATATCACTGCTGCTACGTGAGACAGGTTCATAATCTTTATCAAATTGTGAATCATCACTGCTGTATGGATCAGTTATATCACTATTATTATCTTCCCCACTTCCAGATAAATAATCCTGAGCTTGTTCAACAAGTCGTTTACCGCGAGACATTTTCATCACTCAAGCCACAAAACTACACTAAAACCTCATAACGTATCTAAGTACTGTCTACGTGGCGGTACCCTTCCAAAGCGCCAAATACATGCTTTGTCATTGAGTTTCGCGCCATTTCACTGTTCTTGACGCAGAGTCAAGAACCGTTTATAATTAAACAATTATAAGTTTAAAACTGTTCTTGACGCCGGAGATAAGAATATTTTCTCTTAAAATTCGCACCCGCCATGAAATTTTCAATAAAAAGCTAGTTGAATCATGATTCTACTACAAAGAATATGAAAATATGTACCCCGTTTTAAGTAATGCACTTTAAAAGTCTCGCCGTTGTAAATTTAAATCATTTTCTTGTCCTCGGCGTCAAGAACCGTAGTTTACGTGTTAACTTATATTGTGTAAAGGGTAAAAAGTGTTTCCATTTTTATTAAGTAAGAACCACATGAATAACAGAGAGTCAATTAATTTACTGATTTTACCTTGCGATTCAAATAACAAATGTGGTGCAGAAGAAGGTATACCAAGTTACATTAATAGTAATAATAATACACTTTATCACTTTATCCATATCATATTATCCAATAGGGATCACAAAAATTTTTTGTAATCGATGTCTGAATCATTTCTCTACATTCTTTTAGAAAAGCATATAGCTCGTTGTCACGAAATTAATACGTGTTCCTCTAGATTACCGATGAGTGACGATGAAAATTTTTTAGAATTTAAAAATTTCACATATCAAGAAAAAGTACCGTTCGTCATTTATGCAGACCTTGAAAGCATACTTGAAAAATCCTCTCGGGTAGACGATGAAGGAAGTAATACACGTGTATGCGAAAAACATGTTCCCTTTAGTATAGCTTATTATTTGAAATGTTCTTATAACGACTCATTATCTAAATTTCAGTTGTACAGGGACGAGGATTGTATTACGTGGTTTGTTAATGAATTATTAAATTTTGCGTATTGGGTTAACAATATATTTAATATGGTTGTACCAATGGATAACCTAACACAAGATCAGATTAAAGATTTTGAGAATGCGGTAGTATGTCATATTTGTAGGAAACCATTTACGGGGGATAATATTAAAGTTAGAGACCACGATCATTTAACAGGAAAGTATAGATCCGCGGCACACAGAGGTTGTAATTTAAATTTTAAGGTGTTTCACGTTATACCTGTAGCGTTTCATAATCTTGGTGGTTACGATTCACACTTTATTATTCGCGAACTGGCAAACGGTTTTCCGGGCCAGGTCAAACTTTTACCGTTAAATAATGAAAAATACATTTCATTCACCAAATTAGTCAACAATACAAGGATACACTATAGGTTTATTGACTCCTTTAGGTTCATGAGTAGCAGTATTGAGAAATTGTCATCATATTTGGAGAATAATAAAAAAAATATTACCCGATCAAATTGTAATAGTGATAATGAATTTAATTTATTAGTTTGTAAGGGACTCTTTCTATATGAATATGTTGATTCTTGGGATAAACTTAATGAAACTACTTTACCTCCAAAAACTGAATTTTTAGTAAGCTTCAAAACAAAGATATTACGGATAAAGATTATATGCATGCCGTTAATGTTTGGAATACGTTTAGACTTGAAACGTTAGGTCAATACTCGGATTTATATCTAAAACAGATGTTTTACTTTTGGCGGATGTTTTTGAAAATTTTCGTCGAACCTGCTTAAGCACATATCAACTGGACCCTCTTTATTATTATACAGTGCCAGGTTTGGCATTTGATGCAATGTTAAAATTTCTCAAGTTAGATTAGAACTTTTACCGATATCGACATGGTTATGTTCATCGAAAGAGGTATTAGAGGAGGAGTATCACAGTGTTCCAACCGTTACGCGAAAGCTAATAATAAATACATGGGTGAAAGCTACGATTCTAGTATCCCAACGAGCTTTTTAATTTATTATGATCTTAACAACCTTTATGGAAGAACAATGGAAGAATTTTTACCATATGGGGAATTTTCTTTCATCTATGAGCCTAATATTGAATGCATATTAAATAATCCTAACGATTCAGACATTGGTTACATCATAGATTGTGACTTGGATTACCCCACAGAGTTACATGAGTCCCATAGCGATCTACCTTTGGCACCTGAGCACATGACACCCCAACCCCGTATTCCAAATCCAAATTAAATCAATTATTGCTCACATTGTACCCAAAACGTAACTACGTTCTTCAATATAGGAATTTAAAATGTATTTAGAGCAGGGATTAAGACTAGTTAAAGTAAATCGGGTTTTGCGTTTCAAACAGTCAGCGTGGTTAAAACATAAATAGATTTGAACACAATGTTAAGACAGGCATCAAAAATGAATTTGATAAGAATTTTTTAAATTAATGATTAATAGCGTTTTTGGTAAACTTATGGAAAATGTGCGCAAATATAAGGATGTGCGTTTAGTCACAAAATGAGAGGGTTGCTTTGGGGCTCGCACTTATATCCAAACCCAATTTTCATAGTTGTGTTATATTTCACAACGACATGATTATAATAGAAATGAACAAATTGGAAGTTTTTTGAATAAACCTATATATGCAGGATTTTCGGTATTAGATGTTTCAAAACCTTTTATATGATTTTCATTATGATTATATTTTAAAGAAATTTAAAAATAATGCCAAACTCTTGTATACGGATACAGACAGTCTTGTGTATGCCTTCTCTGTACCCGACAGATATCAGAGTATGAAAGAGGATATTAATAGATTTGATACCTCAGACTATGATCCCGATAACGTTTATAACATTCCATTAGTTAAAAAAAGTGCCAGGCTTAATGAAAGATAAAAATCACGGTAAAATTATGTTAGAGTTTGTTGGTTTATGCTCAAAAATGTATGCATACTCTATTAACCAACACAAAGTTGTAAAGAAGTCCAAAGGTTCTACATCGGCTAGTGTCAGACAAGTTATATTAGATGATTATAAAAGGGCTCTGTTCGACTATAACATTGTAAAGCATCACCAGCGTCTTATAAGATCAAAAAAACATTCGGTGTTTACAATAAAACAAAATAAGGAGGTTCTTAGTCGTTATGATGATAAAAGATTAATACATTTTGGGTTAACTAATACTCGTCCTTGGGGATTTAATGTTACATGATCTTATACTTTTCTTTTGTTGTTGTAGAAATCATAAAATGAGTAATCAACAATCTCTAAAAAAATGGATGAGGAATTGCAACATTCCCCGCAAGAAATTTATAAGAAATTTTTGAAGCATGCCTTAATGGGGAAGGGTTCTATAGAGGTTTATATTCTAGTTGCTAACATACTTCAGAACATTGTAATGCCTGATCAATGCTTTAAGTGGTATGCTGAGAATGTAGATGGAGCATGTATCGATACGATTAACACATTATATAACGTAAAGGTTAAGTTAGACCGTTATATTAAAATGTTATTAGAAGTTTGTGTAGAAAAGATTTTATAACTGATATAGAATTAGAAAGTGTAATTGGTCAAATTAATGTTTCCTTAAATTTAAAAATTTCTTTTAAAAGATATGTATGTAACTTGCTAAACGGTAATGATAATTGCTTTACACCTAAAGTACAATATAGTATTGAAAATATTAAGAAACATTATCATGACATTACTTGGGCTACTAACGAATTTATTTCAACTGCTGCTTATTATGCTAACTGTAAATCACTTAAGCTATATATTGATGTAATTAATGAGCAAAACTTTAAATACACTTTTGAACCGTCAAAAATTATGAACATTTCACAATATACAACTGGATTCTGGAAAACGTTGAAAAAGGTCGGAAAGGCGAACGGTTAGGTTGGACAAGCGGACCTGACTCTGGGAAATGGCCATCAGTTAAGTTTGAGGACTACAAAGACACTTTAGGTTTAATACATAAGATAATTAGATAGATTAAACAAAAATTATGTATATATCAGTATGTTTTTATTAATAAAAAATAAATTACAATTTGTCTTTTATTATTATTTTCTTACAGAAATTACATCCTATGTTAGTCTGTACCTTAAGTACACTATATTACAATAATTTATTATTCATATTAGTCGATACCTATACAAGCCGGACATTTATATCCGTTATTAAACCAATAGTGATGCTTTCTACAGTAATTTAAGTGTTCCAAACTGCTTGTTGTTTTTACCGGCATTATTGAAATACAAATGAGCTTATTATACAATTCTCTATTGCTTATAAATTTGAGTTTTATTTCTAGTTGAGTAGTTAACAATAATATGCTTATAAAACTTTATTGTGTCGTCGATCCACGAGTATTCGTTTAATCCCAACCATTTCACGTCGTACACTTTATTCTTCTTACGTCGAATGACCTTTTCCACCAAGTACACATCCGGATATTTAGCTTTTGTAGTTCCTGTCCATAAAATCCACCTAGTATAGGTGTATCTTTCATGTCTTCTAGCAAGTACGTGACCGGATTGGTTACGCGTACTTTAACAATCTTGAAAAGTTCACTAGACCAGTTTGGTATATAACCTTTATCAAAGATGCTTTTAAATTTACTAATGCGGACTATGTTACCCACCATGAACCGAAGATTTTCAGATTCGAATATACATTAAGCTTTGTGTTAGCATTTACTTCGCTAGGTTTCATTCCGATCGTTTGATGTTTACGGTTATTGTACTCTGTCGTCACTTCTTCGAGAAGTGGACCAATCCACATATTTTCCATGCACCCCAAATTTTTTATACAGGATATTCTTGATTGTCCTAATCACTCTTTCTGCTATGCTAGCATTTTTAGGGCTGTAGGTGGAATAGTGATTAATGTTATGTTTTATCATCAGGTTAGCGAAATGCTTATTGTAGAACTCTTTTCCAGCATCTGTTTGCAGATTTTTGGGAGTCCGTTCTTTAAAAATGGTTTGCATAGCTTTCATAACTTCTACCCCCGTCTTCGTCTTCAAACCTCTCGTCCATAGGTATTTAGAGAAACAGTCGATAACTACCAGGATGTATCTGTAGTCCTTATTGTGTTTGGAGTAAGGTATAAATTCAGCTAAATCGGCTTGCCATAGATCATCGAATCCCTTAATAATAGTGCGTCTACGAGGGAAATTTTTGCGTGCCGGTTTATGCAACTCGTTTACCACTTGTTCCATCCTTCCTTATTGTTCCATCCTTTACTTAACGTTTCTTTAGTTGCATTTAAATCTGCTTGTACTACCTCAACATAATTACGAACATCATCTATAAGCGACGTCACTAACTGAAGACAAAACTCGAGGTAACCTTTATTTATGGCATCGGAGTCTTCTTGAGGATCGGCTACCGCTCTTAAGCGGTTCCCATTTAAATGGAACCTCGTCAGTTGATAGTGCTGTAAGGTTAGCGCGTCTTGAGGTTCTATGGGATCGGCTACATTAGTTAAACGCTTATTTTCGACATTAAACTTATCGTCGGTAATGGAGAATTGCGATTTTAGCAGTTTATGGAATTGAGCGTGAACATGAGAGCGTCCAAACTTGTCCATCATTGCGCGAACTATAGTTGACTATTACCGGTCATTTTTCAGCCCACAGGACCTCCAAATCTTGAATCAATTCATGCACGTTGTTCCAGTATTTGTATTCAACTGGTCGTCCAATTTCTTAGAATATTGTAACTTCACCCCTTTTCTCCTTCACCTCCACCTTCTCCAGTAAGGGTTTAATTATCCCTGTATATTTTTGGCACGTGTACCTTTCAATTGTTCATCCGGGTTGTTATCACGACGAGCTGCATTAGTTGCAAATAAGATTTGTGTATAGTTCGTCTCGTCTTCGCGAGTTATTAGACGTTTGTCTGGTTCATTCATTATTATTAGATCATAGAGACCGTTCGTACCATTATACCGAACTCCCTTAATAATCAAATCCTTTCCGTCTATCTTTACCGGTGTCTTGCCAATTGCCCACTTATCGCTTGAAATGTCGTAAAGAACTCTATAAGTGGTATCAATTGCATTCGATGCATCGCTTAGCATGCGTTCTATGTATATTCGTGGTAATGGATCATATTGTTTCAGAAATTCTCTCGATGCAGAGGTATTGAGTGAAATAGAATCGGTGGTATTCGCTACATGTTCTTCTTCTTCTTCTTCCACTTGGGGTGTAATTTCTCCAATCACACTAGTCTCGAGGAACGATGGTGTCTCTTGACGCAGAGGATTTCTTTGAAAATACGGAAGTTGTGCGAATGGACTAACATAATTACTACTACTACTAAAAGAAGATGATCTTCGTTTGTTAATTCCTCGCAAATGATAAGGTATTGACGGTGTGGTACCATACTGCTGAATCGGCGACCTTTTCTTTTTGATAGGGGAGGAATGACGTTTTGGTGACGGTTTTGTGAATACCTCCTCCTCCTCCTCCTCAGCATCCTCCGGCTCCGTCTTTACTAGCGGTTCGATTTTCTTTGCAATGTTTGCAAGTGGTTCAATGAGTGGTTTGTAAGTTTTAGTGAAATTTGCCTCTTTAGTAAATCGATCCTCCTTAAGATGATCATATTTTTGCTGTATAGCTTTACGAACTTGAATTATACGTTTTGTCAACGCTAATCTTTCGTTGTTCATCGGTGCGGATCAGCAATAAAACAGATAAAACAGGTCTAACAGGTAAATAAACAGCTCTGTTTAAAACAGGTCAGTTTAAAGCAGGTCTGTTATGTACCCTGTTGAAACGGGGGCTGTTTACTTGTAGGCTGTTTTTTCCCAAATGATATTTTAACGATACTGCTATGGTATTATATACTGATCGAAGCCTTTCCTAAAACGGCCGTTTTCTACTTCAGCGTCTTTATTTATTACCAGGAATCCGTATCGATTTCGCCAACTCTCTGAGCACATGTCTCGAAACAATTGCATGCTTACAATTGGAGCGACATGATCTTCATGTATGTGGCGCAAATTCAAATCATCCTGTTCGAAGAGCACTATTAAATTGGCGTTATCTCTAATCAGCTGTTTGGGGATTTTAGTATAGGTTTGACCCAAGTAGAAGCAGTCAATGTTATTATGACGTCCCATTGAAAAGTACGCTCTAATATGGTTTTGTTTTTCGCAAGCGATATCGTCGAAGATAAACACTGAATTGGGTTTGCCTCGCTCGGTTCCATAATGTCAGTATTATCACTGAGTCGATATTTTCTTGATTCAACGATTTTGAATAGACATACACGTGTTTGAAACGAAGACCGTTCGGTTCAGTTAGGAGACTGAGCATGGTGTTTGTTTTTCCACAATTGGAAGGACCACAAATTATAGCGCGTACGCTGTTTGGAAGTAACTCTCCATGCCGTTGTATCTCGCTGTTTGCAGCTTGAGTTAAATCATCGAGATTTACAATAGGTAGTTTTGAGTTTGAACCACTACTCGCATGTTGTTGAATATTGGACATGTCTTGAATTGCGAATAGTCAAATAATGCATCCTCATGATTGTTGATCGTGTAATATTCTCTTCGAAAATTTAAATAATTTTGGTAGGCTATTATGTACTTGTTGACATTGAAATCCTGATGCATCGCTTCGTATGGGTAACTTTCCGAGTTTACGTGTAACTTTAGATTGCGAATATTCACGTTATCGAAATCGGCCGCTCTTTCAGTCGTTGAAAACTTCTTCTCCTTTTGAAAAGTCACAATTGTCCATCGAGGTTTCTCCAATTGAGTGGAAGTTCTAATTGACCATATGTCCGACTGTGTCTGTTTTAAAGCTGGCAATTCATATAGTTCCCATTGACGAAACGGAATCGTAATGGTTGTATTTTTATTGATTTTTGGAACAGGCTTAGTTTAGTACTGTCGCTTAGCATCACATGCGGAATCTTCCATTGAATTTTATTTAACGTTATTTTAGCGTCGTCTGCGGTACCCTTATAACAATCAGCATCGCTTCTGGAACGTATTAACACAAACTCCTTTCGCATATTCACGATAACTTGCTGATAATCTTCCATACTTACGAATATGTGTTTTAGAGGTATACAGACGGTAAAATGTTTTTCTTTGTTGCTTTTAGCGTGTTCCACTTGTAACGGTTCCTCGTTCCTCGGTGACCATCCCAAATGCTGTAAACCTTTGCTTTCATTCCATGTGTACGATACGTATCCTTTGAGTGCGGATGTTATACCCGGATTTCTACATGTATCCACTTTCTGACCTCCTAACTCGTAACGTATTTCATCGAAAAGGAATGGTGCAAATTTGTTTGTTAGATAACATGTTTTTACACCGGCTCCTTCTAGGCCGAGCTCCATTCCATTTTACCTTCAACATACAGGAAACTATCGTATGTTGCGGTTACCAAATCTTGACTCTGTATCAATATACGGATCTCATCGGATAATCCATAATTAGAAGATCCGTACGGAAGATATGTATGAATATCAGACTTGGTGATGGTCTCATCAAAACGTGCGCTTTGAAAAATGTTTAACGAATCTGCCATTTCTATGTGGTTTTAACCCTATAGGTTCCAAAAGTACTTTTCGCTAGACGTTAATTCACCAGCACGCTCCTGCTTGAGTAAACCATTGTAGGCTCACGTCCTGTATTTATAGTATCATTGAGGAAAGATGGAAGTGGACCTTGGTTAATTCTTAAGCCCATATTCTTTTAGTTCCAGTCGTACCGTAAATGGTTCGCTCTCCCGAAATCGATTAATTCACCCTTCTGGTTCGTTAATTTAATTGAAATATTACCGATAGTATTGGTGTTGACTACCAAATACTGAGGATTGCTAGAATTTTGTCTAAACGATAGCCTGGTGGGACAGACACGTCTATTTCATACAGCACCTTCGCTGGATTCCCGTTTCTATACGAGCCTTTGACAATATTACACTCTATGTGAATATTTGTATGTTTAATTATTTGTATATCTAATACAGAGATATGTAAAACGTTAGCTTCCAATATCACCGATTCAAAACCTACCATACGTCCAATGGAATCCTTTTGAGTAAAATCTATGTCAAATTCACAGCTAAGCTCGCACTTGAGCGTGTTATTATTTGCCCTTAAACTAAAGAGACTTGTAGGAATGTGCCCTTTTATATAGATGCTCAGTTCTTCCAACTCGTATGCGCCATGTGGAATTTCAATAGCGTTGAGTTCTGTCGCTTTTATGTAATAAAATTTATCGTTTCCAGCGTGTATATTCCTTATGCTATTGCAACCGTAAAATCCGACGACACCGATTACGTAGGTTTTCTCGGAATTAAGTTCGATCGGGGGGTAAAAGTTATTACTCGCTATGTTACCAACACCTTCTACACTGAAGGTGATTGACATGGTGACTGTATGTTCCCAACTACTGAATATGCTATTTATATAGAAACTTTAAACAGAGATGTCCACAATTTGTGGTACCGAATTGTTGCTCTTGAGAGTAATTATAGTATATTTTGCAATCGTGAAAATAGTCCAGAACTCTCGGTGGTGGAATATTTCCGAAACTATCATAGTACCATACGCTTCCATCACGTTTTTGTAACAAACCCAATGAGTACCACGTCCCTTTTGGTTATCTAAATTATTCCATGACAATTTTGGCATATTATCTCTCATAAACACACCCTAAAGTATGGTACATTCCTTGCGTGCTCTCTTAGCTCTACATCAGTAAACGGTCTTTTCGGTAATTTTTGAAGTTTTTTTATTTATTATTGGTTTCAAGTGCAAATCCATACCTCCTCCTGACCGATAGGGTTTCAAAAATATCACCCCACCGGTTTTCTTTCCTACAGCGATGGCCTCCATTGTACGATTATGGCGCGAAGTTTCATCTAACATTTTCCTTGCACTACTAGATGCGTTAACTGCTTTTGTAATACCGCTGCCCCTCCAGCTAAAGCACCGACCGCAGATAATCCCGCAAATAACGGTATAAGAAATGGTAAAATCCACCCTCTTTAGGTAGCGGAATTACTCTGGGAACGCTTTCTTTCCCTTCCCACCTAATCTTTTTACAGTCAGTTTTGCTGATGTAAGAGCTGATTTTATAGCCTTTATGGCTCTAGGACTGTTTTTCATTTTCTTGCTAATTATTCCATGTAATTTCAATAGACTGCTACGCGATCGTTTTGTTCTGCTAACACCCATCCCTAACTTTCGTTTTGCCTTCATTATACCTGCTACAGCTAAAGCCTCTGTGCGTTCACCTAACTTTGCGTCGGGTGCCTTAACACGGTCCCAAGCTTTTCTTTCCAAAATATAATCAGCTCGATGTCTACTAACCAAGTCTTTACTATCCCTATAACTGATATCGTGAACTTTGCAGTGAGCGTCTAGAAGGTTGATACCGGGATCACCACGCTGAAGCCTTTATCTAATTTAGTTCCGGGACCACAATACTGATACCCTGGAATATGGAGCTCAACGGGTAGCTTATTAATGAGAGTATTAACCAGACCACCCACGTGCACTTCTCCGCTTCCCAACTAACATTGTTTGTGTGAAGGAGGAATTGTTATATTTATAGGTAACGATCAAGAACAGGCTGATTTTTATCAATATTTTATTTATTCATATATGTGATACAGCAAGTAGCTAGGTCGATAATGCAACAGCTCCATCATACAAACTGTATTGTGAGAATTTGTAACAACCTTTTTGTGGTTGTATTAAAAATACGTTAATCTAAGATCATTAATTTATTTGGCGTGAAATTAGAGAAGTTTTTAATTATTTACATGTAAAATTGAGAAAGGCAACTTAAATTGCATTTCATAGAACATATATTTTGGGTGTAATATTATATAAATAGTTATAGTTCCCTTTCTGTTAAAAATTGACTGATCATTGTATTTCGCGCAATGCGTGACCACTTTTGAGGGGCGCACTTACAGAAGCAATTCTGAAAGCCTCTATTTTTACTTCACTTGCTGCTGAATGTTAAAGCAGAAGACATTGTTATAATGGTTTTTACTTAATTTTTATATTTGGTGCCATCAGAATTTTGGTGGCACTTACGTACACTTACGTACACTCACGTACACTTAAGTACAATCATTATAGTACTTATATTATTCCCTTATACTCACGGCACTTATTTGCTTACTTACTTACTCATACTTATATTTATATTTTAAATGGCTATTAAGTTACTTATTTACACAAGTTTCTCTTCATTCAAATAATATCATCTTAAAATGCAATTTTAATACAATAAAACATCAAGAATACAATAAGTTTAGTGGATCGAAAATTCCTTCAAATACCTAGTTGATCGCGTTGTTACAAGAATACGCAAGGAAGATGTAGAAACGCTTTCATACTGGTTGACCGTTCCGCATCCATAATTAAACACTGGAAGCTGTCTATAAGAAAATCATTATACTGAGGTATTTATGTGGTAAATTTTATATTTTTAAGCTTAGCTTTAAAACCTTTTCTTTCCTCTCCTTAACCATCCATATATTGGGTAAATAAACTTAATTGCACATTGTTAATTTTTGATATTTATAGAAAATTATTATTGTTCATTATTTAGGTTTTGTTATTCCTGGACAAAGATAACATGGCGCTCGAGAAGGCATTTAATTATATATTTTTTAATTTTTTACATTGTTTTTTTTATTAATTAGAGAAAGGAAAATAATTAAGCAGGTGAGAAACAAGCCGCATTTCAGGTGTGTTAACAAGGCAATATAGTAGAACCCTCCCTATATTTAATCAACCGATTGTGGACGAGACGGCATATAATTAGTGGTGAAAGGTTAGTAATTCAATTTGTTAAAAATTTGTATTTAGAGATTACATTTGGCGTTTATTCAATGTACAAATTACATCACCACTTTGTTATTATTATTATTATGTTTATTGTTATTATACTGGCCATTTAAATTTTCTTAAACCTACTTCACCACAACAATTTTATTTAGATTATAAATTTATATCATACTTGTAATTCAACACATTTTCAAAGTCATGATAAATGTTATCGCTGTTTGTTTCATCATCACCATACTCGATCTTACGAAAGTGGCGGTAGTTGTTGACTTGCTCGATGAGATTTTGAAAGAAACAGGGAGACCGTATGATTCCAGTAAATCCAACCCATAGTTAATTATATCCTTTAAGTTGAAAAGCTCTTCAGAGTCGTTCTTGTTCAACGTACAGTAACGACCGTGGTTTTGCTGAATTGTTATGCTTTTAATAACCTTTCTGATGATGATGATGATGCGCCTTTAACTACTTCCCAATTATAAAAATGGTAAAATTGTTACCAAGCAATTCTGAACTTTTCTCGTATTCAATGTCCGTCTCCTCGTTGATATTTGACCAATCAATGTGGTTTTCAGTTTCTTGGGAACAAAAATTTCATTTCCAAATACGTTTGAAACTTGAGTAGCATCTCCCAATCTTGCCTTTTCATAACAATGAGTCCGTCTGCACATACGATTCGTATAACTGCCTCAAGATGCTGCTGCATACTGTATCCAATTTCAATGTATTTGTTTTTGGAGAATTGACTCGAATAAATCATATAAACTACAATCAATTAAATGTTCATCAGTAGCGGTGTTATGTAAATTTTCAGTTGTGGAAGAGCATTCGGTAGATATAGCTGCTGTGGTAGAACTATCCCCATCATTACAACACCAACACGAACATGTGAAGAAATTATTATTACAACTATTCTTGCTATCCATGTACAGTCTTTTAAAATTCATTTGAATGAACTTGTGTGTTGACTACAAGAATTGATCAATTTGTAACCGTAAATATATATATTTTATAATTATTATACGCTTTCCCCACCTCATAGCATTATTATGATGGTGGAGGGAGAACAGTTCTTGTAAATCTATCATGATATACCTCAGCACGATGTTGTTCTTGTAGTACGGGTGATAAAATGCATTCCAATTGTTTTAATTTACGACGGAAACGTGATCTATCCAGCGCCAAATTTTTCCCACAGCCCTCTTCTTGCATTACGATAAGCAAAGGACCACACTATCATATTATACACTACATTTTTAGTCTCATCAATAACAACTCTCCTCATTATGATGTATCTACTCTTCATTTAATCAAGAAATAAAAGTCACTATTTGCAATTAAAAATATTTATAGTTTTTATTTTCAAACAATTATACATGGATATACATTATTATTATTATTATTTTACAGAAATGTTAAATTCGTTGTCTTTCCTACAGTTCCGGTACTGGTGATGTACACGTCTTTCTCAGCCAGACCTTGTTTAAACGTTTCAATGCGATCTTCTTTTTGAAGTATTCATAAAATCGTAAAGGAAGTATACACTTAACGTTTTCAGTTTCAATGACAATATGCTTCCCATACTTCGTGTCGATTGTATCGATATCAATCACTTTATATTTTGCACCCACCTCAAACTCTTTTACATTCGTGAAGGGTTTACAGAAAGTGCTACTGTTCAATGCAGATAGATCCATCTTTACTGATTCGAGAACGCTTTTGAATTATAGTTTCCACCGGAACTGTCTCTCTATATATATTTTTCAAGGTAGAGGGGAATTGCACCAGTAGGCTAATCTGCATCTGATGATGAATAACTGCTACCATCAGGAGATGCTGTCCATTTTTATGTCGTTGCAAAACTGATGCAATTGTACAGCTTTAAGTTCTTCTACAAAACATTTTTCACATATTTTTTTAAATTTAAAACTTTTCACATATAGTTACTCCTTTTTCATACTTTTTCACTAACACGTTACACTCCGCTTCACTATAATCACCTCGTCCGTAAACAGCCTCATGTTCAGCATCGAATACTAATGCCGAAAATTCTTGTTTCAAGCGTTCCACCGCTGTTCTCAGGTCGGATGCTTTGATCCATTGCTCTTGAGCGTATGCCATCCACATGTTATACACACAACACTCACTACCCCCTATTTCCTTATATTGTTACTCTAAACTACCCCACTATGCAGATATGACCTACTTTTTATGCATAGCTTATGAAAATGTAACCTCTATTTAGTTTTGAAAGTCATCACGAGTGATCTTGAAGTAGTTCTTTTATGACGTTGAGTACCTATCACAACATGTTTAAACTTGTTTATACCAGTAATTTCTAGTTTTAGCTCTGACCTTGACCTTCAACGAACTCATGACCTACTTTTTATGCATAGCTTACGAAAGTGTAACCTCTATTTAGTGTTGAAAGTCACGACGAGTGACCTTGAAGTGGAGTAGCTCCGGTCCTATATTACTTGACCTGCTCCAAAAATTCTCCCACCCAAAAGTATGCTTTAAACGTCCTTGAGGCGTGGAGCGCGTTCTGGCATGAGAAAACTCACTTGACCTTGAAATAAATCCCATAAGATTTACATGGGTGACCTTGAAGTGGAGTAGCTCCGGCCTCATATTACTACTTGCATCTTAGAAAGTAGCTTTTCTTTTATAATTTTCTTTAGGTGGAGAGATTTTCTCGAGCACATGGTTCTGTTGCTCTACTGGCGCATTTCTTGTCCTGTGGCAATTTACCGGTCCCACGGTAACCAGTTTTATGTCATCTTTTATTTCATGAGATACACTGAGGAATCCTTTTATAATGTCTTCTCAAAAGGTCAACAAGCTTCTTTTGGACTCATTTATCTTTCGATATAATAAAAGCTATTTACCATGGTTACGTCCCGTAAATGGAAGACCATTCGTGGGTGAAATTTTGTCGTAATACGTAAGACTTTTCTTTTGTCTTTCCATTTGGATACGTAGACTTTACCCTCGACTTTACCCTTCCACAGCCAAATGTGTTCACCTCTTCGCAGTTTTTCGAGGTAACAGTTTTTGAGTTGCCTTTTCTGTTAGATCGAAGTGTTCCAGTCGTGTGGGTTTTTCGTTCTAGAAGACATACGGACACTGTTATAGTAATTATCCATGACGAGGTGATGTCCCTTGTCTAAGAAGGATTTATAAGTCTAAACACTAACAATTCAAGTTTCGATACATTTTCGGGATTAGTTGTATTCGAGGCTAATTTACCTTTGTATGTTTCTATGTTATAGTTATACCCATCAGGAGAACACAGTTCATAGAACTTAATGCCATATTTGGCCTTTTGCCTTTATATATTGTTTGAAGCTAAGCCTTCTCCTGTTTAAGAGGAGTGACTCGTTCAAAGACAGAGGCTCATTAGGTGCATAAGCGTTTTGAAAATTTTAATCAATGTTCTAAGCAGCTTATTTATTTTGTTAAGTCTGTCAGTATTTTGATTTTCAGTTGTGCAATTAAAACAACGAAGAAGTTTCAAAACGTCTTCCTGACATTGGCACAAACGCATGAGCAGATATCAACAAAATCGCTTTTGAGGGACAATTTCCAGAAAAGCAAATAAACTTAGACGGACAATAATGTTTAAGTTCCGTAAGCGTTTACATAAATAGCGACTGCTGTTACAGACGCGTCCACTATTGACAGTCAAATATCGTCTGCATTTGCAGACGCGTCCTCTGAGGAGTGTCTGTAATTGCAGACGTGTTCACGAATGTGTTAATATCTGTTTGCATTAACTTGATTATTTGATTGATCAACGAATTTTGATTATTACAATTTTATGATTGATGACATGATTTTCAAAGTTTGTCACATGTTGTAATTTGTTAAAAGTATTCAGATAGGAATGTGTTGCCAACTATGATATCTTATATACTATTAGTTAATTTTAAGTGAGCGGGAATTTTGAATTATGAAAACTTAATTATTGAGGGTTTACTTTTAATAAAAAGGTATAAATGTTGCTTAAATTTTGTACATCTGCCTTTTTGTTGATTGCATTCTCCTCTCTATTAATAAAGTACATATCTAAAAAAATTCTTTTAATTTGGTTCGTTTCTGTAGCTAATACTTTTACATTTTTGTATCCTATTTTGTGAACCAAATTAAAAGATTTTTTTTATCAATGTACTTTATTAATAGAGAGGAGAATGCAATCAACAAAAAGGCTAATTCTTCTAATTGTTTCGATGTTATTTCCAATAGGGATAAGGTATCCGATACTACATTTTTATTTCCATTGCATATTTGACACCATCCTTATAATCCTGTTTGCATTTTTGCAAAGCGTTTGTTATCGATTCAATCGTATCTCTTCGTATCCCTTTCTTCAATTTTCCTATAATTTTATTAATGTCATCTACAGTACCTATTAAATTACTAGCGCGACCTGAAAGTCTATTTTTTATAAAGGCATTAACTATATCTTCATGACCTTCAATATTTAATTTTAAAAGTTCAAGACCATTCAGAAATGAATCTAATTCTGAGTTGTCACCGCTAAAATTTTTTGGTAAAATATTATTAGCAATATCAAAAACTTATTTTCTTTGCAGTCATTGCTGCTGGTATTTTCGTTTCGACACTGGCTTGTAGTTCCTTGTCTAGTTCTTCAGCTTCCTCTTCTGTGATATCATCCACTATTGTTTCTAATAACTGCTCTTTAATAATATGTGCACCAATGCGTTCAGGTACTTTATCCCTACATTTAATAATTGCAAACGTATGAACGATTTTTTTATGAATTTCTTGAAAGATAATTTTTATAGCTTTATCAACATTTTCATCGTTTAAATAATCTTCTTTATAATAATTACGAGTTAAACTATGAAATTTATTGAACAGATTTACTAATTTACCTCTAATTTCCTCCATTTTCTACATTTGGTATTTTCTATCACTAAATTTATCTCATCTGTAATCTTATTTAAGTTATTAATAACCAAAAACATGTATTAATAGAAAAAAAATAAAATAAAAATAACACAGTTGTCGTCCAAATTGTAAATAACCGTGTAGACAATAAAAGAAAGAAAACCAATGACTTACCTTAATCTTTACAATATCCTAATTTGATTGAGTAACACTACACTGTTTTTAAACTGTTTTACACAATTTCCACAATTACACTTGTTGCGCTGACTCCATGTAAATTGGATTCACAATCGATAATTTACTATCATAATGTATACTTTTTTAATTGTTGGCTTTGTATTTTAACTTAAACCTTATTTATCATATTTAACATTTCACTACTTTTTACTACTTCCTTGTGTATCTTCTTGGTGACATGTCTACTATACCGTTTTATTATATATGGCACTATAATTACTATTATTAACGTTATGACGAAAATTATACCCAATTCTTTCCATGTGAACACTTTCTCATTTTGATTTTGATTCACACTATTGGTTAATCCACCGCTGTTTCCGACTATTACAAAGACTTCGTCTTTCTGTTCCTTAGAATTATTTGCTCCCATTATTACGCTTTTACTACTTTGTTATATTGTTATAAAACAAGATATGTTGACGAAATTTTACTGCTTCTCATTACATAATTTAACTTAAGCTTTTTTGTTTTCTGTACATGCCTTCTTCCCAATTAACATTACACATTTGGCATGTTGTCATCTTCGCAGGTAGCGTCCCGGCGTCGGATTAGCCGTACTGACAAGGAATCTCCATGTTATGCAACCTTGGTCTATATGGTTACACTTGGAAGTTGGTGTATAATGAATTAAATAATTCGTAAAGAACTAACGTTTACTAGTTAACATTTACATTATCTTTAGCTTGATGTACTACTAATTAATAATGACTAACCTTTTAACTTAAGTAACTAACATTCCTTTATAGCTTTTAAATGTATGTTACCTACTTATTTCGTTACTACAGGTTGCTTGCTTGCATTTACCTTTGTTTATAACGTAACTAGATGACACCATTTAATGTTTACTAGATACTGCTTAATAATTGAATTGCAATAAATACTATTACGATGTCTAATTTTAATTAAGGGCACATTTTTCAAACTAGTTCATGTCAAACCAACCTGAAATGGTTTTTCCAAATACGGTTCCATGAAGACCACCAGCATACCAGTTTTCCTACAAGTTGCTGCTCTTGTACACCACCATTGGTGATAATAATTGACCAGTATCATTTCCAGCCACCATTATGCTAGTGCAAGAGAGTGAATAGTTCTGAACCCGTTCAACTGTTCTGAAGTTCCTGGGTACTATACTTGCTTGGCGCCAGGATCATCGGCTATGTTAGTTTCGTCATAATTGTAAATAACATCGTCTTAGTCCACGGATGAGCTCGCCCGCTTTATGTTTGTGGCCATCTGCATTGAGAGATTGTTATTTTGACAAAATTGTCAACAAAGTTCTCACCTGGATAATTGTGTTTAAACACACTCACTATTCTACTTAATTTTTTAACAACTATGCGAATATCTATCTTAGTCAACGGGAACCCCCATTGGCCACTTGCTCAAGCGTATTTGCAATGGTCCTGCTGAGATACGACAGTGGGGCGACCGCATTTTTTGTTCCAAGTCTTCTAAGACATCTATTAACAAGAGTGGCTCCTGGGATTTTGAATATATGGCTGCTGGTTTTTGGGACATGTCATTTTTACAGCGTTCACGGCTTTTTCAAGGTCCTCTTAATATATATATATATATATATATATATATATATATATATATATATATATATGTAAGCAAAACAATATGGATGCGTCCAAGATGACTAAGTTACCCGGGTTGACAAAGTAGCCCGGTTGACGGTACTGTTAATTAAATTAACAATGGCATAACGTTTTTTTGGCAATGGTTGATGATAAACCACTATTGGTCGTTTGAGGAATTTTTTGAAAAATAAACTTGGCAGTGAACGTATTGTTTGCTACTCAGTAGAATTATTACAGAAATGTTGAATTTCGGTTATATATTTTTTTATCTATATTTCGGTGTTTGGTTGAATAAGCTTTGGCATTTTGAAAAAATTTTTATGAATTAATGACGTATCATTTTCTTTTGCAAAGTACATCTAATGAATATTAAAACTGCATCTTTTGTCATTTTTGCGTTACGGTTATACCTTTTTTAAATCTCTCTTTTAGTGTTTGGTAGAATAAGCTTTGGTAATTTGGTATTTGGAGAAACAAAACATACATGTAACCAAATTATTTGTTTTTGTTTTAAATTTAATAGTGTAGAATACTATATATTACAAAAAAGTACCTAAATATCCTACCTACATTTGGTAAGATAAATACAATTCGTTAGTTTCGAAATTTAAACAAAATAATTGATTAACTATTGAAATTTGTAAAATTTGACTATTTATAATTCTGATCCTCTTAAATACTATTCGATTCATAAAGATTAATTTGAACATTGAGCTATTATTTGATCAATTAATTGTTCTAATATGTTTCCACCGTTTTAACTAATGCTTATAATATACAGTGTGGCCCATTTGAAATGGAGCACCTCTGTAAAACGCACATTTTTTAACCAATTTTGAAAAACATTATGTTGCATCGTGGCACAAATTTTCATAATTTATTTTTTATTTTCAAGGCACTCTATGTCTTTTCTCGTTGTCAAAAATGGCAAAAGTTTATTAGGCAATTTTTTTTCGAAAATGTTACTACACCATGGCATTCATAATTCTTAAGAATAAAAGCTCCCAAAATTTCATTAAAAAATATTCATTAATAACAAACTTATATAACAACACTTCTATTGGAAACGAAATTTTTCAATCTATTTTTTACGGGGATTGTGGACAAATTAAAAATCTGGCAACAAGGCAAATACAAATTAGATCACCGCAGTTGTATGGTAAAAATCTCGAGTTAATTTTTTTATCCGGTCTAGAATTTATCTCATGAAAATATGGTAAAACGGTGTATAATTTAATTTATTATCGAAATACAATAAATTTTTTTGAAATCAACAGAAACACATGTTTTAATAAGAGCACAATCATTTAATACCTACATAAAAATACAAATTCAAAAAAAAAATCCAAAACAGTTTTAAATTTTGGTTCCCTCCACCAAGTCTCCATTCACTCCATACATTCATCATACCGCTTTCGAATGTTACGTATAGTTTTTCTTAATTGCTCACGTCTAATTTCTCTACAAGCTTGCCGTATCTTGTCACATAGTTCTAGTCTGGGTCGATTTTTGTACACTTTTTGAACAAGACCCTACAAGAAAAAATCGAGTGGTGTCAAATCAGGGGATCTGGGTGACCATTCGATTAATTCACTACCTCGATCTATCCAGAGCCGAGGATAATGATCATTTAACCATTGTTTAATAATTCTGGCTTTGTACACAGAGCAGCCATCTAGTTGAAAATGCAGGTTCAATTCTCCGTACAACCGGAAGGTCATCAATAGCACCCCGTAAGTCGGTTCTTAAAAATGCTAAGAAATTTAATGCGCTTAAATTGCCGTCAAAAAAGAATGGGCCTATATTTCTTTCATTCAATATTCCGCACCATACATTGACTTTTTTTGGAATATTGCTTTTTGCAATTGATAACCCAATTTGGGTTTTCGGAGGCCCAAAATCGACTATTTTGCGATGAAATAACACCGTTGGTAGTGAAAGTTTCTTAATCGCTAAATAAAATACACTTTAAAAACTCCTGTTATCAATCTTTGTGCCCAGAGACTAAATCCTAGACGTTTTTCTTCATGTCCTTCTTCCAATGTATGTAAGAATTTAGGTTTAAAGCATCTCCGTACCTTTTCTCTTGGTAAATTTAAATGTATGCTACCCACTCTTAAACTTGCATTCCGGTTATTCTTATAATAATCCAAAATAGTCTGATTTTTCTCAATTCCTTCTCTTTCATTGTTTTTAAGTATATATATATATATATATATATATATATATATATATATATATATATATATATATATATATATATATATATATATATTTTAAGTCATTAAGTCATTTTTTTCCGATGGGGTCTGCACTGAGATCCCTGTAATTTGGTGGCTACAGTTTTTACAATTCAATTGTATCAAATTAAAATTGTAAGTGGTTTCGAAATAGCTCGGCAGATTTTCAAAAAAATTTTCGTAAATATCGACAAGGTATGGCACCAACCTCGACTGTCTATGATTATACATATTGCACTCTATTTGTTCAACAATACACTGTGATTCATTTAAAAATGCTGACAACATATAGGAGACATTACAATCACATTCTACAATGAGTTGTCTTGTTGACGGTTACGATTGTTTGAAACTTTTCAGCGGAAATCAAGAGTTTCGCTATGTTTTTTAATTTCGCCCTTAATGCCGATTTCCAACAACATCTTTGTGATTAAGTAAAAAAATATGTTATTTTGTGATAGATCCTGTATAATTGAATAAACTACTTTGCTATCACAGTATGTCGATGACGTCACTTGAATTATACTGTCAAATGGACATGTATTTTGCAGTACAAACTTTTTATTGAAATGTGTCAGGGTTTTTTTATAAACTTCCGTTGGTATTTTAATTTTCTTCCCAGCTTTTAAGGCTTCTCTGGACATGGGGTACTATAGTACGCAGTACGCTTCTTCTTAGCCCTTTCAAGCACTCTCCAGGTTTTAAATCATATCACTAAAGCATAAAAATTGTTATGGACGACGTACAGTATATCAAATAGGAGAGATCTCTTAGACTAAGTGGATTTTAAAAACATCAAGTTCGATTATAAACTACAGAATTTGTTTTCTTCTTTTAACCATCTTCATTCCACACAAAGTATCATCATTGCGGAAACTAGAGCAACTACTGAACATTGGAAAAATTAAAACGGTCATAGTATACTGGATGTTTCATATAAAATTAATTTGCATAACGGAAAATAATGTTAGTTGAAGAGAATTTTCATGCAAACGTCTTTTGCAGAAAATATATGTTTTCAAACCCATTAATAAAAGCAATATAAAATCGTTTAGGAAGAGACAACAGCATTACTAATCTTGAGAGTCGGTCAGCCTTCCTTGATCGCTGTGTTCATCTTTCCTGGGTGTTGCGCTGTTATGGTCTAAAGTAGAAGCGTTAGTATAAGTAGAATATAATATGCATTTACTTGTCTTTTTCTATTTTTACGTTCGTTATGATATTGTTTTCTGACGTTATATCATTTTCCTTATGAGATATTATTATCATCCCTTGTATGGAATTAAAATATTGGATAAAAAACTTATCTATTCTCATTGACAATTCATTTGTTGCAAAATTTCTATTTTTCACATCGTTAAAATAACTGTCAACCACGGCAGAACTCTCTTTTAAACTTCCGTAACCAAAGCATGGTTGCAGAATGGCTGACCATAAAGTAGGGTGAATGAACCAGTGAATGAACAATTAAGGTATTTTTTTTAATTTAAACTGCAATCATGATATAAGTTTTTAATGGATATTAGTCAACTATTTTTTTTAGGAAACGTTAGTATTGTAAATTATTCCAGATGCATTTAAAATTGTATATTAAATTAATTATATCGTTATAAAAAATATATTCTCAAAAAAAAAACTTAAATCCAGTGAATGAATAAAAATAATTAGTTAATGAACACTAAAAAACCAGTAAATGAACACTACTCTTTTGATTATTAAATACATGAACTAAGTCGAAATTGTTGTATATGCGACAAAATTTTTATGGACGATCCTACAAATCCAAAAGTACGAGATCATTGTCATGTCACTGGTAGGGGTATCTAGGGCAAAACGGGGTACCTAACTTTAAGGGCCTGATTTTTTTTATAAAACGAATTAACTTAACTGTGCCATTTTGAATTTAGCTAGCTAAATATATTACCTTTAGACTTTAAACAACTAAATAACCAACTCAAAATTTTTACGTAGTTTTTTTATATATTTTTTAAAAATCAGGCCTCTCCCCGTTTTGCCCCGTATACGGGGCAAAATGGGAATTGTATCTGGGGTAAAATGGGTTTAGTATATGAGGTACGTGTAGGTGAACGAAAATAATTTATTAATACAAAAACTCTTAGTTAGGTATATAATATATGATATACAAAGTTGGTTAGGAACAAAATTCACATCGGAACGCAGTCTCATCGTCATCGCTGTCGATCCCGGCGCAGGAATTATGAGCCCATTCGTGACAAAGACAACATGAAATCCATCCTTCGGTTGAAGTACTATAAAATTCTTGGCAATAAAGACATATCGCATCGTCTTCGTCACTTGAGGAATCTTCATTATTTTTGTCTTTCAATACTGCTTTTTTTGTTAATTTAGAAACTGCTTTTTTCGTAGTATTTTTCCCTACACTGCCTATTTTTCTTTTGACATTATTAGCTTTCTCATTTTTTTCTTGAACAGATATTTCCAATTCCATTTTGTAAGGAGTGGATGTTAAGATTGCTGTTTTTCCTCGTTTTCGCTGAGGGCGTTTTGCAACAGAAGTTACTTTAGAATTTGCTGCAAATCTTGCGGCGATGCAAGAGGAAATATATTTGGCTCTTGTAGAACTACCTTTTCGGTGTTTTTCACGAGTTGGAGGGCTTCAGGCATCCACGAACATTGTGGTAATGGCGAAGAATCATTGTTGATGGTTTTCATTGGCACACGTGAAGGCGGAGTTGTCTCTACTCTATTTTTATGGATCACAGATTTTTCTGGAGTGTGATGGGCATTTTCTCCTAAGGATTGCTGTTCATTGCCTTCATCGTCTAAACGGATATCTGGTAAAGTCACTTTCTTCAAAAAAATTTTCATTCGGTGGCCAAATTCCAGTTGTTTTGAAAGCATTAATAGCATTTTTCATTGTTGCTGCGTCAACATAGGCAGCACCAAAAAGAGTCGACAGTTGCCAAAGTGTTACGACTTTTCCGGGATTACTTCGTAGCCATACTCTTACTTCATTTTCGTAGTAGTTGCTGAGAGGTTTCATAAAGCTGACGTCCAGAGGTTGCAACTTGTGCGAACAATGCGGTGGTAAACAAAGCAGAATCACTCCATTTTCTCGGGCATAATTAATAAGGTCAAGATTTTTTGTATGACTGGCATGGCCATCACAAATTAAAAGTACGGCGTTATCTTTTGAAGCCCCGGAAAATTGAACCAATTTTTTAAACCATCTGAAAAACATATCTCCAGTCACCCAACTAGAATCACTTGTTTCAACCATAGAACCAGGTGGCAAACCAATTTCAAATTCAGGCCGTTTTCTTTTTCTGGGAAAAATAAGGCAAGGAGGAACATAACTTCCCGAAGCTGAGCAACAAATTTCAGCTGTCACGGTTTCCCCCTCTCTGCAGATGTGAGAACTCCTACTTGGCGTTTTCCTTTGAGTGCTAATATCGTCAAACGTCCCTTTGGATTTACAGTGATACCTGTCTCATCACAATTGAAAATCTTTTCTGCAGTTAGTTGATACTTACCGATAATACTTGTAAGCAAACCAAAGAACTGATTCACAGTAACCTTATTGAAGCCCATTGCTCTAGCTCCTGATGTGGCTTCTGGTTTTCTTAGGGCTATGGTAGGATGTTTTCGAAGAAAATGTTCCATCCAGTCAGGACCGGCCATCTGAGTGTCTTTACTAAACCTGTTTGCAACACCGTTTACGACCGCCAATTGATAGACAAATTTTCTTAATTCTCTCATTGTAAAGCCGAATAATCTTGATTCCATGTCTTTTACATTTCATTTCATTTCACAATCTGTAACTCTTGAGCTTCGGTAAACACATTTCTGGCGCTTTCAAATTGCGCTATGTTAAACTTTGACCCCACATCTCTTTTTGCTTTTGCAACATAACGTTCTAATGTGGTTGGAGGCACTTTAAATTGCTGCGCTGCTTTTTATAACCCATGGTACCCTCAATAATCGCCCGTACTGCTTCTTTCATTGACTCTTTAGACCAATTTTGACGAGTTGTCTTTCTTGCGTATTTTCGTACCATCTGAAACCAATAGGAAAACATAATAAATCCTAATGCATTGCTTAAAACGGGTCCCAAGGACGGGACCCTGTTTTGCTCCATCATCAAAACCCCATTTTGCCCCAAAAATACGTGCTCAAATAAAACAAGAAAACAATCAGTGTAAAAGTGTTTTTGAAGCCATGCGTTTGATAAGGTAGACTATATAAAGGCAATAACGATATAGCATAAACAAAACATCAACTTTTCGAAAAATGTACGTACCTTAAGGAAATATACGATCCAGTTTTACAACGTACGGCGTTTATAACTCTATGCCGGACACAGTCAAACTAACGTTCGCCCGATTCGTGCTGCGTCTATTGCAGTGAAGGGTATTGGTAGTGGGAATAATGCGTCTGAGATTTGGCGGGTTAATTCGAATAGAATTCACGTAAAATGGCGGTACCCCGTTTTGCCCTAGATGCCCCTATATATATATATGGTGGTGCGGCACATTCAAATTGCAATTTAAACTATCAGTTACCAACATTTATCCCAGTTTTTTTCCATAATCTCAGTGGTTATGATGTACACCTGTGTATCAAACAGTTAGCGATTGAAACTGAAGAAATTGACGTATTTCCTGTTAATAGTGAAAAATATAGAACGTTCGATAAGCATATATTTGCAGATGAATTTGTAAACAGTCGCGGCCATAGGGAAAAAAAGTATATAAATTTGCGATTCGTCGATAGTTGTAGGTTTATGGCCGCATCGTTAGATGCGCTATCTCAAAATTTGTCAGACGAGCAATGTATAGAGGCAAGGAAATATTTTAGTGATGATAATGACTTCACCTTAGTTAGAAAGAAAGGTAGGTTCCCCTATGTGTATGTAGACAGTTTTACTAAATTGGATGATACGGTTCCATCCTATGACAAATTCTATGATAAAATGCGTGATGCAAAAATATCCGATGAAGAATACTGCCGCGTCCTACAGGTATGGGATCACTTCAAGTGTAATACACTCGGTGATTATGCTGATATATATTTAAAATCAGACGTGCTGCTGTTGGCTGACGTGTTCGAAAACCTTAGGCGGCTCTGTCTGGACGTGTATGGGTTAGAACCGTCACAGTATGTTACTCTACCCGGATTAGCGTGGGATGCTATGTTGAAATGTACTAAAGTAGAGCTAGAATTATTAACTGATACGGATATGTACCACTTTTTTGGAGAAAGGTATTCGTGGTGGAGTGGGTATCAAGCGGAGAAGTATTGCTAACAACGGCTTTGTTTCAAATTATGATCCTAATCTTTCTAAAGTCTTTTTACAGTATTTAGATGCCACGAATTTATTCGGATGGAGTATGCGGCAATATCTCCCTCATGATGGGTTTATGTGGTTAACTGAAGAAGAAATTCAAAACTGTGATGCACTGAAAATTAATGGTGATGCTGATACTGGGTATGTACTAGAGGTAGATATACACTATCCACACCACCTGCATGATGAACACAATGAGTACCCTTTTTGCCCTGAAATGATCTGCGCATCAACTTCTAAGGAGGAGAAGTTAATTCCGAACCTGTGCGATAAGACCAATTATGTTATACATTACCGATATTTAAAACAATGTACAGAACATGGTTTAATTGTTACTCATATTCATAGGGTTTTACGCTTTCGTCAAAGTCCATGGCTAGTACCATACATAGACCTTAACACAGCTCTCCGAAATCAAGCAAAGAACATATTCGAAAAGGATTTCTTTAAATGTATGAACAATGGTGTATTTGGTAAAACAATGGAGAATGTTGACAAAAGAAGAGTTATCAATTTATTAACGCATTGGGAAAATAACGGTCGTCGTTATTTGCTGTGGAATTATCGAAACAGGTTGTTACGTATGACAAACTCGTATATATCGGATTTAGTATTTTGGATCTTTCGAAAATTATAATGTATCGTTTTTTTTACGATATCTTGTGCAGTCATTACGGTAATAATGTAGCATTGCTCTATACAGACACAGATTCTTTAATTGTCGAGATAACAACTGATGATGTGTATGCCCATTTGCGGAATAATGTTGATGAATATAACATATCCAACTATCAAAACAGTCTGCATGGTATTACAACGAATACATCCGTCGTCGGAAGAATGAAAGATGAGTATGCAGGGAAAGCGATTCACTATTTTTATGGTGCTGGATCAAAATCATATTGTTTAAAGCTTGCTGACAACGAAGTTGTTAAGAAAGCTAAAGGAGTTAAGAAAGTTGTTATTTAAAAAGTGTTGACGGAGGTAGACTACAAAGCTGTTGCAGAGGCGTCTAATAAAATAGTAATGTGTAAAATGCTTGTGTTTCTATCAACGTTACATATTTATACAAAATTGCCTTTAGGTCCCAGGATGACAAACGGTATCGATTACGTGATACATGTTCAACATTGGCGTGGGGGCATTGGAGAATTCCCGAATTGGAGAACGTCGATCCGCTGAGCGGTTTACTGGAGGTTGCTAGAGAAATGAATTTGTATGATCCAGCAGGTATACGATAGTTTGGGTACTGACACTTGGTAGCTTTAGATATATTCTCTCCATAAGGAAACTAGTAGTAATATTAGTTAACGGTAATCTGCAAACCAAGGTAACATCTCAGTTTGAGTAGTCACTGCAATACCGTTCTTTGTGGACTATATATTATTATTATGTAACAATTCCTTATCGAGAGAATATATACAGAATGTACAAAATAATGTGTGATATAAAGAAATAAACATAATAAACATTTACAATTTTTTATTTAAAAAAAGCGTACAGTTTATTGCATTACATATGTATCATACAGATAGTATACATTAGCCAGAGCGCAGTTGCATGATGATTGAGAATGATAGAAACAAACTGGTTGCAAAGCAGGAAGAGCGGGATGTTCATCAAGTTCAATAACGGACTGGGACAAACAGTTTCTGATGTAATCTGCTTTCTTTCTACCCTTGACATAGACAGAATCTGTTGGGTGAATCAATCGGTTGAGAATTCTTCGAAAGTGGCTGTGTATGCCCCTCTTCCCATTTTATACAGTGCTGGTTAAGCATTAACCAAGTAGCTGAACGGCGACTCTCTGCATCTAACGTATGCCACGGGTACGGTGATTTAAAAATATAGTGAGCAATTTGTTTTCCATTAAAAATTGCGAGTTCTTTCGGTATAAAAGCTTTTGAAACTTTAAACCCTTGTACATCAACCATGACGGGCATTGTATTACAATTGTCGTACTGCTTTGGTTAACGCGTTGTACGTAACTAAACGTTCATGGAGTATAACACAATATGCGGTCGTATTGGCGGGTATATTGGCTGATGTTTTGAATTCTACACGAAGAACTACAGCTTTAGAGTGTAATTCCTCTTTTTGATTTGAGCAATCTACCACTATCAATGGTGGAGGTGACGTAAATTGCGTAGGTGTGAGTAATGATTGACCATCTCTTTGATAATATGACATTTGGAATTTAGCGATCATTTCATACAACGTAGCAAAGCAATTGTTCTCATAATTAACGTTTAAATTGTCATACGGATAACGGTCCGTGTTAAGAAACACCAGAATATTATTAGTGCACATTTATCGAATCTGCTCATATTTTGCAGAACATTATTCTCTCGCCCAGTTTGAAATTCTATAATAATGTATCTAGGTGTTTATGTACTAGTAAATGTTTTGATTGCCCATGTATATGCTTATCTGTTGCTGGAACGGCGGGATACCATCAAATGAGGTAAAGTGAATAAAAAAAAATGGGTTTTTCTTCGTTTTCTTTTTAAAATATGAAAATGAAAAATATGAAAAAAATAATGTACGTTTATGCACCTATTTCGAATAGCTTGAACTAAAAATTATAATCTTTTGAGTATGAGAACACCTTTTGTATATATATATATATATATATATATATATATATATACATACTATTTTCGCTGTAGCTTTGTTGCTGAGCGACTAGCGCTTAATTTCATAAATGACATACTCTTATAGTGTTGTCCTTTTCTAACATATATATCATACCTACCTAAAATATTGGGAATGTCTAATCGCCTGGAGCATAATCAGGTAAACAACACCATTAAGTATTGTTTGCAGACAGTGGAATTGTTAAAATATAAACTTTAAAGTAAAAAGTCGGTACTCGATACATACAAACAAGGGATACATTATCAATTAGTTTAGGTGCATGTAAGACAGTAGGACGTTACATATGAAAATATCTATCATTGATCTCCTTATTACCATATTCTTCTTCGTCGTTTTCACTATCACTGTCGTCATTCTGGCTGTCATTTTCTGCTAAGTTTATTACGATATTGTTTACTACGCAATGCTTCATTATATTTCGTACAGTTCCTAACGAAACACTCAAAGTATTACTTCACTCTCTAAAATAATTCGTTTTTAACATTGTTGCACACAAAGTTGTTATAATTCACTTACCTGACAGACGCAGGCAGCAGGGAAATCAAGGGACCTCCGTTTTCCTTCTCTTGTTCAAAATATTTTAATACTTTCATAACAAACATTTGAGATTGGGAGTTTAAAACTTCACCGGGCATTTTTTTTTAAGATAAACACCCGTAATCAATAAGAAAGATCTTTCTTGCAACGCAGTTACTTGACGAGTGACCGACGTCTAATGCATAATTTATTGTAATGTAGCTTACTGGTACATATGAAATAACTTTATAATTAAATATTAATCATAGTACAAATTTAATTTATTTGTTACTTATTTATGATGCAAATAGAACAATTTTCTAATGTAAATAATGCTACTAACTTGTGAAACTGACAGTTAACTTGCAACAATGTCTCGTTACCTTTGAAATCATTACTCTGACAACGCCGCTTATTGTTTATTTTTATAACATCCGTATTAGTGATAAGAGAAAGTGAAAATAACACCCCTGGCGTATTGAAATTTTAATGCTGAATACATATGTAGAAACCTTAAAGTACCGCTGACTTTCACCAATATTGAACCATACAGTTAGCAAGTGAGAATCCCTAATTGTTCACCAACAAAGCTACAGCGAAAATACTATATATATATATATATATATATATATATATATATATATATATATATATATTGTCACGTGTTTAAATGGGAAGCGGAGGAAAAGGAAAGGGTTCTTTACTCATCTACAGGTAAAGTAAGCAAACCGTTCTAGCTCAAATGTCGGTTTAGGGCGGGGTTTAGAGAGAGGAGGTGGTATTTCCAGGCGCCAAGAGTCGCTCACCCTTTTTTTTTAGAGAGAAGCACCAGTATCCCGATTCTTGGATAGTGATGGTAACTGAGGTCAGTAGGGAGAACCAGGAAAGGAAAGCACACAAGGGAAAGAAATAAGAAGCTGCAGTAGTGTGGAATCAACAAAAATATAATATTCAGCTAACTGAAACAAAATAAGTTATGAGTGGAAACTATTCCACTCCAAAAGGGTAACTAAGAAAATTAATTAATATTTTTAGTCTAAAACATTTAAATAGTATGTATCGTGGCACATAAGAATGAAAATCTGATTTTAAATAAGTGAACATAAAATATTAGTCATTACGGGTATTACCAAAATAATAAAAAAAACTAAATGTTAACTTTCGCAAGTTAAATACAGGTTCGTTCCTTTGAACCCAACCAGTAATTAATTTTTAGACACAAAGAAACAGATTTACTTTAAGTTTCCCTTCTTACAAGGAAAGGCCTTTCGTTTGATAATACTTTAACTCAATAAAATATTACTTGCTGTAGTTGTACAATGTAAAAGGAAGGACCCGTAGTAGATTGAAAATTAATCGTTAAACATCAATAAATTTACAAAATGTTCTTTCGGAAGAACAGTTCAGCGTGCTCAATGTAGCTACCTAGTATACAAAGTAACGCAACAAAAGAGAAATTTTACACTGACACATGAACATTCCCACAAAAGATTAAAGTATAAATCGTAAAATATTTAATAGAAAGGAACTTTATGTACTTTGTTCCAGTAGTTAGAATCCCAACTCAATATGTCTTAAATAAAATATCACATGAACAAATAAACTAGCAATCGTCGGTGTAGGACTGTTTGGCCTTGGTGGTGTGTATGTTGTATCAGAAGGATTTCATAAAAAAATACAGAAGCTATTATGACATGATTGCTGTTGCGCAACTCTACCGTACAAGAAAGAATATGATAGCTATTTACAAGGTAAACAAAGGTGTGGTTTTAAATATATCAAAAATCAGAATTCAGTAATGAATATTATAAATTGCAAAGGTTACAGCGATTTGTGAAGTGAAATACAAGCAGATCTAATTTGAATCAATTTACGTTGACTTATAAAATTTTTACTTCATATACAGTACCTAAGTACGATAATAATTTAGGTATACTAATTAACTCGATATTATCCTTTTACAGTGAGTAGAACATGAATGAAATCACTGTCGAAGAACTTCAATAGGAAGCGAAGATAACATATATAACCCGGTACATGTAATGGAGAATAAAACAATACTCTGACCTTTGTTCGTAGGGGTTAAAGGTTACCCTAAGATAGTTATATTCAAGAAGGTGGTCTAGGCGAGTCACTGCTACTGTAGTATGCGGTCTACCGATAGGCGTGAGATCTACCACCACCTTAAACCTGTAATATGCGATATCCCCCGACAATTCAACGCAGTATCCAAATTTTAAATAAACACGCGAGATTTGCCATTAAAAACTATATTTTATTCAAAAATGCCCATCTATGTACAGGGTGTCCTATTTTCGATGTAATTGGGGGGTTTTAGGTATTTCCCAAATAGATATAGAGTAACATCATGTATCGGGACCCTTGGACCGATTTTTGAAACAAATTTAATAATCTAAAGAACATTTCAATATCTCGACTCTTTTGGGAAATATAGGGTGTTTTTCGTTTTATGCCGTTTTCTTTAAAATCCTGTAACTTTTTGTTTGTGAATATTTAAAATTTTGATAAAACATCTTTTGTGCCTTTTTTGTGTGCAATTTAGTGGCGTACTCGATTTTTCTAACTTAATTTGTTTCCGAGTTACAGACCAAAGTTGCACTTTTTAAATGGTAACCATAGTTGGCCATGACTCCATTAATTAGAGATTTCTTTTAGCTTTCTGAAAATATATAGTTTCATATATTTACCTCGGTAAATAAGAAAATTATAAACGATTTTTGAAAAACACCTCTTGATCAAATCACTTATGTATAGTATAGTTTCATATATTCAAAAGGAAGTATATTACTATGCGTAGAACTTATTTTAAAACTAAATAAAAATGTCTTCATAGTATTTTATGCCATATTAAAAACTTATTGATTTAGAAAAAATAACAACATTTTATTTTATAACAGTTTTTCTTATTTTACGTATTGTTCAAACTGATGTCCATTATGATGTAAACAAACTTCACATCGGCGCGAAATACACTCAATTGCCTTAATGAAATGAATAGATGTATGCCTTAAATCTTCAAATGCTGCCCTGGTTGAATTGACCAATTGTTCGTATGTTTCGTGGCGAGTATGATATATTTTATTTTTAAAATCCCACAAAAGAAATCCAGTATTGAAAGATCTGGAGATCTTGCTGGCCACTGAATAGGTCCGTTATTGCCAATCCATTGATTGTTACATTTTCGGTTTAAGTAATGTCGGACTAAAACAGTATTATGACAAGGCGCACCATCTTGTTGAAAATAAACATTTACCCTCTGCGCTAATGGAATTTCATCTAGCAGTTGTGGAAGACAAATGTTTAATATTTCCATATACCTCTCGCCGTTAAGCTTGCCGTTAAAAATGTGGTAAACAAATCTACCCCCCAAAATAAAGCATGATACATTAAAACCAAATCTACCTTGATTTTAGCGTGCTAATGTTACAAAATTGTTATTTTTTGACCAATATCGATTGTTGTTGCGATTAAAAATTCCTGCACTCGTAATATGACTCTCATCAGACCAAATGATGTTCTTTTAATCTGGCGAATATATTCTTGTTGGGATGTCTTCGTTCAGGGAATCTTCAATAAAGTAGCTTTATTATTTTGCGTTTTTATAAATACTAGCATTATTAAAGTATTAAACGCACAACCTACCTATTAAAATATGCCTCTGCAGCTTGGTCTGCATTAAAATTACACTGATAGTATATGCCAATCATATCTAACTTTTCAAAATTTTCATACTTCGTATTATTGACAGCCATCACAAAAAAGTTATTAACTTGAATAATTAATTATTTAAGCAAAGTTTTGAAACAATAAATCTAATCACATTTACGTTTCCACAATTTATTTATATGAAACAACTGCGTTAAATGTCAAATAACTAGCAACGAATGCGTGCAGTAAACAAAGGTTCATAGATGACTTGATCAAGAGGTATTTTTCAAAAATCGTTTATAATGTTCTTATTTACCGAGATAAATATATGAAACAGAAAGCTAAAAGAATTCTCTAATTAATGGAGTCATAACCAACTATTGTTACCATTTAAAAAATGCAACTTTGGTCTGTAACTCGGAAACAAATTAAGTTAGAAAAAATCGTGTACGCCACTAAACTGCACATGAAAAAGGCACAAAAGATGTTTTACCAAAATTTTAAATATTCACAAACAAAAAGTTACGGAATTTTAAAGAAAACGGCATAAAACGAAAAACACCAATATTTCCCAAACTAGTCGAGATATTGAAATGTTCTTTAGATTATTAAATTTGTTTCAAAAATCGGTCCAAGGGTCCCGACCATGATTTTACTCTATCTATTTGAGAAATACCTAAAATCCCCCAATTACATCGAAAATAGGACACCCTGATATCGTTTAGAAAAGCTAAAAATAAATCTTGGTAGTTTTTTCTTAACATTTTCCAGCAAAAATGGTCCAAATGACTTTGAAAATGTTGTACTGGAACGCCCCTCATTTTCTTTAGTATGTGAATTTTTGTGTCCAGCCACGACCGTTCTATCTCTTGTGTACGAGCCCCTGTGACCGGATCCACAAAATTCTGTTGGTGGTTAACCGTTTCGTGATGGTATCCGACTTGGTGCAAATTGCTATAAACCCTCCACTCATCGGAATGAATAACCGACCCCAGTTGTACCTCCCGTTGGATTATTGGCAGTATTGGCACGTCGATGAACATAAAAATAGCGACAATCAGAGCCTTGTTTCAGCCCAAACACCCATGGATCGTCTATTCTGGCCCCATGATTTCTGTTGTTCTCGATTTCAGTATCGCTGTCTTCAGACAATGCTGCCCTGTCACCTTCCAACATTCTTCCGAGATTATATTTTCGGTGGCCCGCGAATCTCACCTCGTCGATTTGAATGGGTCGTGCTCTGGTACCTACCATTTGTGCTCGTCCAGAGACAATCCCGGTGCACACTTCTCGACACATGATGTACCAATCAGTTAAAGTGTGCTGCGATTTTCCAGTAAGACCTCCTGCAGTAGTCATCGTAATTTCACGCACGAACATGAACGCCAACTCCAGTATGTCGCTAAGGGTCAGTCTGCAGTTCAATCTGTTATTGACATCGGTGTAGTGGAAAAATTGGTTTCCTTTTTGTACAGAACGGGTCGCTTGACAACCTTTAGTTGGACAACGAAGAACAAGTCTAAATTCTCCATTTCGATCCCGCCTCCTTTTATCCTGCATAACGGTTCCACATCGATGGCACAGGTCAGCTTTTTGCGGCTGATTCAGGAGACCGTTGTTGCGTAAAAATGTAACTGCAGTTTCTTCGTTTAAAATAATGATTTGGTATAATTCCTTCAGCAACATTGTTGACCAGAGAATGATTATTACTAGAAGGATTACTACTTCATTTTAGCTCCTTTTATATCCCACATTACATTAATTACCTGAATTTATCTAATAAAACAATCATTAACTATATCAGGTACTTACAGCACATTCATTAAGCTACTTTTATATCCCTCATTACACTAATTACATGCATTTCTCTAATAAAACAGTCATTAACTAGATCAGGTACTTACATTCATTATGAGTAATGTTTACAAAAATGTCAAGACTCTGGCTAACCGCATATAACAGCATAAATGTGACGGTAGACCGCATAATACCACAGTAGTACCGGCGAGTCCCCTAATGCAGATCGTCCACCAAATTGATATATAAGCAGCAGTTCGTAACGTTAGGTTTCAAACGTTAATTTCCAGATATCAGTACATACTAAACGTTAAATGCTAAAAATCGTTTAATGCCGTAAATGTTGAACGTTGCGTTCCTAACCAATAAATTAATGCTAAAAGGAGAAAGTAGATAAGTACCGTATAAAGAGAAAATTAAGTAATTACCCCTTTAGTTTGTAGACGGGCATTACATGATACCGAAAGTTTTCTAGTATTCAATTGAGAGATTTAGTAGTTGATATAGGGATGGTACGAAACGCTAATACAGTTACGTGTTACTAATAAAAAGGAAAATTGATGTTATCTTACCTATTCAACAAGCTGAAAATTCATTTTTAACCGCTATTAAAGCGAAGCGACAAAGCTGGTAGAGAAGATATAGCAAACCCAATGTGCTTTGTCGAATTTTATTTCTTCTGATTTAAACCCAACCAACCGTTTTAAGCAAGTCTTCAGAAGAAAGTTTGTAGAATTTTGAAGCGTGTGCAAAATGGCGCTGGTCAAACAGGAAGAGAGAAAATGTTTCTTTCTTTTTACTATATAGATTTCTTTTATGTCGACTAATATAATAAAGAAAGGTTTCAAAATTATTTTATTTTTAAATGCCGCCATCTGGCGAGAATTTCGTTCATTAGCAATTATATGCTATTCAAAGAAAAAGTAGATATCAAAGTTGCATTATGCCATTGAAGTATAGGTGGCTTCAAAACGTGTTTTATAATTGAAATGTTTACAAGAAATTAGAATTATTGTGAATTTTCACATTAGGAACTTTAGATGAACGCTATCCCCAAAAGTTATTACAGAAATTAATTTTTCAGTATACTGAGTATACGGTAAAAAATACAGTGATTGACACTTTAACAAGGTGTTTCATTTGCACGGGTTGTTTAAATTACTAAAACCTCAAATTGAGTTCTGAATTTTTTTTAAACACATTAGAACTTGATTGCCTTTCACTTAATGCGTTTGAATCACGTTAGTATCTGGTATATATTTTTATAATTGCTAATCAAATTCAGAATAGCAAAAAGTATAGTGATTAACACTTTTTAACAGTAATTAACCCTATTTAGTACTATTATTGACATACCTTTACCTCATTCTACTCACATATACTAAAAAGAAGGAAATAGTGATATGAAGTTGGTAAATTCAAATGACAAACACATGGAACAAATGAAGTGTGTACTAGTAGGTACCTACCTAGCTAGGTAATACTTCATTAGTTTTTACAATGGATTTCTAAATTTAAAATAAAAAACTTCAAAACTAGGTATAACTAAGTAGACGGGTTTTTCATCATGCATGCATCACACGTAAATTTTGAATTAGTTGCAAATGTTTTTAAAAGACATTTCTTGTGACACTGTCTTCGGCAAGATATACACTTGATTCCGACGTTTCCTCTTCTAATATTAGTTAAACATTTGTAGCACAGACCATTAAATACTAATACGTTTTCAGGAAAAATCTCATCATTCGTCCATTCCTGAAAACACTACTGAGGAAAGGTCGACTATTCAAACCGTAGCTGCGCACATTCATAATCTAAAAATCAAATAATTCTTTCGACGGCACTAGTCAAAGTTCAAGATAGCGTTGGCAAGTACCATAATTGTCGGGACTTTACTAGATAGCGGATCACAAAGCAATTTTGTTACGGCTAATCTCGCAACTAAATTAAACCTGCACCAATCCAAAATCGATGTATCAATATGTGGCGTAAACAACAGCCTAAATAAGGTAAAATACAGTATATCGATAAAAGTAAAATCTAACATCAATCCATTTAGCATCCACATTACTTGTTTTACGAAACATAACAGGCAACTTGCCAACGACCTGATTTGACAAAGCGTCTTTAAATATTCCAGAAAACATTCCCTTAGCTGACTCGGCATTCAATATTGCCGATAACTTAGATCTATTGATCGGAGCCGATACCTTTGGCAGATAATAAGGGCGGGTCAAATAAAGTTGGGAAAAACAAACCGATACTCCAACAAACTTTATTGGGTTGGATTGTTTCTGGACCAATTCCATATTCGCAGCATAATACGAAAACGTATTGTAGTCTGGTAACAAATGACGAAGTTCAGGCTAGTTTACAAAGGTTTTGGGAAGTAGAGAAGTCGCACACACGAAAGCCCTATCGTACGACGACCAACAAGCTGAAACTATATTTAAAACCACGACACAGTGCGATGCTACAGGCCGATTTATTATACGGGTACCATTAAACCAATCAATCACACTTCTAGGAAACTCCAAGGAGACCGCGTTAAAACGCCTTTATGCGTTAGAAATTAAATTAAACAAAAACGCTGAAGTTAGGAAACAGTATATTCAATTTATGGACGAATATGCTAAGTTAGGGCACATGACAGAAGCAAACACGGTCGATGATGAAATATCCTATTACATACTCCATCACTGCGTCCATAAAGAATCAAGCATTACCACCAAACTACGCGTAATGTTCGAAGCATCGTGTAAATTCACGTCTGGGATCTCTTTGAATGACCTACAATAATGTGGGACCTTCAATCCAAAACGATCTAGTATCAATTATTATGCGCTTTAGGACCCACAAGTACGTGCTAGCTGGAGACGTTACAAAAATGTACAGGCAAATTCTTGTACACCCAGACGACAGGAAATTGCAAAAAATATTGTGGAGGTCGAATCCTCTTAATCCAATTCGCGAATTTGAATTAAATACCATAACACACGGCACCGCTAGTGCGCCCTTCTTAGCAATAAGGTGTTTAAAGGAGTTAGCTTATCAGCATGAGAAGGAATACCCCATTGCCAGTGCAATCATTTTAAGGGACTTTTACGTAGATGATCTCCTAACAGGGGCAAATACTCTTACAGACTTAAGAAATCAAGTCAATACTAAATGCAGGGTACTTTTCCTTAAATAAATGGGTGTCAAATAGTTCTCAAATATTGTGCGAAATTGCGAGTTCAGAGTCAAACGTCATTCTCAACATTGGGAATAATAACGAAACGCAGGCGCTAGGCCTTTTATGGCATTCTCAGTCCGATCGACTAAATTACAAAATCCAACGTTTCCAGTTACCGCAGCAAATAACTAAAAGACTTGTCCTGTCCGTGACTGCTCGAATTTACGATCCTTTAGGGCTTATTGGACCGGTCATAATAGTGGCCAAGGTATTCCTTCAGAAACTATGGCAATTAAATATTGGATGGGAGGATAATCTTCCATCAAATTTGAGAAATGAATGGAAACAATTTTACAATAATTTAGATACGTTAAATCATCTTAAGATACCACGACGTATTACATGTGACGATGTAACTAAAACAAGCATTCATGGATTCGCTGACGCGTCACATATTGCGTATGGAGCATGTGTATATATCCGTACTGAAAACAAACGAGGTGAGGTAACTATACGCTTAATATGCGCCAAATCAAAAGTCGCACCAATAAAGGTCATTACAATACACGGCTAGAACTATGTGCAGCCCTATTGCTGGTCAAATTAGTAAAAACTATAAAATCATCATTAAATATTGAACCAAACTATACGTATTTGTGGAGTGATTCAACCGTAGTATTGTCATGGCTGCATAACGAACCTAATATGTGCAAGGTGTTTGTCGCCAATCGTACCTCACAAATTCAAATTCTTACCGCTAATTCAAAGTGGTGTCACATCCATACTGAGAGCAATCCTGCCGATCTAATTTCAAGGGGCACTCCTCCATCCGTGCTAGCTGGTTCAGATTTATGGTGGCACGGACCGGAATGGCTAAAATTGTCAAGGCAAGAATGGCCGACAATTCAATTACAAAACCTCTTCAATCTTCAGAGTATTCTAAGGAAATGCGAAACCCAAACTGATGGTGTTGATTACAGCTAACTGTGACGATTTGTACAACCGACATTCGTCGTTTAATAAATTACAACGAGTAGTTTCGTATATCCTTAGACTAAAACAAAACGCATTATCTAGTAGTAAGCAGTACGGCCCTATCACGAGTGGTGAATTAGAATATTCCCAAAATACGCTAATAAAAATTGCTCAGTCTCAACATTTTCGGACGATATCAAATCATTAAGACGCTGTAACCAAGTTAAAAGGGACAGCAAACTATTACATTTAAATCCGTTCATTGACGAACATAACATACTAAGGGTAGGGGAGATTAACTGAATCCCATTATCCATTTCATAAAAACATCCTGCATTATTAGCAGGTAATCACCCCTCACTAACTTATTAGCTAAAACCGAACACCTGCTAGCTAGCTTACGAGAAAATTTTGGATTCTGTTGGGTCGTAATCTAGTACGAAAAATCGTTCACCAATGTGTCGCTTGTTTTCGTGTACAGCCTAAGGATACAAATTATCTAATGGCTAACCTGCCAAATTATCGTTTAATCCTTCTAAACCCTTCGCCAATTGCGGAGTAGATTACTGCGGACCATTTAATTTACGCGATAGAAAAACACAAAATTACAGGATCTCTAAGGCGTATGTGTGTTTATTTGTATGTCTCGCTACCAAGGCAATACAAGTTGAATTAACCAGTGACCTAACCTCGGAAAATTTCCTGGCTTCACTAAAACGATTTATGGCTCGCAGGGAAAGGTACAAAATATGTATTCAGATAACGCAACAACCTTTAAGGGTGCCCAAGCAGAAATATATAAATTTGTTAACTCTATAAAGCACGAAATACAGACTCAAATGTATCAGCAAGGGATTACGTGGGATTTCATTCCACGTAGAGCGCCCCATATGGGCGGAATCTGGGAGGCGGGTGTAAAAGTTTAAAATACCACGTGAAACGAGTGGTAGGCAACGCATCTTTAACTTTCGAAGAGTTTAATACCGTTATAACGCAAATTGAAGCATGCCTAAATTCCTGCCCCATTTCTCCATTGTCGTATGACCCCAATGATCCACTTCCACTGACACCGGGACATTTCCTAATCGCCCAGAGTTTGGTAGCGCTACCAGAACCAAACTTGTTTGATCAAAACGATAACCGTCTATCCGTTTTCAACGAATTCAAAAATGACTCAGCATTTCTGGAAACGCTGGTCAAAGGAGTACATTTCGAACTGCAGGCAAGAAAAATGGAAGGATCAGGGTACACATCTAATCGAAGTAGGAGCCTTGGTGGTAATTAAGGAATAAAACCTTCCACCCATCAAATGGAGTCTTGGCAGGATTCTAGAAGTTCACCCAGGAAGTGATAATGTGGTACGTGTAGTGACCGTTAAAACGAGTAGTGGTATTTATAAACGACCTGTGGCAAAATTCTGTGTACTGTCTATTCAATGAATTTATGGTGTAAGAGTGTAATTCCGACAAACTACCCACAGAAGATAATTAACATTAGATATATAAGTTGAAACTAGTACAACGTTTCAAGGGTTGCGTCATGTTGAAGCCATAAATACACAACAAACCTATGTATTTCATTATTTGTCAAATAGTTATAATATTTAAACTTTAGACTTTCGTTTTATTTTCATGTTTTTGCAATAGATTAGTTAATCCTGAGTGACAGTCAAGCTAAGCACAAGTCGCTCACAGAGAAGCGTTTCTGATGAATTCTATTAATGTACCCTTCTACGAAGCTGTAAAGCTAGACAATGTGCACTTAGAATTAACACGAACCAGTTTTTTTTGGTCAGTTCTATTCGTAAGGTGGGATAATTAAGATGTACTATTGTGCTACAACATCAAGCTATGTATTTTAATAACCATTATAATAAGTGTTGATTCATAATGATCTTATTTATTCACGTGTCACCTTATCCAATCATAATAATTACAGTCCACAAAATTATATCAATCAAAATAAAATATACTCAACAAACATCCTCGACGTACCTTGCTTGCATACCATAGTGCTGAACGGCTCTCCAATGTGCTCGGCAAAGATGAAACCAGCAACCATGAATATGAGCCGTATGCATTTTGGAGCGAAATGCTTGTTCTGCACTCTTTTCAAAATCTATAATAATAGTTTGAGGTCGATAGTGTCTTTGTTCCAACTCATTCATTCTGTCGATGCCGTCAATAACAAGTTGAATAAGTTTATCGTACGTTGACCTGGACTTGTTTGGTAATAAACATACCAAGAACGGTATAACACGATTTTGATAGAGACCATGCACTGAATAAATTTGGTAGAAAACATTTGGCGATGTACGAAAGGTCCCATCACATAACCAAGTAGAGCACCGGCTTAAACGTCTAAGGTTTGTTTGAGATCCAAGTATTACGATGCGGTCGGGATCATCAGCACCAGTGTCCGCAAAAATAATATCTTCTTGTAGCGTGGTTCTACTTCGGCGTAGTTCATCTGGGAAATATATCTCAGCAAGTGAATGCGGAATATCCTCATTAACTATTCCGTGTTTACGCTTCCGGCGGACTGCTTGCTCTAGCGATGCCAATTTTGGAAGGCTTGCAATTGCTGCGTCACTAGCCCCTGCAAAACACTCCTTAATAATGGTCCAAGGGGCATTTCTATTTCGCAAGTCTGCAGCAGCCTCTTGGATTTTGCTTCGTATTTGCTTTGCCTGAACTGTTACGGCATACGGCGCGTGCCCATGATGACGTTTTGTAACGGTGACTGCGTTGTTTCCATCGGTAATGGCACGTCCAACACATTTTACTGTTGTATAGTAACTTTCACAAATCCAATAACGACGTCCTTTGCCTGGATCTTTGTTTAAATTGTAAATGAATCCTTCATAAACCATTTTCTGTTTTTGTCGCTCGCTTGTAAAAAATGTAGCCATCGTGGACGTAGTTTATTGCAAAACAACTACGATAGAACTGTAATTTCGAAAAAGCTTTGTAATCATTTTTGGACAAAATTCCTAAGACTTACAAATTGATATCTAATTATACGTAATGGACATTACTTTGATAAATTTCTTAGTATTCATATTAACAATTATGTAATGAGGATCTAATTATGTTTGGACCTATTAAAATTGATTACTAAATGGTATTTATTAACAAGTAAATCAATACACTTGCAAGTATTTGTCAAAAATCATTCATTTCTATATTTTTATATCTATCAATTAGTATTTCAAACTTAGGGGTCGTACAATAATGCTTTATTTAAATGTATCGTCTCTATGGATTGTACTACACACATAAAAAGTTCGTTGAATTTGTGAGTCGATGGATAAGCCATTCTACGAGTCGAATACTCTATGGTTAAGCCATTCTAGGAATAAATCATTCTATGAATCAGATAGTATATGAACGCCACATTCTACCAATTATCGTTATATGAATTGCCTTTCTATGAATTCGAGTTTCTGTGGATTATCTGGACCCGGATTTTGCTACTGCTACTATAACAACCTGAAAATGTGTATTAATTAATAGCAATATAAATAACAATAGTTGATACTAGCAGTAGTAGTTTAGTTGTACATACATTAAAAAAATTTAGTGTGGAGAAATTGTAACATTAAAAGCGGCTGCCTAAGTATAAACACTAAAACTGGGCCAACTTATAATATTAAAACAAAAGCGATGATGTAATAAACAATTTGTAAATGATCGAATAATTTTAATTAATAAAAATTACCAAATATTAATCGCTACTGCCGTCGGCTCAATCGGTAAATTGAGATAGGGAGAGTTCTAATTTAGAGTTTTTAACATACCTGAAATACTGCGTGCTTCTCATCTGCTTAATTATTTTCACTTATACTTAATTAATAAAATATGTAATGTAAATAAAAACAATAAAATGATACCTCGGGCGCCAAGCTATTTTTAAAAATACGTTACGTTATTGGAACAGCTAAACCAAGTTTATTAATAATAATACAACAATAATCAAAATGAAAATAAAATTACAAGACACACTAAAGTTTATTTAATATCCAATTGTAATGGAAAAGTCTTAAATCTATTCGTTAATTACTAAAAAATCATACCTTTAAACAGTTCTGTATATGTATTAATTACCACTGGTGACACATGAAACGGAACGGTCAACTAGATGAAATAATTATAGCATCATTGAGGTGCAATCTCCAGATCTAAGGTTACCAGCCACACCCCAATGGAATTATCTTGATAATTTATTCTTAATAATTTGAATCCATAATAATCAATGCATTACTTTGAAGTTTTTAGTATGTAAAAAAATTGCGATTTATGATGTAAACCCAGTAAAATAAGGTAGTTAATAAAAGTGGTACTTTAAAAGTAAAAATTAAAAATTAATTCCATTACAAAGTAAGTAAGTAAATAAGTAAAAAGTAAAAAAGTGCTTAAAAACAAACAAATGCTTTAGTTTTAACTATAATGAGAAAAATAACTTACCATCACAATCTGATGGCACAAAATATAAAATTAGGTAAAAACCATGCTTACTGCTGTAACATTCAGCATTAAGTGAATTAAAAAAGCTTTCAGAATAACTCAAATGAGTATTCCCCCTAAAAGTTTACACGCGTTGCGCGGATACAATAATATAAATCCAATTTTTTAAGAAAGGGAACTATAACTATTTATGTAATATTACACCCAAAAGATATGTTCTAGGAAATGCAAATTAAGTTGCGTTTCTTAATTCTACATATTAATAATTAAAAACTTTTCTAATATTACGCCAAGTAAATGAATGATTCTTAAATTAATGTACTTTTTAATACAACCACAAAAAAGGTGGTTACAAAATTCAATATCTCAGTTGAATTTAGAATAAAATATACAAAAAAAAGTTTCAGATAAAATTTGTTGCCTTCGAATCTGCATCTTTGTACATGTTTAAATCTAAAATAATTTGCGATGTCAGGGTATTCCAAAACTGTGTAGTAGATTGTAGTAGATAATGTTTTTTAATGGAAGGTAGGAAAAATTTAACTGCAACATATTGTTGCTATCTTGCAAACCATAAGAGATACGCAACAGATTAACGAAATTTAGTTAAGTACGGTTTGAAATTTTAAATATCAGGGAATATAATTTTCTTTTATAATTATATATGTCTTGCTTGCTTTATTTCCAACAATACAATAGACAAAATTGTTGTTAAGATTTTTATTTTGATAAATTGATACTAATTGACAAATCATCGGATTTGGTCAAAATTTCTCTCTGACGCCTTACGCCTTGTACCGCCAAAGACACATTCAACTTCCAAGTTTTTAAATAAGAGCACTCACTAAATTTCTAAATAAAATGGAGAAATAGGAGGAGCGTACCCCTTTGGCGGTTGGTGAGGTTCACATAACCTCATTTAAAAATATTACTGTAAATACATGATTGGATTTAAAAATTTAAGTGCTGTTGAAAACGCTACTAAAAAATAACATAGTTCCGTATTCATATATTTCAAGTTCAAGATGGCTCTGTCGATATAAGATGTTGATGAGAAATTTCGACCATGTCAGATGATTTGAAATTTAGTATCAAAATATAAACTTAACATTTGTGTCTATTGGAAATTAACGTGCAATTATAAAAAATAAACTCCGACCCGATACCTTGTCCACGATATGTCCATTGTCCAATCCAAAATTTTCCCTGAAAAAAGTTCACCCGTTTTTATTGTGCTGTGATGTCTTGGAAACTCAACTTGATATTCACTATATACAATCTGTCGATAATCTAATCCTAATGTAACATGCACATTATGTGTAGTCAAGACATCGATACTTAACATACTAATTTCTTAATCTACCACAACTACACTTCCAATACAGGTTCACTTGTCATAAGACGTTTCTATTGGTAATACGCATAATTTCACTACCGCACGTTTCACTAAACCGCTTGCTGTCTTTATCGTTGCGACTCGGGCTTCGCCATCTTCTCCTCGATGTAATTCTACCACTCTACCTAGCGGCCGTAGCAACGGTGGTGTGTTTTCTCCTCTTACCAATACCATCGTACCAACATTTATTGCTGCTGGCGATGTCTTGTACCATTTCTTGCGGGTCTGGAGCGTGTGAACATATTCAGCCGACCATCTCTTCCAGAAGTGCTGCGTTACTTGATTTAATTGTTTATAGTAGGACAACCGATTAGTTGGAACTTCAGTTTCATCCCCTTGTGGTACGCAATTTAATACGTCCCCGATTAAAAAATGTCCAGGTGTCAACGCTAGTAAGTCAGTAGGGTCTTCGGATATTGGAGTGAGTGGTCGGGAATTCAACATTGCCTCGATTTGTGTAAACACCGTGCTTAATTCTTCATACGTTAAGTGCAAATTACCGACAACCTTTCTCAAAATGGCGTTTGCGGACTTTACCGCTGCTTCGTAAAGTCCACCAAAATGTGGTGATCTGGATGGTATAAACCGCCAGTCGATTGCATTTGACTGAAAATGCTCATTGAATTTCGTATTTGACAATAAATCAATTACGCGCTTTAGCTGATTATTTGCCCCAACAAAATTAGTTCCATTGTCCGAGTACATCGTTTTGCAAATACCTCTCCTAGCCATGAACCTCATAAACACATTTAAAAACGCGGCCGTTGATAAATCATTTGCCGTCTTTAATAAGAAATGGACCAGCATAGTCGACACCGGTATGCAAAAATGGTCTCGACGGATTAATTCGTTCCTTTGGTAAATTTCCCATTAAAGGCGTTATTGTGTTGGATCGAAATCTAGCACACTTTATACATTTGAATACAACATTTTTAACTACGTTTCGCCCATGCAAAGGCCAAAATTTTCTCCTAATACTAGCTAATGTTCCTTCCACACCAATGTGCAAATTACGCTTGTGTTCGTAATCCACTAATAACTCGGTAAGTGTACATCTTGAGGGCAATATTATTGGATGCTTGCGATCAATAGCTAATGAAGACATAGTTAATCTCCCCCCAACCCTAATTAAATCGTGCTTGTCAAGAAATGGACTTAACGGTAAGATTTTGCTAGTACTGCTAATAGGTTTTGAATTTTTTAATGCCTTCATTTCCTCTGCAAAATATTGCTTCTGTGTCAATGAGACTAATTTATTTGTGGCATTATTTAATTCCTGCACTGTCAAAACTCCCTTTGTTTTATTGATCTTGTTAATGCTAACATTGTAGATAAATCTAAGTACGTATGCGTATGTCCGTTGCAATTTTGTAAAATTTGAAATTTTTGAAAATAAATGTAATTCAATGCTATCGACACTAATAAAGGTTAATGGATGGACTTGGCGTTTTTCTGGCATGCCCTTTAATAAATTAATTTTTGACATAGGATAGGGTTCGTTACCACTGAGCCAGCTGGGGCCGTGCCACCACGTGAGTAGTAATATGGGGCCGGTTCTGGACCAGTTCAAGGTCACTCGCCCTCTGGTGGTGAAAAACGGAAGCCTTTGAGGCTCTTTCTTTTACATTTCTTAGAAATATAAAAAGGTCAAGGTGAAAAGCTAAAAATAGGAAATCTAAGAATAGAATTTTCAGGGTCAAACTTTTTGGCGGGAAATATAAATTTTTGGAGCTGATCAAGGTCAAAGCTAAAAATAGAAGTTGCAAGGTAATCATTCTTAGAAATCTAAAAGTTTTTTGAGTAGGTTAGCAGTTTTGAAAGGATGCATGTTTATAATAAAAAGGCTTCTCCGGGATTGCATGATTCAGTAAACTTTTTATTGCTAGAAATGGTGAAAGTAATAAGAATGATAAGAAGAGAAAGAAAGAAAGAATTATTAAGTATTGATGAGAGAAAGAAAAGACTCGAGGTGTTAATCAAGGAAATAAAAAAATTGAAGATAGATTTAGAGCTGTATGAGCTAAAAAGAAAATGATGCAACTTCGAGTGAATGTGCCATGAAAAGTATTAAATAAAGGTGCATTGTAATTTGAATGAAAGACGCTTTAAAAAGTAAATAAGTAATTACAGTAGTGCATGTTATATTGCATAAAGAAAAGGCACTTCAACAGTATTCATTTGAAAAAAAAATAAAGTGTGTGTAGGCATAGAAGAAGAAAAAGTGAAAAAAGTGAAAAGACAATTTAAAATAAGTTTCCGTATGGTTTAATTGAATTTTCATATTAAACGAGTTTCTTATCATGATTTATTAAATTATACAAATTATGTAGGAAGAAATGACACATAAAACTTATATTACAAAGAAAAGGTGAATAACATTATCTTAGGTATGTAGAAGTAAGCAATTTTATGTGTGTGTGAAATGTTTTAAGATAAATAAATATACTCTTTTTATCATAGCAGTTTAATCGTTAAGTCAAAAATTCTGAATTTTTGTATATAGACTAAACAAATAACAGCGCAAAAGATAGCACTTCCAAATTTTCTCAAAACTAAAAAAAATGTGAAAAAAACTTTTCAAATGTTAACAGCAAGTTGTGGTTAGCATGTAAAGAAAGGATGATACTTTCACATAAGAATAAATCATAACACTTTAGTCCTTTACCCAAAAATTCCAATTTTTTGCATGTAGACTAAACAAATAACAGCGCAAAAGATAGCAGTTCCAAATTTTCTCAAAACTAAAAAAAATGTGAAAAAAAACTTTTCAAATGTTAACAGCAAGTTATGGTTAGCATGTAAAGAAAGGTTGATACTTTCACATAAGAATAAATCATAACACTTTAGTCCTTTACCCAAAAATTCCAATTTTTTGCATGTAGACTAAACAAATAACAGCGCAAAAGATAGCAGTTTCAAATTTTCTCAAAAAAAAAGAAATGTGGAAAAACTTTGAACTTGCAACTAGCGCATGTGTGCTTAATAATTGCACAATCAGAGTAATGTAAGCGCTAAATATAGACTGTCTTGTAACGTGTACAAGCGTTTTTCAAAGCAAAATGCTTGCATTATCCTGTTTTTTTTATGCAGTTTAAAGTGTTGTTTTATTGAAAATTTTGGCAATTGCTTGTTGCAAAAATCAATTTTAACAATTGTGTATGTTTTAGGAAGTAGAAAAAGTAGTTTTGCTTAAAATCAGAATCTCAATTTAGTGGGTCAGTTTTATTATTTTTTGGTAAATTAATAAATGAAAGCGATAAAATGTCACTTCTAAAACGCAATAATGTTAAAAAAATATTTTTTTTACTGTGAAGTAGGGAAAAAATTAAAAATTCAGGAGAGCGTTTCATTTAGGACTTATTCTATTCATATTTTTAGAAGTTATGTTTCAAATGAAAATTTTAACACTTAATTTTTTCTTCACTTATAACTTTGACTTAACTTTCTTTATATATGTGTTAATGAAAAATAATAAAGTATAAAAAAATATTTATTGAAAAAATCACAAGACTACTTAGTACATAATTATAAACTAACTTAAATGTCTAAACTATCCAATATTCTTAACGCATTTTGTGTATTTTTAATGTTCTGTCGTGCAACTTGTAAGTTGTTGTTCGCTGCAGCCAACTCACTATTTAATCGTTCCACTTTTGCCACTTCCGATTTTTCAGAGTTAATATATGTCGATAAAATGTTCTGCAACCACCTAACACTTTTTATTTTAAATTGCTGCAAGTCTGTAGGATCCTGAGATATTGCTTGTGATGGTGGTGGTGAACACACTGGTCGTATTAATTCTAAATTTTTTCCTCCATATTGGAGGAGTGTAGGTGGCTGCGGTGGTGGTAGTGGTAGTGAAGCTTCAATTCCTTCATATTGGAGGAGTGTAGGTGGCTGCAGTGGTGGTGGTGAAGCTGCAACTGTGGTTGCGGGCGTGATGCTACAAAATAATTGGTTTGGTTAATAATATATTTATTAAGGAAATCACCACATAAAGACAATATATTAAGCAAGGAATACTTACTTTTCAAAAAACCTTGCAAAGTCGCGTCCTCTACATCACTGTCGCGTATAGAGATGATTGGTATCTCATTTTCACCTACAAGTGGCTCAACTTGTTTCGACCCCCACACTAATACATCTTGCAGTATTTTGGCTTTCTCCTTTTGTAGTGACAGTTTTGAGCGTTTGCTGTTTGATGCGATTTTGTCTGTATGGTATGTATGTAACGACTGAATATTGAAATAAAATTATTATTATATACATGTAAATTTGTTAACGTGTACAAAAAAAAGTGGAAGTGGTTACTATTGACCTGTGCAAGCAAAGGTGATGAATGCATCATAATCTAGACATGAAAAGGTATTTCATGCCATGTCAGCAAGGTTAGGTTATTAGATATTACCAGTAAACGTCCACTAAAGATAATAATAAAGAAAGTGCAATATCTGCATCTTTCTGAACTGAAGCTCTTGGGAATACTTTTGTAAACGCAATCTAAAGGCAATGAACTAAAGCGTGTGAAAGTATCACATTTCATTTTCATATAAGACGAGTTTCTGTATGCTGCATAAAGTCAAATACAAGTTATAACAAGTTTGTGATATTTAACCTTGAATGGGGGGCTTATATGACTATATAAACCGATAAACAGCATTTCTGTACCAGTCAGTATATTGCACTCGTAATATACGTAGTAAACCTAAAGTACTTCTATAGTTACTTAAATTATTATTTTTTACATATCAGTTATAATAAATAAAATATTTGCTACAAGTCCATGACGGTGTAATCGTGTGTGCTTCATATTTTGCATTATTGGATACAGTTTTGAGTGAGGTTGTACCAAGTAGTAGTGATATTGTTAATTTAACAACACGTTTTATTCCATTGTTAAAACCAAAAATTAATTTGTAAAGCACATCCGTATAATTAACACTAATATTAAGCTATTGCAGGATATAATTCAAAATAAAATTTATTTAGAAGCAAGTGAAAATTTGCTTAAACTTGAAAGTAATTTATCATTGTTAAAGTGTTATCTTGTGAGACTTAAACGGTTAAAGAACGCTTCAGAGAAAACAGGTAGTGGAATTGTCACTAAAAACGTACACATAACTTAGGTTGGTACTCTATAGATTCATGTTTTAATGGTAGGTTACTTACAGGCATTATAGTCAATATAGCAAACATTAAGGACCCTCTTATTTTTTACAAAATGCATACAATGGTTTTGCACGAAAGGTTAAAGTAATGCTAAGGCAAACGATGCTAAAGGTCAATGTCATTTTAGTCTGCAATTTCATGCAACCTCAAAATCATGTTATCGAGTTGAAGACTTTTGCCATAAAAATTGTGTCATCGACATTTACGTGAGTGGTATAACAATAACGTTTATTACAAATTACAAAAAAAATTAGAAGAGTTTTCCGAAAGGGATTCCGGTTGGGCATTACACGAAGTTTTACATTTAAAGGTGAATATTAATAGCTACACTCCATTTAGAGGTGGCCTTTCGACTTACGTTAAAGTTCCTTACTTCATAGCAGTAAAGCATGCGGTAGTGAATGTTTAGAACGATGACGAGTATTGCCTCCTATGGGCTGTTGTTTCGGCATTATACCCAGTGCAACTTCATTCAGATAGAGTTTACAGTTATCCTCATTTTAGAGATGTTTTGAATTATGATTCAATTCCCTTTCCCATTAAAATAGATGATGTAAAAAAATTTGAAATGTTAAACAGCCTCTCCATTAATTTGTTTTGCATTCAGGGGAAAGGTGTATTACCGCTAGTATTAAGTGTAAATCATGAAAATAGTGTCAGGGAACCTACAAATCTTTTAGTACTTTCGTCTAATTATCATTCTGCGGGTTCAACTGCTGATGCTATTAATACAAAAATAATACTGTTTATCATTTCGCGTGGATTAAAAATATGTCAGCTCTTTTTCTAAACAACTATCGAATAGGAGCACAAGAAATTTATTTGTTATCGATGCTTGAACCACTTTTCCTCAGATCGCCTTCTACAAAACATGTCACTCTCTGCCATCAACTTAATCAATGCCTACCGAAGCGGAACTGTTTCTGCAGTTCAAAATTTCGCATTTCAGGAAAAGGTACCGTTTGTAATTCATGCGGATTTAGAATGTATTTTAGAAAAGTGTACAAATTTAACATCACTTGAGGGTAATACTCTATTTCATTCCAAACATATACCCTTCAGCATTGCTTACTACTTAAAGTGTTCATACAATGATTCTTTATCTCGATTTAGGCTTTATAGAGGAAATGATTGCATTCAATGGTTTGTTAAAGAGCTTCAAAGTATTGCGCATTGGAGCATCGAAATCATTAATAACATAATTCCTATGGGTACTTTAACTCCCAATCAGGTTGAACACTTTGAAAGCACCACGATTTGTCACATTTGCGAAAAACCATTTACAGATAATGATATAAAGGTTAGAGGCCATAACCATTTTACTGGAGCGTTTCGAGGAGTATCACATCAGAATTGTAACCTAAACTATAAAGACTCCCACATCCTGCCGGTTGGATTTCATAATTTGTCAGGTTATGATAGCCATTTCCTCATTAGAGAATTGGCTACTATTCCTGGTGCGATTTCACTCCTGCCCATAAACAATGAAAGTAATAGAAGGTAGTAGAATTAAGTTTAGATTTATTGACTCCTTCAGGTTTATGAGTAGTAGTATTGAAAAGTTATCAAACTATTTGGCAAATAGTAAAAAAATTATTACCAGAGCTAATTGTAACAATGAAGAAGAATTTTCTTTACTAGTTCGCAAAGGTGTGTTTCCTTATGAGTATATTGATACGTGGGATAAATTAGACCAAACCAGGCTACCTCCCAAGGAAGCGTTTTTAGTCATATTAATAATGACGGAATCAATGATGTTAGTTTTGCACATGCTGTTAATATTTGGAACAAATTTCATATTAGATCGTTAGGGGTACTCAGATTTGTATTTAAAAACGGACGTTCTACTTTTAGCTGATATTTTAGAAAATTTTCGGCAAACTTGTTTAAGCACTTACAAACTTGATCCTCTGCACTATTGTACAGCCCCGGTTTAGCATTCGATGCTATGCTTAAAATTACACAAGTAAAGTTAGAACTATTTACTGATATTGATATTCTAATGTTTATTGAAAGAGGATGTGCCACACCCCTAGGTGGTGTGGCTCAATGTTCTAATCGGTATGCTAAAGCTAACAATAAGTACATGACTGAAACATTTGATCCCACTTCCGAAAGTGTGTATTTAATGTACTACGACGTAAATAACTTATATGGGGCAACCATGTCAGAATTTTTACCATTTGGTGATTTTTCTTTTGTGGATAAATTTGAAACTTTGGATTTAATAAACCATCCTGATGATTCGGAAATTGGTTACATAATCGAGTGTGATTTAGACTATCCCATAGAATTACATGAGAGTCACAGTGATCTACCATTGGCACCCGAACATATGGTTCCGCCCGTACCTGATTAAAATTCTAAAATTAAAAAATTATTGCTTAAGTTGTTTCCAAAACGTAATTACATAATTCATTACAGAAATTTGAAAGTATATTTATAATGTGGATTAAAGTTGGTAAAAGAGCATCGTATATTACGTTTTCAGCAATCACCATGGTTAAAAAATATATCGATTTAAATATAACCATGCGTCAGCAATCTCAAAATGAATTTGACAAAATTTATATAAATTAATGATTAATAGTGTTCTTGGGAAACTGATGGAAAATGTACGTAAATATAAGGATATACGTTTAGTAACAAAATGGGATGGTCGCTATGGTGCTCGTGCTTACATATCAAAACCAAATTTTCATAGTTGTACAATATTTAGCAATGATATGCTCATCAAATGAACAAGCTGGAAGTATATCTAAATAAACCCATATATGCAGGCTTCAGTGTTTTAGCCGTTTCAAAAACCTTTTTATACAATTTTCATTATGGTTACATCCTACCTAAGTTTCCAAATAATGTCAAGCTCTTGTACACAGATACAGATAGTCTTGTATACGCATTTTCGGTTCCTAATATCTATGAGTACATAAAAGACATTGATAAATTCGATACATCTGACTATAGTCTTGACAATATCTTTGAAATTCCATTAGTAAATAAAAAAGTCCCCGGCTTAATGAAAGATGAAAATCATGGGGCAATTATGTTGGAATTTGTAGGACTTCGTGCAAAATGTATGCTTACACTGTTGATTAAAAGTTGTAAAAAATCAACCCATGCAAGCGTCAAACAGATCACGATAAACGATTATAAACATATTTTGTTTGATGGTAACATAATAGGGCGATATCAACATTTGATAAGGTCAAAGAGACATGATGTGTTTACAATCAAACAGAATAAAGTAATACTTAGTCCTTACGATGATAAACGATTGGTAAAATTTCAATTTCACCATGGAAATCTACAGAAAGTACCTGAAGCGTTCTTTGATGGCGAAGTGTTCCTCCGAAAGCTTTGTATTGAATATACTATAACATATTATTCCTGATGAGTGTTTTGGCAGGTGTGCTATAAATTCAAAGTGTGCAAATGAAGTTATTATTAAGACATTATTTGATAAAAAATTAAATTGGACAATAGCATTAAAAGTTTTACAAAATTGTGCATTAATAAAGGTTACAATTCATTAACTTTTAATGAAGTTGATAAAATCTTAGATGATATGAATTTACTTGGTAACGTACCGCTTAAAATGTATGTATACAATTTTTTATGGGGTGGTGATGATGATTCAACAAATGTTAAATCTAGCTTAGAGAATATTAATTCTGCTTATAAAGATACGTTATTTATTATAACTGAATGTATTGAGAAAGCAGCATATTATGCTAATTACAAATGCCTCGATATTTTGATTGAAATATTATTAGAACAAAACATTAACTATAAGTTTCAACCATGGGAAAAAGAAGAACATCACAAAATTTTCAACTGGATAGTAGAAAACATTTATAAAGGTGAAACAAATACAAATTCCTGTTTAGGATGGACCTGTGGACCAGATTCAGGAATATGGCCCTCAAGTAATTTAAATGATTATAGAAGTACTTTAGGTTTACTATATAAGATAATGAAATTTTAGGAAACATTTTTTATGTAATATTTACTGAACTAAAATAAAATACAATTTTTTTATGTGTGTTTTATTTCATCCAAGAGCAAACATCCTTTGATACAAACTATATATAACTAATATAAGTAATTTATTGCACAAATAACAAGTTATTAAACAATATCATCCTTATTTATCCATGATCTTTCATCCAATCCCCACCATTTTAGGAATAACATTATTCTTGGAACGAAACACTTTTTCCGCCAGGTACACATCGGATACTTTGTTTTCTGCAATTCATGTTCATAAAAGCCTCCCAGTACAGGCTTTCCTTTCATGTCTTCCAACAAGTAGGTGGTTGGGTTAGTAATGTGAACTTTCACAATCTTAAATAGTTCACTAGACCAATTGGGGGTGTATCCTTTAGCAAAAATACTTTTAAATTTACTGATTCGTACTATGTCACCAACACAATATCGATTCCGATCAAATATTTTTATGTGAGTGTAAACCTGCAGCTTTATATGATTATCAACATCTTTGGGCTTCACTCCGGTAGTTCTATGCTTACGATTGTTATAATCCATCGTTATGGTATCAATTGTATCAATCCATTTGTATTTACCTTGCAGGCTGAATGACTTATATAGAGCACCTTTAATGGTTCTGATAACACGTTCAGCAATTGCAGCCTTCTTTGTGCTATAGGTGGAGTAATGGTTGACTCCATAACGCTGCATTAGTTTAGTAAAATGCTCATTGTAGAATTCTTTTCCTGCATCTGTCTGTTTAGGTTTCCGGCCTTGTTTGAAGATTGTTTGCATGGCTTTGCTAACTTCCTGACCTGTTTTCGTTTTTAATCTTTTAGTCCACAAGTATTTCGAAAAACAGTCGATAACCACTAATATATACTTATAACCCTTATTTTGTTTGGCATATGTGTTAAATTCAGCTAAATCTGCTTGCCAAAGATCATCAAAACCTCTAATTATTGTTCGCCTTCGTTTAAAATTTTTCGTGCAGGTTTGTGCAATTCGTTAACGAGTTGTAATTTGGACATGGTGCTAATTTATCAACAATTTCTTTAAGTTGATGTAGTTTTTCCTCCAGCGCTAGATAAGCGTTAGCGTTTCCTTTGAAAGCTTTCTGAACTGCTTGTAAACAGAAATCAAGGTATCCTTTACTTATAGCATCACCATCTTCTTCAGGGTCAGCCAACTGTGTCAAACGATTTCCATCCAAATCGAACCTTGTTGATAAATAGTATTGCTTAGTGATGACATCTTGAGGATCTATGGGATCGGCCACATTGCTGAGTCTCTTATTCTCAATATCAAATTGATTAGCATCAATCAGTTTAAACTGAGGGGTTAGTTTCTTGAATTGATACTGGACATGTGAACGTCCAAATTTGTCAAGGGGCATTTTAGTTGTGGCATGTCGACACCAATGCATTCTCATTTATATTGTTTAAAAAGCGGTTGTTCGGTTTTCAATGTACCCATCTTCATATAGTTCTTCTGCAATTGATATTATGTCATTTACAACACCTGTGCTTCCGCTAATTTTTCTGCTTACAATACCTCCAGATCACGAATTAGTTCATGTATATCATTCCAATATTTATATTCAATGGGTCTGTTTGTTAATTCCTTAAAAACATAGCTCCACCTCCTCCTTGGTTGTGGTGGGTGATGATGATGATGACAGCAAGGGTTTGATTATTTGTGTATACTTTCTGCTGCGGCTTCCTCGAATCTGTGCACTTACGTCATAATCTCGCCTTACTACATTCGTAGCCTCTAAAATAGTTCTATATTTTTTCTATCTGTTGACTTTACTAGACTTAAATCGGCTTCATTCATAATAAGCAGATCATATAATCCTGGAGCCCCTTTATACGTGACACCTTTAATAATTATATCGTCTCCTTTAATTGTGATGGGCGTATTACCAATTGTCCATTTGTCAGTTTTGGTATCATAGTGGACTCCATACGTATGATCAATATCACCTTCAGCATTCTTCAATATACGTTCAACATATATACGCGGCAATTCATTGTACTGCTCGAGAAATTCTTCCGAGATGGGTTCATTATGGGAATCATCTGCGATACCAGACAGTTCTTTTCTTCCTCCCCAGTAATAATCTCTCCACGACGGATGTATCTAAGAAAGATGGAAGACTTGGGGAGGATTTCTTTGAAAAACGGAAGCTGAGCTAGGGACTAGTAGCACCCTTACTTGAACCACCTAATGGAGTGAGGCCTGGGGTAGGTTGAATTTGAGCTAGCGGACTAGTGGGGATAGTAGCGTGCTTTCTTGGAAATATGAATACGGGTGGTTTTTGGGTTTAACATCAACACCTCCTTTTTAGGTGTTTTTTATCGATTTTATTTATTATTTCAGTTAGAGGTTCTATTAAAGGCTTATAAGTACTTTCGAATGTTCTTTCATTATCAATGCGAGCAGTCTTAATACTGTTATACTTCTACTGTATTATTTTACGAGCCTGAATAATTTTTTCTTTAATATCCTCTCCTTGTTGTCCATTGCGACAAACAGGTACCGGTTCACCTTGAACAGGTAGCTGTTTACACTAAATAGATAGCTGTTAATACCTAAACAGATCAGTTGCTACTAAACTGCTAAATGCGGTTTAAGGTATTATATATATATATATATATATATATATATATATATATATATATATATATATATATATTCGCCTTATATAGCAAAACGGATTTAATGAATAGGTACCCGTTTACCATGAACAGGTAGCTGTTAATACCTAAATAGATCAGTTACTACTACTGAAAGCAGTTTAAGGTATTATATATTCACCAAATCTTTTACTATAGCGACCATTATTAACTTCAGCATCCTTGTTTGTGACCATGAAACCAAACGGATCTACCCAGCACTTTGAACACATGTTCCGAAACAATTTCATGCTTATGGTGGGACTTATATGATCCTCATACGCATGTTTTAAGTTTAATTCTTCTTGCTCAAATAATATAATTAGATTCGCATTATCACGAATTAATTGCTTTGGAATTTTACTGTAAGTTTGACCGAAATAGAAACAGTCAATATCGTTATGCCTACCCATAGAAAAATATGCCCTTATGTTATTTTGCTTTTCACAAGCGATATCATCGAAGATAAAAATAGAGTTTGATTTTCCACAATTAGGCTCAATCACATCTTGATTGTCACTGAAGGTAAAGTAACCTATGTCCTTCATTGGAAGTAAGATTTCCTGTAAAAGTTTGTACTTGTTTTGATTCAATGACTTAGAGTATACGTATACATGTTTAAATTTCAAACCATTTTTTTCCGTAAGCAAACTGATCATTGCGTTTGTTTTACCGCAATTGGAGGGGCCGCATATAATACCACGTATACTACTAGAAAGTGAATCACCATGTTTTGAAGTAATAGACTTTTCGTCAACGTCATGATTTTGAATCGGGAGTTTTTGTTTCTGAGTAACTACTTTCATCTTTGATGGATGGAATAAAACTAAAAGAATAATTACATCGGTATTTATATATTAGACTATATTACAATAATAATTATAATTTTTCACTTCTCCGGTGAGTGGACTGTACTGTACAATAGCATCATGAAGAATAAGATCATATACAACGATTCCATTATCGAAAGGTGTCAGAGATTCCATTTCCAATTTGATGTCCACTGATGAGTTTTTAAGGATTCATTTTGTTTAGAGCAGTCGATTACAAATACTGGACATAATTTGAATTCGGAATAGTTGAATAATGCATCTTTATTGTCGTCACCATAGTAATCACACCGAAACTTCAAAAATTGTTATAGGCGGGTATGTACTGGTTAACACTGAAGTTCAAATGCATTGCTTCATATGGATAATAGTCAGAATTCAGATGTACTTTAAGATTTCTGATGTTAATGTGATCAAAATTTCCCGCCCTTGCCGACTTTGTGTACCTTTTGCCTTGTTGGAATGCAACAATTATCAAACGTGGTTTTTCCAACTTCGTTGATGTTTTTATTGGCCATATGTCTGAGGTTGCTTGTTTTAAAGCAGGTAATTCATACAACTCCCATTGTCGAAATGGAACAGTAATAATAGAATTCTTATTGATTTCTTCAAACAAGTTCAGTTTTGCAGCGTCACTAAGTGTCAAGTGTGGTACTTTCCATTGAATTTTATTTAAGATTATTGTTGCATCACCTTCACCATAGTAGCAGTTTGTATTGCTTCTAGATCGAGTTAAAATCAACTCTTGACGCATATTCACAATAACTTGACGATAATCCTCCATTATTCCAAATATGTGGTTCAATGGTATGCATACCGTAAAAGATTTTTCACCATTTTGCTCGTCAAACTGTACTTGTAATGGTTCTTCATTCTTTGGTGACCATCCCAAATGGCTTAGTGCTTTGCTCTTGCTTGCCGTATAAGAAATATATCCCTTAAGCGTAGATGTTATGCATGGATTTCTGCAAACATCCACTCTTTGACCACCTAACTCATAACGAATTTCTTCGAAAAGAAAGTTGGGAAAATTGTTGGTTAGGCTGCATGCTTTTCCTTCATCTTTGAGCTCAACTTTACCTTCTATATACAGAAAACTATTGTAAGTAGCCGTAATTAGATCTTGACTTTGAATTAAGATACGTATTTCTTCGGAAGGTCCATATTTAGAAGATCCATAGGGAAGATAAGTGTGAATATCTGATTTAATGATAGTATCATCAAAATATACGTTTTGAAACATGTTTAGCGATTCGGCCATTGTCGGTGACAGATGTTAACGGCAATGAGGGTTGATGACTAATTAATGACTTACTGTAGGGATGATGTCTTTTATACGAATTTTTGAAAGATGGAATTGGTCCTTTATTAATTCTCAGGCCCATGTTCTTTTAGTTCTAAGCGTACTGTGAATGGTTCACTTTCACCGAAGTCTATTAATTCACCTTTTTGATTAGCCAAATTAATGGTTATATTACTAATTATGTCGGTGTTTACTTCTAAATATTGAGTATTGCTGGGAGTTTTATCTAGACGATAACCTGGTGGAACTGAAACGTCAATCTCATATAATACTTTTGCAGGTTTCCCGTTTCGTTAAGATCCTGTTACAATGTTGCACTCTACGTGTAGATTAGTGTGTTTTAGAATTTGGATATCTAACGCAGACGTATGAAAAATATTTGATTCTAATATTTTAGACTCAAACCCTAGGATGCGGCCAATGCTATTCTCTTTAGTAAAATCAATCTCAAATGAACTGTTTATCTCACATTTAAGTGTATTGTTGTTTGCTCTAATGCTAAACTTTTCTGTGGATATCTTAGATTTTAGATAATCACCAATTTCATCCAACTCATATGCACCGTATGGAATATTAACCCATTCGCTGCGCATGGAAGTTTTGCGCCTACCGCCAGACGCGGCTGGTGTTTTACGTAGAAATTTGATTTTAGGTGATGATGCTTGATGATCTTTAACTAAAATGTACTTTGTAGGTGATCAGTGTTGTTTTAGAACCTAACGCCAAATGGCGTCGTGCGCACATTTTATAGTTTTCACGTAATGTGCTCACGACGCCAAATGGTTAGTTAACATGTAGTTTTGCGTTGGTATATGCAATGAAATGGTAAACAATGGTTATTTGTCAACTTGGTTTTGTTTATCGACATTTATTTTACTCGAAAACATAGAAAATACAGAAAACTTATAAACTAAAATAGAAGTAAAATTAAATAACGTAAATAAGCTATTAGTGGTATATAAAAGTCACGTCAGATTCTCTAGCTTAGAAGATAAAGGAAACACAATTCAAAAACTTACGGTAAAATAAATACAAAGTAAATAAATAAGCAATTAGTCCTTTTATTATGAAATTGTTCAAAACACTTAGAAATGCATAAACCCGGTTTTTCCGGACAAGCTTGGCATTCCCAAATTGTGTCTTTTCTAATTTTGTGTTGACTACACTCTTGACACCTCTTCCTGGGTCTTCGTGTTCCTTCTGTAATGGTTATTTTGCTTGGAATGTGTTTGGTTACTTTTGGTGTATCAGAGGACACTTCGGGCAGTAATTTTCAATAACCTCAACGGTATTCATAAAATGACATACGTTTACCAGAATACCTGGAGAATAATGTATAGGAATTGAACAAAAGAAGTTGTAAAACGTGTACTGCTAGTTTCTTGTATCAGAAGAGTGTTTTGCGAAGAGATGGGTAGTAGGACATCATCTGGTCCTGCTTGTCGATGCCACCCATATACTTATTGTATTCAATAATTGGAATCGGTTTCTCTTTATAGTACCTCTTCCATCATTTTGTTCTCGAATTCTGTGGAAATATATGTGACATCTCTTTGTCCCTCCATTTTCCCACCATTATTCCGTCGATGTATTTAGCTGTTGTTTCGCCCACTTTTAGTTTAGCCCTACGACTTCTTTGGGATTACCCTTTCTTTCCTTTCGGAGCGTTCCTGTGCAGTACGTTTTTTTATCTAATAATTCTTTTGCTAAGTCGCAACTGTTATAGAAGTTATCCATATACAGAGAGTGCCCTTTGTTTAAGTTTTCCTTCATTAGATGCGTAACCACCTTTTGGGCATGTCCTTTACCTCCAAGGGAATCTAATTGGCCAGTGTAGACCGCAAAATTCAAAATTAGTCCACTCGGTTCTGTCAACATATATAATTTCAGACCATACTTGTGTCTCTTATTGGCAATGTACTGCCTAAAGACCAGCCTCCTCCAAAGCACCAAAGACTCATCAAGACACAAGTTTTTCCCTGGGTAATACAAACTCTGCATTTTTTTGTTGAAATATTCCAAGATTGGTCTAATTTTGAATAGACGATCTTCAGGCACGGGTTCATTTGGTCTAGGATTTCTGGAAAAGTGCAAACACCTCATAATTATCAGGAATCGATCTCGTCCCATATAGTCTGAGAAACAGTTTAGATTGAATAGTCTGCTCTTCCGCCAATAATCCTGTAACCGGTTGATTTTTATTGTGCCCATGTGATACACTAAACCTATGAACTTCAGCAGTTCCTCTTGCGTTAGGTCCTTCCAGCGAGCTATTCTGGAGTTGTTATGCCCACCTTTTGTTAAAAAAAAGTCAATTGCATAGTGATTAGTCTCCTCTAGAATAATATGTAACAATTCGTCATCAACTAGAAGCCGAAAATAATTATACGGGTGAGGATCGTCAGGTAAATTGACCAGCATCTGATTCGTCTCAGAAAAATTTAGAGTTTTCATTCCTGCGTTATCGTCTTGCCAATTAGCAATAATTCCCACAATTTGTGCCCTCTCATTCTCATCGATCTCCTCATCCATAGGAATAATACCGACTAAAAAAATAAGGTAATGGAAAAACCTGTGCAAAAAGAGATGCGAATTTAACTTACCGTCATCAGCCTCATTATCGCTCTCTGCTGACGCATCTCCAGAGTCAGAATTTTCGTCTTCATCGGGTTCATAATCAGAATCGTACAAAAACTGGCGCATTTCTTCCTCTGTCACGTTATTGGGGTCTTTCGCTTCAAATCTAGCACGCTTAATGCCAGATGGACCAGGTTGACTATCACCCATATCAATTAGCAGAAAAATCACGTAAACACGAAAAAACGGGCCAATCTAAGAACGGTTGCAGTTGCACGTGCTACTAAGCTTCTACTATGAGCTCGCAAAATTTCATATGCTTCGCTCCACTGCTAAAGAAGTACTGACTCATTATATCCAACATAAGCTTTTACGCCAAATGGCGTCATGCGCACCGCGCTCAACGAAAGCCGCCAATTGGCGTCATGAGCAGCGAATGGGTTAATCACTTGTAAATGAGATGGATCCGTTCTAAAATAAAATCTATCGTTGCCTGTATAAATGTTTCTAATGCTGTTGCAACCGTAAAATCCCACCAATCCAATAACGTATTTCTTCCTCAAATCTAGCTCTATCGGTGGATAAAAGTTGTAGTTGACTGTGTTACCAACACCTTCTAAACTGAATGTTATTGACATAACTGAGAAAATTTGATGTTGTACTGATTATTTATATAAAATTGTAGACATAGGTGCCCGAAAATAATTGTATTAAATTCTTGATCTTGGTTGTAATTATAATAAATTTTACACCCCGAAAGTAGTTAATCACTTCGATTGGTGGTCGAAGATTACCGAAACTATCGTAATACCATACCCTTTTACCGCGCTTTTAGTAGCAAACCCAATGCGTACCTGGTCCGCTGTGGCTATCTAAGTTAATAATTCCAGATTCATTTTCCGTGGTAATTTAGGCATGTTATCTCTCATAAAAATATCCCTAAAGTAGGGTACATGTTTGGTGTATGTCTTTAAATCAATATCTGTTAACGGTCTTTCGGGTAATCTATTCAGTTTTTGGAAACTGTTTTAAGTATAATGCACCACCACCAGATTTGTATGGTTTTTAATAAAGTGCACCACCTTTCTTATTCGTGGAGTCTATAGCGATCGATTTCATCATACGATTATGGCGTGATGTCTCTTCTTGCAATTTTCTAGCATTTTTGGCTTGATTGACTGCTTTAGCAATTCCTGATGCACCACCAGCTAATGCACCGATTGCTGATAATCCAGCGAATAACGGAATAAGAAATGGTAAAACCCACCTTGTTTAGGTATGGGAATTACCCTAGGAACTTTAATATTTTTCTTACCTCCTAAACTTTTCACCACACGTTTTGCCGTTGAAAGGGCAGACTTTATTGTGTGAAATTTCCGTTAGGTTTAATTTTTTAACTATTGTTTTCGTAAATGCAATAAATTTCCACCATTGCATTTATTCTTCTTCAGATTAGATCGACGTTTACACCCCATTCCCAATTTCTCTTTGTTTTCATGATGGTACTGACTGCTAAAGCTGCAGTTCGTTCACCTAACGTTACGTCTAATGATTTAAAGCGCTCCCAAGCTTTTTTGCAAAATTTTATCTGCTTTATGTCTACTTTCTAAATCTCGGTAATCTCTGTAACTGATATCATGAAGTTTGCACTGAGCATTGATTAATACCGGAGTCTTCGTGTGCGAGTCGTTTCTCTAATTTTGTACCAGGACCACAATACTGGTAACCGGGTAAATGCAATTCAAACAGAAGTTTATTGATCAGGGTATTCACTAAACCACCCGCACTCTTTTGCTTCTTACATAACATTGTTTAACTAGATGGATAAATTGAGAAAAACAAACCATAGCTATTAATATTTCTTTATTTAGTAAATACTATACATTAGATATGCAGGACGATAATTCAATATTTCCATTAAGCATACAGTGTTATGTGAATTAATATTATACTTAGCATTTATAACATCTTCATTGTCTTTGTAAATGTCATCATTAGAGTCCGAATTCTATATAATTACATATTTTTTCCTTAGTATGTATTCGTTGGAAAACCTGCAATATTCACGAATTAGACTATTAGGCGCCTTATATTTAATTTTAATGCTACATATTTTACATATTTCCTACAATATTACATATTTTAAGATAATTACATATTTTTACATAAAACGGCCAGATTTTCCGACAAACTGAAATGGAATTATAGAAACATTAGGTATAGGTAAATATTAAAAGTTGTCTTTGTTAGTAATCCTTGCATGCATTTATTTTGAGAGGTCCATTCAGGTATCACTATTTCCCGTCATAATCCTACCGGTTTGCATTGTTTGCAATTCTGGTAAAACCTAAGATTGGCAGTAATCCTTGGTTAACATCACACGTTGCGCCTGGAAGACGGCTCAACGTTTAGTATAATCTTTGTTAACTGTAATTAAAAGTTATTATTATTAATTTTATTAATACATAAATAATTATGTATTTAATAAAATTAATATTAATAATTTTAATTACATAATCACTTTTGAACTTATGCGTTCATTGCAAAACTTATAATAATTTTGTTAACTGTATTTACATGTACTTCGTGTTTCACGAAAAGTAATGCCCGTTATCGGGTATTTCCTAAAACCACCAAACATCCCTCCTTACCTAAAACTAAAGGCGAAATGTTTTTGGCTTTAAATTTTATTCTTGTATTTGTATTCAACGAGACTTCTTCGTTGTAACATCGGTATCGTGTTACAGTCGTTAGGTTTCAGTTCAGTGAAAAGTATACCGGTATGCCTCCTACTGGAAATTCTTTTAGTGCGAAACTACGTACGTGGATTGCTATAGACGAAGCTTTTACTACCGATGGAAAAGTGGTGTTCTGTCAAGTGTGCCAAAAAGTGGGTTGTACAATGAAGTCTCAACTGGAACAACACACGCGAACTGCGCTTCACAGCAAAACAAGCAGTTACGTTCAGCTAAAAGCAGACTTTATTAACGCAGATGCATCGAAATGAGTTTCATAAAGATATGTGTGATGCAATGATTGCAGCAAATATCCCATGGAACAAACTGCAGGTGCCCAAGTATCGCGCTTTTCTCGAAAAGTATTGTGGTCGTCAAATCCCTGAAGAATCGACGCCCGCAAGGGATATCTTGATGTATGCTACGAGCAAGCTTTGGAGTCAATTCGACCAGAAATAGGTTCTTCCCATATTTGGATTCCTGTGGATGAAACTACGGACGTTATGGGTCGGTATATTGCAAACTTGGTTGTGGGGAAACTGAGTCCAGAGTGTGTCACAAAACTACAGGTTGTTGCCAGCAAAGTCATAGAGCGTACAAACCATGCAACAATTGCACGATTTATTAATGATGGACTGAACATTTTGTGGCCTAGAGGTACACAAGAAGAAAAGTTCTTGTAATGTACAGTGATGCAGCAGCCTATATGTTGAACGCTGCAACGGCGCTGAAAGTATTCTATCCGAACATCGTTCACTTCACTTGTTTGGCCCATGCCCTCCAACGGGTTGCCGAAGAGATACGAAGTCATTTTCCGTTAATCGACTTATTTCTTCCATTAAAAAGTGTTTGTTAAGGCACCTTTACGTGTACAGCTTTACCGGGAAAGTCTACATGCTCCACTTCCTCCAGAACCAGTAATAACGCGATGGGGTACTTGGATAGAAGCCGTTCATTTTACAGTAAACATTTTGAAACTGTGAAGACTGTTGTTAACTTATTTTCTGCTGAGTCTGCTGTGTCAGTTAGGGAAGCACAATCTATTCTACAAAATTCTGAAATAGCATGTGAAGTTGCTTATATTTAGTGCAACTTTTCTTGGATCCCTGAAAGCATCAAAAATTGGAAACCAAGGGACTTTCATTAATAGAATCAATGGACATCATCCGTGATGCAAAAATAAAATCAGCGCTGTTCGTGGCACTATCGGCGAACAAGTAGCAAAGAAATTTCAAGCAGTTCTGGAAAGAAACCCCATATATTCCGATTTATTTAATGTTAGCCAGATCCTTAGTGGAGAAACGCAGAATTCTCCAGAACACATTACAGTCGGCAATATTCCTATGTTCAAGTATGCACCAGTGACATAATGTGATGTCGAGAGCTCGTTTTCGGTGTACAAAACATACTTTCTGGTCAACTGCTTTTCTTGTCTTGATTAGTGTCTGGTGACAATAGACAATTATATATTAACTTCTGAATTTGTATTTTTGTATAACTTTAATAATATTATCTTTTATTAAAATTTTTGTATCAACTTACTCTTTTATTGTAGCGTAGGAATAATATACGTATTTATGCTCTAAAAAGTTAAACAATAAAAGACTCGATGATGGTAACCTAGAACAAAGTGGTTTTTCTTAATAAAAATAGCAGTAAACAGTAACAAAGCAGTTTTATTATTACCAAAATAAATATTTTATTTAATTATGAAAATTGTGAATTATCAACTTAGTATTTATGTAATTTAGTAAAATTACGATGGTAAAAATTGCAATGCTCTCTGACAAGAAATCCATTTACTAGTTTATTAAAGAAAAACAAAAAAATTACAAGTTTATTATGAAATTCCAATAAACACAAATTCTTCAAGGATACCATAAAAAATTAAATGAAACTTAGCATTGCTGTTTTGAACGAATATATTAATTTGTAACTAGGTAGTTGTACTCAAAATAATTTTTGAATTTTTTATAAATATCAATAATTTTTAACTTTATGTGCGATTTTGATATTACATATTTTGAGGTTTTTGTTACATATTTACATACATATTTTCAAAGTAATGCTACATAAAAGTCTGGTCCCTAGTCATCATCACTACCATGGAATTCTTTCTCGCGAAAACGACGGTAGTCAACAACTTGTATGAACTTTTCACAAAAACATGTTAGATTGTAAGATACAAGAAATTCCAATCTATAGCTTATTATATCCTTTCAGTCGAATAGTTCTTCAACATCATGGGCATTGAATGTGCAAGAACAGCAGTTGTAGTTTTCTACCGTAACAGTTTTCAAGATTCTGTCATATCCTTTAATCAATTCCCAATTGTAATAGATACCAATATTACTGGATAGAGATTCATAATGTTGATCATAGATTATATATTCTTCTTCGTTTACATTAGACCAATCAATTTTGTTTTCAATTTCTTGAGATCGGCAAAATTGTAATTCTACATATGAATGACATCTTAGAAGTTAATTCCATTCCTTCATATCTAACACTACGTTATTATTACTTTCATCACAATTACCACACCCATACGCACCACTGGTGCAAGCCTGAGTGTGTACTCTATCAATTTCCAGATGTTTTGCATGATGAGTATCGTTCGATAGTTTATGATAAGTACAATCGATTAAGTATTCCTCAGCTGCTTGTTTATACACTTCATCCGTATATTGAAATGATGGTGATGTCCAGTCAGTCTTAGAAGAAGAATAACCTTCATCGCGTTTCTCTTCATTTTACTACTACTACTACCATCACTATTTTGACAGCACCAACAACAAAATGTTAAATTATTATTCAGATTGTTACTGCAATGATGTGAGGTATCCATATATGACGGTGAACTTCTGAGTTTGGATCGTTCCAGAAATGATTTTATTGCTGCTTGCATGACTTTACTTGCTGACAATTTCACTATGACTAAACACTGTTTAAGAAAATAATTCTAGTTAAAGTATACCCATTTTACATATGGTAGGGTGCTACTATTAAAAGAAAATGTTATGTTTGTTGTTTTGCCAGCTGCACCCAAACTACTTATGAACACATCCTTCGTGTTTAAGAATATTTTAAATTCTTCAATTCGTGTTTCTTCTTTTTGAAATAAACATAAAAGCGTTCCGGTAATACACCATTTAAAATCACCCGTTTCTATCACTATGCGTTCACCAAACTTTTAATAATACTCAAATAAGGTCTAAAACATACCTAAACCGTGAAGTGTGGTATATTGTTGAATTCAGAATTGAAAGAGCTTCAACAATTTGATATTAGAAAATCAGAGACGTATTTAAAAAATGAAGTTGATTGATGGTCGGTCAAAGACGAAACGTCGGATTTCAAATTCAATAACGCCATCTTGTAGAGGGAAAAGTGGCTATGAGAAAGTACCACTTATTTTAAAATTCCTCTTGAAACAAACCCAGTAAAAATTAAAACGATTTTGCAAAATTTCGTTTTTGCGGATATCTCTGGAACCAATCGAAATTTTTAGATTTCAAAAGGCATTTTGTTAAGCACCAAAATGCACAACTTTCTTCCCATTTAATCGACTTCGTATTTTTACGATTCTCGAGATCCCTGTACTGGCCCTCCTTATCTTGGACACGTTGTATTATGATATATATTATAATGTTAATAAACATAATTCAACTATGTATTAGTTTTAATTACTCATCTTAACCTCAGCGTCATCATATCACCTCAAAATATCCCATGTATGATTATACAAATGCATAAAAGAAAAATACCAAGCAGAAAATACATTTTTCATTATAATTTGAGAATTAATCAACAAATGTAATTGTAATTAAAAAAGTAATTGCCAATTATATTTTATTTGTAATTGTAATTTTAAAAACAAATTCGTTTTCTAAATTGTTGTAATTTGTAATTGTAATTAATTTCTTTTAAAATAAAGTAATATGTAATTGGAATTAATTACATTGTTTCTTCTTTTCTAAACGCAAATACGCTGGAAAATGAATCCCTGTTTTTAATTTCTTTTAGTTCCTTCGGAATCTGCCACTTATTTTTTTTCAATGTTCCCACATATGATAATCTATATTTTTCTGATAATTCTTGTACCAGAGAAACATCGGAAAACCAATTGTCTGCCGTGACATTGCGGCCAGTGTTACGGATAAGCGCTAATAGCCTTCTGACCACATCCGCACTCTTATTGCTAACCTGAAAGGGCCCTTCAGGTTGTTTACCAGCATATATCTCCAAATTGCAGGTGTAATACATTTTTGAGTCTACCACTGTAAAAATTTTCAAGCCATATTTAGCTGGCTTGGAAGGTATATACTGGATAAATGAGCACCTGCCCCTGAACGCTTCAAGTTTCTCATCAATCGTTACGTCGGCCCCAACTTAATAAGAAGACAGTTTTTACAAATTCTTCAAACAAATCTCGCACTGGTGCCAAACCGTCTACTTGTCTACGTTGTTGGCGCGTTTCTAGGTCATCAAATCTTACAGAACGAAGTAAAAGCGAAATCGTCGTACATTCATAGTTAGTCGCAATATTTCAATTCCGAACCCCGTGGAGTCCACAAATCATCTAAGTTTTTCTTCCAGCTTTTTCCATTCCACAATATATATTAAACCTATAAAGGCTTTGATTTCTGTTATGTCAGTTGGCATTGCATCCCTTTCCGTAAATAATTTTCATGTACTCGTTCAATGAATTTATTGGTGGAAGAGACAATCATGTCTAATATCTTCTGGATAAAAACAATGCCACGTATCCACGATACTGTGAACGTCTTTTGCTATTCCACCGACACTTGGAAGTCTCACCAATAAATTTCGGGGATGCGTCTTTTTCGATTAGTGTACGGAGTTTTTTCCATGATAATGATTCTAATATCTTATTGCCTTTCTTCCTGTTACAAATATAATATTCATCATTCTCTTCGTCGGTCTCCCTTCAGTATCGCTTTGCTCTGTGTTTGAGTCCTCTTTACACTGCTCTATTTCTTCCTCGGCATCCGTTTAACATCCGTATAACACAGAAAAAGTAAACTTATCAAAAGGATAGTTAATTTAAAAAAAACTGTAGGAAATAAAAGATTGCAACAATATCTTTACATAAAATGTCGCTTGGGATCCATGAGATCCAAAGCATATATAATATATAAATTAGACTTTTATAATTAATATTTGTATCAAAAATGTACATAATAGATATTTATGTATTAAGCGCATAATCAGAAGATTATGGCTCGAGGAAATGTTAAAAGCCCGACGCGAAGCGGAGGGCTTTATATTCGAGAGCCATAATCTACAATGATGCCCGTGGTACATACAATGTTTTATTTTATTTTGCACCATGAAACTGGAACAAAATTTTAAAAAGATTCAGTATTTTCGGCAAGTTTTTAAATGCAAATGCAGTGAAATAAAGCCGACAGTAGGCTAATTTGTTGTTACTAAGATACTGTGATATTGCTAAATTGTTGCTAAGGTACTGTTTGTTTGTAAATAATTTGCATTCTAAAATGGAAGGTGAAAACGCAAAACTTATTCACAAGAAATTTTAGATGAATTTGAGGCCGCCCGGCAAAAATAATTCCAAGTAAATCGAAATATTTATACATAAAAGAGTACGAAAAGTTTTGCGCATGGCGGAGCACAAAAATGTGCCAACAAAATGTGATGAAAAGTTGTGATGGCATACTTGTCTCAAATGGTAAGGGATTGTATATATACATTAGTCAATTATCTCTATTCAATAAATATCTATTTTGCAGTCAAATATCTATAAGCCGTCGTCACTGTGGTGTTTATATTCTAAATTGATGATGTTGATATATCTCGTTTTTCCATGCTCACAGAATTCATGAAGAATAATTCTGTAGGTGATCAAGCTAAAAGTCCTATGTATTGCAACGGCATCAAATTGAAGAATTCATGTTGAAGGCGCCTGATCATACGTACTTGTCAGTTAAGGTATAACGATTTTAGTTTTTTTCGAATTCTCATTATAAAAATTATTGTGTTTTATAGGTTGTCACAGCCTTTGGTATTTTTGGAGCATGTCTTCGCGAAGAACTGCACGATTTGGCTGTACAGGACGTAATAACTGAGGGATCAGTGCTATTAGTGAAGATCAAAAACCAAAACTTATACTTCGAGGCAATTTACAATTGTACCAAGCGATGGATTGGTTGATTACGTCTCTTTGTACCGAAAATATGCAGCATTACGACCGGAACATACTAAAATTGACAGCTTGTTTTGTCGTATCATAATGGCAAATGTAATGCTCAGACTGTTGGGAAAAACACCTTAGGCAAAATGCCGAGGATAATATAGCAGAGTTCCTCAATCTACCGGATGCCCATAAGTACAAAGGGCACTGCTTTCGTAGGAGTGCGGCGACGATCTTTGCAGAAAGCGGCGGTGATACAAGGGCACTGAAGCAGCTTGGTGGATGGCGATCGGATAAAGTAGCCGAATCATATGTAGAGAATTCTCTGCAAAATAAAATTAAAATTGCTCAGAACATTACTGGTACAGCAGCTATAAGTATACCACAAAACGGCGAAGGAACTGTCAGCTTTGGTGTTGGCTCATCTGGAGTTACAATTTCAAATCCATCCAACTGTATTTTCAATTTTTATAAAGAATAAGTTTTATTACTATTATTTTATTAATAAATGTTGTATAGTAAGGTTGTTGTTTCAATAATTCTTTCAACTTACATGACATATCATGTCATGTGTTTGCTGTCAATCATGCTGCTTAGCAACAGTGAGATTTCCGTGCTATAAAGGCCACATTACGCCCGCATTTGGGGGCGTATAAAGAACATTATGGTGGCAAAATAAAATAAAAGCAATTACACAACATTATATGTAGCAGTACAACAAAAATAAATAAATTCAATTAACATAAGAATACTTACAAATTAAGTCGCTTGGGATCTGGTAGATCCAATATGCAATGACTGCATACAACAACACTTAGTAAACGTCCGTGCAGTACTGAACTACTGAATCGTACAAAAAGGAAGATACACGAAAAGGCTGCGCATTAGTTAACGAGAAATATAACACATGTACCGGACGATGGATCTCTCAGATCAGGCGCGAACGTCCGAGTGTTAAAAGACATAATATACCTGCTGTGACAAAGGAATGCCATACAACATAATCAAAGTAATAGAAAATATATACAGCACAAATAAAATACAAGCTAAAATGGACGGAGAAATTACCGACCCGATTCCAGTACAAAGCGAAATAAGGCAAGGTGACTCCTTAAGTCTGCCCTTTTAACACCACAATGGACGAGATAATAAAGAAAGTGCACAACTTAAAAGGATGTCAAATGGGTGATCGCAATGTGACAGTCCTGTGCTATGATGACGATGCTGTGTTGGTGGCTGCAAACGAAGGTGATCGTCAGAGACTGCTATATAGATTTAATAGCATAGCTAAGTCACTCAACATGAAGATATCTGCAACTAAAACAAAATGTAACACAACATCCAAGATACCCATTAGATGCAAACTTTGTTGGTGAACAAATAATACAACAGGTGTAACGATTTAAAATAAATCCTTACTTTGTAATAAATTGTTATTTATTTGACCGCCCGGTATGTTTAATTTCAAAATTAATTGATAAATCTTACACAATAGACTAGATACAGTTTTATTAATCTGTGAAAATATGTGAAATACATGTAATAATTTTACTTTAAATGCTTTATGTAAATTTAGATTTTGAAACATTAATATAATAAAATTATTATTAATTTTATTAAATACATTAAATAAAAGTTTACCTCGAATAGATTTGAACCTACACTTATTTATAAAGTATCCTTAATTAACTGCGCCATCAAGGTTCAAGCCCCAATCGACGTAAATTTTGTCTTTATGTATGTAGAACTGATGTAAATTCTAAATATATGTAGAATTTATATCAGTTCTACATACATAAAGACAAAATTTACATCGATTGAGGCTTGAACCTTGATGGCGCAGTTAGTTAACTCTAGAAAGTACAGGTCAGGTTCAAATTATTCGAGGTAAAGTTATTTATGTATTTAATAAAATTAATAATCATTTTAATTACATATTTACCTTTGAACTTATTCGTTCATAACAAAAACTTATAATAAATTAATATAATAATTTTACATTTAGTAACAAAAGATTCCGTGGTCAAAGACGTGTCATTTTTATCAAATAAGCCAAACGCGATATCTTTTTCACTGTTCAAAACTTGAATCAAAATTATTATTACGAGTTTTGTGAGTGCGTGTGCGTGCCCTGATCTATTCGAGTAAATTTATTGGTTAAGCATATTAATTTAATTTACCTACTATTGTTGATGTATTGATCAATTACCGTCCGCTATTTTTTTTACATAAGATACAAGTAGTAAATCTTATATTAGTGTTATCGAGTTTTTCTGCAGCATAGAAACACTACTGTTACCGAGCTAAGTCCGTATTTCTATTAATATTAAGCTGGCTATCTGTACGTTAATTATTTTTATACCTTTATAGGTGAACATTTCATCCGTGAGTACAAATAACATTGTTTTCAAACCACGAATCAACTGGACATTATGTTTGACCTAAACATTTGCGGAAATATATTTTCATTGTATGCGATTGCATCTGATAATTAGGATTTTTTTCTTGTGTTTAGATCGAAAGTATTTTGTTACGGTCCGTTCATAGTGGTTAGACAGATAAGATCCGGAATTTTATTATTTAGTTTATTGATTCAAGTTTTCCGTCACTGATTTCACTTCAATTTTTAAAATTCAGTGTAAGTTTTTTTCAGAGACGCGATTTCTATTCTGTAGTTTAGCTGGATAAGTTTTGTAATCTGGATTTTTCTTTTATATTAGTTTTAAAAGAATAAATTGCTCGATAATTTTTGTTTTACATAGTCGCCTTTATTAGTGCCTAACAAACACATTATGTTTCTATTTTTTTTTTTGGAATTTAATTTCGAATAGAATAATTTTTTTTATTAACAGCAAGTATACCAATATTTTTTCTGATTTTGTTTTATAATTTTGGATCTTGTACGATGTGTTATTTAAGTTGTCAGATCATAACATTTATTTTGGTTATACCGTCTCAAACAGATTACAAGGGTTAATTAGTTTATTATTTTATAGCCTGTTTAGACAAACGACATTTTTAGTTTATATTTTTTTAATGTAGTTTTGGTTTTCCGTGGCCGTTGGCAATTATACATATATTTTTCCTTGGTTCTATTAATTATTTTAATCTCTGGAATTGTTAATTTTTTTCAGTGGTGACCATGTATGAAAAATTATTAGTTTATTTCCTTACCGTCTTGAATGCGTTTTTGGTTCTTGTTTGTTATTTTTTTCAGGAATGTAGGTATTTTTTCCCCACCGTTGACGAAACATTATTTTATTAATTGACATCGCCAAGCACTATGTGTGTTTTATTTTTTTTTTTTCTGCTGCCCGAATAAATTAGGGGCTTAGTCCTCGCTCCGTAACCACCCAATTTTTTTAGTATTATTTTTGTCCGAAAAATATTAATTTAATTTGTTCCCTTTACCCGCGATAACAATCTATTTTTCTGAAACTGACACCGAGAGGATGATTTATATTTTTTTTTTCGTTTGACGAATCGTTCTATTGTCTAATTTCCAACTTATAAAATTAATATTTTTTATTATTTATCCGTCATAGAAAATATTTGCTTCCGACCTCCGTATCAGGAGTTTTATTTTTTTTTGTAACTGAATTATTTTGAATTCATACTTCCGAGACGGCGCATTTCCGACTCAACAACGACACAAGTCTTAAATACCGGCACCGATCTGAATCTTCAGAAATCCTGGTAGACCGAAATCTTCACTAACGCTACTTGGACCGCTTTTACCCCTTTTAATTTCCCACGGAGAGGAATCTAGGCCTCTACACCGTTCACCTAGATTGGCGCTCGAGTAACCCGCTTATACCGCGATAGTCCAGCCGCAGTTCACCCCTCCGCCCCTCTCAGATACTTCTTGTAAGAACTGACCATCGACCGAAAGTAAAAGCGTTATACAGGAAACGAAATTTAAAGACTTAAGTATAGAAATTTCTGGACATGGTGATGTAAAAACAGAAGTAAGACAACAAACGACGAAAGCAATAAGAATAGCGGCCTGCCTAAATGACACGTTATGGAAAAAGAAACACAAAGGGATGGAAGATTTATAAATCCACGTTAATACCAATAATGACATACACCGCGGAAACCGCACAGACACCTCAAAAACAAGAAGAAACAGGAGAAATGAAAGTGGTACGAAGAATTGCTGGAAAGACTGTAATGGACATAGAGAGGAGCGAAAATATAAGAATGTGTAAAATAGAACACATTAACGAATGGGTGGGTATTAAATAGGAAACACGAATGGAACGAACACATTAACCGGATGGATGAACAACGAATAGTTAAAGCAGCAAGAGACGAATCACCAATGGGAAAAAGAAGCATAGGAAGACCGCGAAAGAGATGGAGCGACAATCTCAACGCAAACGAAATAGAGGCGTAGGAGACGAAGGAAGAATAGACAAGGTGCCTATATTAAAGAAGTAAGAAGACTGAGACCAATCCGGGACGACTCAAACACATTGTTGAGACCAAAAAAAACTTCTTCCGCGTATTTATCGGTTTCTTCCACAATTATATTGTAAAAATTTCAATCCACACGCATGTTAAAAAAATCAATCGGTCTGTTACCTACAAAAACAGTATTACGCACTAAGTTAACTCAGAATAATATTTGTTACCTTCTGGTGTAACATGAAAATATACGTTTAGTAAAGTTAATTTCTTTCATGCTCGATGTATCTTGGACCCCAACATGGAGATTGCAGATCTGCAGATTTCGCCTTTGCGTCCTCACGCTTTGTTGTAGAAGGTGGCGTAGTATATACTTTTCATTATTTTCACAGTCACCAGACGAATCGCTAACGACATGCTGCGAATTTTCACAATCCAAGTCATCATCCGGAAAATACTCCTCATACGAACCCAAATTCAGCTCATCATCCTCGTCATCTTACTCCATCATCATCCTTTCCAAAAATTTTACATCTTTTTCCGAATTAAAATAGTATATGTTTTGTTTTCTTGTCCTCTTGACGCCTGAAGGCCCTGCTTCGCTATCCGCCATCACGAACTCGACCAGCACAATTTTTTGTTAAACTGACCCCTTTCGAACACGCCACGCAATTACGACCGCTTCGCGCCAATGCTGAACAAATACTGAAGCGTAGTGATGGGAACTATCGAATGATTCGATAGTTACATACTATTCGCATTATTCCATAGCTGAAAAAATATTCGAATGAAAAAAGTATTCGGACGAAAAAAGTATTGAACGAAAAAAGTAATGAATGGTTTTTTGGTAGTAACTAGTAAGATAATGAAAATAAAGTGTTTGAATAAAAGTAGTAGAAAACATGTTTTACTTTTAAGCGTTTTTTCGAAAAGAAAGATATGGGGTGGTAGAACTCGTTGACGTGAACACAATTTAAAAAAAATCACGTTAAAAATGTTAAAATTCAGACGGGAAGTGCTTCAAAAAGATTGCCAAAGTTGCAATTTTTTCGATCTCACATTTTCGTCCATAACTCGAAAATTATAAAAGATACGAAGCTGAAATAAGCGGCAGCAGATGCGGTTCATTAAGACAAGTCGCCCAAAACGCATCGATTTGGACACCTCGCACAAAAATTTGGAAAAAAAATTTTTGAGTCTAAATTTCTTACGTTGCATCACTGTTTAACTTCTATTTACTGAATAGTGAAAGAGTGGAGTTTATTTTCTATTTTATACGTAAATTAAAAAAGCAATAATCTTTAATTTTATTATGCTGTGATCGTAATTTAAAAAATAGAAATAAATATAGTCTAAATCGAAATTATAGGATTGAAAAATATTGAAACTTAACAAAAAGGAAAAAAAACAAAATATTTTTTCTTAAATAAAATATGTAACAACTTAAATGTATTATTTGAATAAATTCAAATTACTGTTTAAAAAAATAATCATATCTAGTTTGTTTCCCGACAAACGATTTCTTCTATCATTAATAATTTGGCCGGACTTTGAAAATACTCGTTCAGCAGGTACGGACGTAGCAGGTACACCGGAATATTTCAAATGTAATTTATAAAGTTCCGGTAACAAAAGTTTATGCATTTTTCCAAAATTTAAAGGGTTTTCTAAACGCCAATCAAGGGCATTTCTAAAACTGTTTGACCATTAATGTGGCTGTAATACCAGGTGTTGTAATTTCCCTCATGTTATCCACTTTCTTGTCAAAATGCGCCCAAATGTTTGAATCTTCTTCACCAACACATTCCTGAACTTCAATTGACGTCACTGCAACTTCGTCTGCAGCTTTTGATGCCAAAATAGCAGATAGCTCATTGATAATAAGCTTTTGTGCTGCATCAGCATTATTATTAACCCAAAATCCAGTTTTTTTAAACCTCGGATCTAAAAATGTAGATTTTCCGCACAAAGCGTTCGTTACTAAAATTCCTAGTCTTCTACTTATCATATCTAATAAAAAGGTTTGTAAGTTTTCTCCACATGAAGTTGTGGGTTTTTTACTTTTTATGGAATGTTGTAGACCTCTAATTAGTGGTAGAATTAGGGGCATTGTAGGACATTTTTCTCCGGATAATTCAACCGTCATTCTCTCTGTAGGTTTCAAAAATTGCACACACTCCACTAGAGTACTCCATTCATTAGCCGACAGAAATTGTGGAGCTTTAGGTAACGAACTGATTACTGCGGACAGAGGCTCTTTTATTACAAGTAATCTCTCCATCATAATTAAAGTTGAGTTCCATCTAGTAGGAACGTCTTGCTTTAACTTTAATTCAGTATGCTCCATCTGTTTTTGCATGTTTTGCAGCTTCTCTGTCGCGACCACACTGTGTTTAAAATGTCCCACAATAGCCCTACATTTTTTTATTAACTCCGCTAATTCCTGTGCTTGAATGGATTCAGTACCACACAAATTTAATGTATGTGCAACGCATGGGTGATGTCTTTTTTTAGATGTTCACATTTTTTATGTTTGCCCCATTATCACTTATTATAGTTGTAATTTTATCGTTTATATTCCACTTCTCAAAAAGGGACAAGAGAACAGAAGCAATATTTGCGCCGGTATGAGCCTTAGTTATTTCAGTTTGGTCGTTATGTATAAAATGACTAGTTAAAGTTAAAAAAGACTTGTTTGTATCTGAAGACCATATATCTGTGGTAACTGCAACTTTTTCTACTTTAGTCAGTAATTCCATGATTTTAGTAGAAATTTCATTATAAATATTTGGTAACATTACGGTAGAGAGCAACTTTCTATTTGGTGGCTTGTAAAGTGGCTGTAATTTTTTAGCGAATTCTAAAAACCCTTCGTTTTCAACTAATGACAAGGGTTGATAGTCAACAGCTATCATTTTTATTAACGCACTATCTATTTCTTCTTTTTCGGAGTCCTGTAATTCTGTTCTCTTATTTGTCAGAAAAAGTCGCATCTGAGCTCGTGGCCGTGGTGGTGCTGAAGTTTTTTGAAGGGCTATATTTTGCTGCTCATTGTTTTGACGAGACGTTCCTGGCTGTGGTGAACGTTCTAGTGGAACTTCAGGTATCGATGTTGATGATGGTTGTGGAGAAGACTCACGATGAGATACATGTTCGGTAACGTTTTGATCCAAATCAAGATATCCTGGTTGTTTATGACTCAAATGATCTCTAAGGTTTGAAGTGTTACCAGCAAACTTAAAAGCTTTATTACAAATTGTACAAAGCACAGAATCTGATGATCCATTTTTAAAATATTCCCAAACTACAGAACGCTTTACGGCCTTTACTGTGCGCCTCATTGTGTAATATAAAACCTAATACAAGTACCTTCGATTATAAACAAAATATTGAATTTGCTTATAATACATGCTCTTATTGTATCGAAAAACACACTAATTTTAATGTTTACAGTTTTTTATTTAGAAATAAAAATAACACTAATACTAAAAATAAAAACTCAAAAACTGTATAAAGTTAAAAATTTAGACAGAAAGAATCGAACACTTAAATTTAAATAGAACAAACCAACAATGCTAAACCGGACACAATTTAAGAAAGAGTAAGTAAATGGAAAATAATTTGGAGTTTCAAATTTCTTGGAACGGATAATTGAAAAAGGTACAGTCACATAAACAAACATAAACAATGAATTAGCATTTATTGCATTATTCCAAATAAACACCAGCTATCGTTTAAGGGTATGAATAAGAGACCTATAAATTAAAAAGAAAAACTGCAAGTCAATAAAAAATTAAAAATAACAAATATCAATGAACAACAATAGTACTGTTTTGTTTAGTGTTTATATATATTTTTTAAGTTTCAAGTTTCAACTTCTAACTAAATTTTTTAATTTTTATGACATTATGACGATTTATGTATATTCTGCTTTGTAAGTTTATTACATGGTTTATTATAAAAGAAATAGTAAATAAGGAATTCACTCGAATGGATTCACTCATGAATCGTTTTATTACGTCTGTTAGATAAGGAACTACACAGAAAAATGAATGAATGAATTTAGTAACTAAATTCATTCGATAGTTCATATTACTGATTTAGTAATTATTCGATAGTTGATTTCATTAGATAGTGCCCATCACTACTGAAGCGTCTGCTCCTTAGCAGATGACGCTAATAACCGTCTTGCTCATGGAATGAAATACGCGCATGACAGTAAAAACCGTCATCAGCAGTGAACGTGTTAACTGTTGCACTTTAACCATTTTTATATATTATGATAAATGTTTTGTGGCCACTCACTCTTTTTATTTTGAACTCTTGGATGTCTGTAGGCAGGGGCGGACTGGCGATTTGATTCCAGGGGTGCTCGTTTAACAAAAGTTACATTTTTAAACAAGTACGGTTTCCGATAGCTACGTAGATAAGTTATAAAAAAAATGCCAATTTAGCAATAAAGGTAGTATGTAGGTTACTAATGTATATTACCGTATCTAACAGCAATAAATGAATATTACAGAGAAAAAACCATTATTACTACAGTTTTGAGGTAAATTCAAAAAGAAAAACAAACATTTTATAGAACTCGCCCACCGCTTTTGTTTTATAATTTCGTGGAGAGCAACGCAGAACTTTTTCCAAATTCATTAATCACTTCGTAGATCGAAGGGCTCAAATTATCTTCGGAAATCATGATAAAAGCGTCTAATAGTTCATCATTTTGGAAAAGCTCGTTCACAGTTTACGCCAAAGATAAAGTGTACTTATACGCCACATATAAATTGCAATATGCCACGGAATTAAAATTTAAAATTTCAAACGCACAAGTCACGCACATTTTACACTTACAGTTCAACCAAGCAAACAAAAGCCCTGAGAGGGCGTACCTGAGGGAGCTGTTTTTCAACAGGTACATTCCATACAAAAAGTATTAAGGTGGCAAATTTAAATCAAATGTATGGATTGCTTTTTAAAATTCTGTGAACAAATTTATTTATTTTATGTTAGGTACATCAAATGTTATTGAATTAATTACCAAAAACTTTTAAGTATTTATTGTTTAAGTACAAATAAGATGGTTTTGAAGTTATAACATTTTCTACAAATAATTTACACTATTTTTAGTTTTGTAAACATTTGTAAAATACTTTATTCTGATCACATTTGAATATAAAGTGACTAATAAATTACAATGATTCTTCTACAGAACTTTCTTCCTCTTTATCTGATTTGTGATATATGTGGTCCTCAGGGTTTCCAGGTGATAACTACTTTAAGTTGACGTGAATAGTTACATATTCGAATTGGTCTACATATTTATTGTTACTACATGATGTGAGTATTCTTACATATTCTAACCCTACACTTCACATGTACTGTAACACTACGAGTATCATAATAACTATTGATTGGTGATTGCTGACCGATTAACTTATCACTTACTTTATTACTGTATGGAGCTATATTTATAACCTATTATCTAAGTCATGTTACAATTTAAAAAGAGCTGACTTTTCTTGCAATAATAACTTATTCTATTCAGCATAATTGTAATTTGTAATATTGACCTAGTTGTGACATAAATATGCTCTAGAAATAATACATAATTAATTATTGTAAAAATAGATAAATGTTTCTTAATACTAGATATACACTACACCTTCCCGGTGGAAAACAAACAAATTGAAAATCTACAATCTTACAATGTTTTCCCATTTAAAATAAACAACTTACAATTAAATACCTAAAATCTGAAAATAAGAAAAATTTTATAATCTAGAAAGTTACAAAATTTATAATACTAATTGTATTAAGGCTTAATTCTATTTTTGTGTACTGTAATCAACTTATCATTTACCTTAATAACCATATTCGGGCTATTATCTGCCACCACTTCATACGGTCCTAAACAAAGCGTCTAGCATAGAAGTGACAGTAGCTTTCACTAACACCTTATCTCCTATTTTATACGTATGTGAATGTATCTTTGCATCCAGGACACTTTTCCTGTGATGTTTAGATTGAATTAAATTGTTTCGCGCGTCTTTAACTGCACTTTATAATCGGTACTTTAATTCGAGTGGATAATTCTCAAAGTTATATATTGGATCAATGTGGTTAATAGTACTGTTAGATGGTAATCTACAAAGTTTTCCAAAAACAAGTTCATACGGCGTATAGCGTGTTTCAGAATGTACGGTAGTATTAAAAGCGAAACACCAAAAAGGTACCCAAGTACCCCAAGAGCCTGGATACTTGGCCATTTGGATGCGAAGGTAAGCACCCAATGTTTTATGTGAATTTTCTAATGCGCCTAAAGTTTCATGGTGGTACGCGGTTGAATTTAGTTGTCGAATGTGCAATAATTTAAAATTTCTTTAAAAGTACTTGCCATAAATTCAGTTCCCTGGTCCGTGACCAATTCGTACGGGACACCATACCTAAGAATATAATTAGTAACAAAGGCAGAAGCGACCGTATGCGCTTCTTTGTTTGGTAAGGGTATGCTTCAACAAATTTACTTAATTCGCATTGTAATGTTAAAATATATTTATTATTTTGATTATCTGGTGGGAGTGGTCCTACCAAGTCGACAAATATTTTCTGTAATGCAGAAGTAGCAGTGGTTGTAATACTCATTGGTTCTTTATACGGTATCGAATGCTTGTATCGCTGACAATCGTCACAACGTGGAACGTAAGTTTCTACATCTTGTCTAAGTTTTGGCCACTAATAAGTTCGTTTAATATTGTGATACATACGATTCATACCCGCATGACCTCCTATAGGTAACGTGTGATAATCATTAAGTATTAATTTTTGATCCTGTGGATCCGTAACAAGAGTTAAATTTGGTACTATAGATATTTCTTCAATAATTCTTTTTCTTGACTAACTACTCAGTTTAAATCTTTTTCCATTATATATATCATTTGCATTGCCATTATTTTACAACACTTGACTAAATCTCTCAACGTTGCACTGTATGCAGACGCTGATGGAGAAGTGTCACTAATATAAATTATGTGTGTTGGGTATATACACCACATTTTTAAACAATTTATTATTATCTTGTTTCTTCATTTTAAAGTCGTCGTCTTTAAGGGTTGTACTAGTACAGAATTATTTGCGTATTTAAGCAATTCTACGATGCCAGGGTGATCAATCCTATTGTCCGTAAAATCTTCAGCTTCGTCCTCTAAAGTACGTTGCTGCTTAAGTTGAGCACGTGTCATAATGTTAATGTGGTGCATCACCTTACTAGAAAGTTGTTTAAGTTCGCGAGACTCAAGACAAATTCGAGAAAGGGCATCAGCTGGAGCATTTTCTTTTCCTTTAACATAATGTACAGTAAAGTCATATTCTTCTAATGTAAGTCGAAATTTTGTAAGTCGGCTAGAAGGATTTGTTATTCCAAACAAATATACTAAGGGACGGTGATCAGTATAAATGTCAAACTGCCTACCGTATAGATATGGCATAAAATGTTTAACAGCCCATACAATTGCTAAGAGTTCCTTTTCAATGATTGGGTAATTACGTTCGGCAAGATTCAAAGTTCTTCTGCCATAAGCAACAGGATTATCATTCCCATTTGACAATACGGCTCCCAGAGCATGGCCTGAAGCATCAGTACGAAGAATAAAACGGTTATCGCTCCCGAAATTTGGATATTGTAAAATGGGTGGGTGTTCCAATAAGTTTTTAAAGCATCGAATGAGTTTTGACATTCTGAAGTCCAATTAAAATAGAATTTTTCGCGTTAGACGATTTAAAGGGTCTACTAAATCAGCAAAGTTGTTTACGAATTTCCGATAATAGTTAGCAAACGCGATAAAACGTTTAGTAGCATTGGCGTCTGTTGGCACTGGATAGTTTTTTATAGCGGCTAGTTTGTCTGGGTCGGGCAAAACACCCGCCGATGAAATGACATGGCCTAAATACAAAAGTTCCTTCTGAAGAAAGGTACACTTGCTTGGGTTTAATTTAAAATTTACATTACGTAGTCGTTGCAATACTTTTACTAAATTTTGATTATGATGCAATAGATTTCGTCCAAAAACAATAATATCATCCAAATAAATAAAACATGACTCATAATTTAATCCTGACATAGCAATTGTCATTACTCTTGAAAATGCACTAGGACTAATTTTTAATCCCATTGGTAACCTCGTCATTTGATATTGACCAGTAGCTGTAGTAAATGCTGTGCACGGTCTACTGTCGGGGTGCAAAGGTACTTGATGATAACCTTGCGCTAAATCCAAATGTGAAAAATAAACTGCACCGGATAATGAATCTAAAATTTCGGTAATACAGGGTAAAGGAAATTTATCGTTTTCAATACGTCTATTTAATAATCGATAGTCTATAACCATTCGCCATTTTTCTCACCTAACCTATCTAGTTTTTACGAATGATTAGTAACGGAGATGACCAATCCGATCTGGTTTCTTCAATTATTCTGTCTTTAAGTAATTTGTTTATCTGTCTGCTGGTTTCGTCTTTTTGTGTATGAGGTAAGCGGTAGGGCTTAACATACACTGGAACTGTGTCTTGTTTCAAATGAATCTTTTGTGTTGACATATTTGTTATCCCGAGTATGTCGTCATCTAATTGGAATATGTCCGCGTATTTAGTACAAATTTTTTGTATAGAGTCGTGCTCTTCTTGATTTAATAACTCGAAGTCTATTAATTTTAAAACTGTGTACTCGATTAACCGTTGTCGTTTTATGTTGGTAAGTACATACATGAAATTTATCTAATGTCTCGATTTTTGGTTTATAGTTTTTTATTCTAATTTCCTTGTCATTAGTATTGAGTATCCTAACGGGGATAAAACTATCTATTGGTTTAGCTATAGTAGAAGCTACATACACACCTTCACACACTTCATCATTCATAACAACGCAATCATCTACACATTTAACCGAAAAATACCTAATAACTTCGCAACGAGGCGGTATTAAAATGCAGCAACCCTGCATGGATTGCATACTTAAAGAAATATAATTAGACCGCACATAAAATGAAAACAAAAATTTTTCGTAATCTAAGTGAGCTGAAAATTTTGTGAAGAAATCCCTTCCCAGAATTCCATGAATATTGTCTGCAAACTGATGTAATATATAAAATTCGTGTTGTAAGCAAAAGTTTTGAATGTTTAAATTTAAATTTACGGCACCATGAGCTTTGATGGAACCTGTAATATCATTAATTGTTATATTTTGATTTGAATTTATGTATTCGTCCTTCTGACTGTAATTTTTAAATAAAACGCTAATTGTTGCGCCTGTGTCGATAATAAAATTTAAGTCATTTTCTCGATATTTCAGTTGGACGTAATTTATTCCGAAAAAACTGGTTTCTAATGGCTTCCGGATTATGATTTATTTTACTTTCACGGTTCTCGTTATTGTTATCATGCGTATTTGCGAAATAAGTGTTTTGATATTTATTTTCTCTGCGTGTATTACACGACATTTGTCCTCGTCCGCGTTCAAATATACGACTATCCTCTGTAGTTTGAAAAATCTTGATGATTACCGGTATTATGATTATTCTGCGAATTATGTAAGTTATTAGAAAAATTGTTTTGTGGATGTCGGTAACCCCTATAGAATCTACTTTGAAATTGTTGTGTTTGGAATCGGCTGCGAGAATTTTGATAACGACCGCGAGCATATTGATAATTAGTACGCCCCTTTGTGTGGAAAATTAGAGGCGGAGAATTTGGTACTTACTTGCTTTCTATTATCGCTGTATTTATGACATCTGCTAAGTTATTTTGACCCCTAGCTCGTACGATTGTCCGCAATTCATTACTTTGTAGACCCCTAATAAAAGCACTAATGGCCAACCCTTCGTTGACTTCTTTAAGAATTGTCCGTTTTTCATTGTTACCTGCGGCTTCAGTAATGGTCAAATCCAACATTAGTTGGCAAACAACCTTACCAAAGTCCTCTATAGATTTCTCGTTTTGTTTAACATTATGTAATTCTACTGAAAGTGCTGTTACAGATTTCGGTGTGAACAATTTACTTTGCATATCTTTAATCAAATCATCTGTTGACTCATAGTTAGCGAGTAGCTTAGCTTGCGCGTTTTCTGATAGGCGTGTTGCCAGTACATATTTGATTACTAATTGCTTATCGGTTTCTTTTAATAGGTGAACACATAATTTGATCGCATTTATTAATTTCTTAGTGGTACCATCAGTATTGTCCATTTCAGGCAGTAATACTGCTGCCGTTCTTAAACTAAAACTTTCTGTGCCCATTTTAACAATTTTTGTATTACTAACTAACCTATCTTCTAAAATATTTCGCTTATAACACTGTGACTTTCCCTACAATGTTGGTTGTCCTTTATTAGATTAGTTTTAAATAACTTAATTTCTACGTGCAATTTTTGAAGCATTGCATATTTAAAAACTTACACTTATATTTCCTTATCGCGCTGGCCATGAATTTTTGACTGCTTACACTGTATTGAGGGCATCTGTGCTGCGGATTCGCTTGTCCACTTGCTTGAGCATCTGTTGTTTACATTTGTTGTACAGGATGTATCCTACAGCTAGAATGCAGATTAGGGTTATTACTATGCAATAAACGAATAAGGGTGATGACGATTTGTTGTAGCACTGAGTTAGTTTGACCTCCGCTATTACCCGCTTGGTTGATGAATATTTTTCTTTGCTTGATTCACTGCCCATTTTAACTAATCTATATATATATATATATATGTATACATATATTTTTTTTTCTTTTCTTCCATCTTTCCTACTAGTAGGGACTGGCCGGGATCGCCATGTGATATATGTGGTCCTCAGGGTTTCCAGGTGATAACTACTTTAAGTTGACGTGAATAGTTACATATTCGAATTGGTCTACATATTTATTGTTACTAAATGATGTGAGTATTCTTACATATTCTAACCCTACACTTCACTAGTACTCTAACACTACGAGTATCATAATAACTATTGATTGGTGATTGATGACTGATTAACTTATCACTTATCACTTACTTTATTACTGTATGGAGCTATATTTATAACCTATTATCTATGTCATGTTACAATTTAAAAAGAGCTGACTTTTTTTGCAATAATAACTTATTCTATTCAGCATGATTGTAATTTGTAATATTGACCTAGTTGTGACATAAATATGCTTTAGAAATAATACATAATTAATTATTGTAAAAATAGATAAATGTTTCTTAATACTAGATATACACTACAGATTAACTTGTATTTATTTGAAATGACAACCTTTCTACAGTTTCATCATAAGTGTAAATAATATAATAGCATTTAAAACATACACATAAATAAAGTGTAATGTTATTCACAATAGAAACAAAACACATATGCATAATTAAAATTTAGAATAATGTCCAAGATTTTATGGAAAAATAAGCACATATCGTTTATTATTATTGATTTATAACTTGTAACTACAAAATTAAAAATGGTTTTCTATGGGCTATCAAATTCATCAATTTCTTCCTCGCTGCTTTCATCTGACGATCCAGTGTTTACCATAAAAGATAAAGTTTCAATTGTTCATCACGTTGCCACATTTCTTCGGCTATGTGATTAACATGCCTGCATTGCTTGTCCCAGTCAGATGCATTTATTTCTGCAAAAGCATTTCGCACTAAGCTCTCAATATTACTTCCACTTTGAGAAACGTTATTCATTGCCACCCTATGCTTTACTAAGCTCCACATAAATTCAATCGGATTGAGTTCACAACGATAAGGAGGCAAACGAAGTACACTGTGTCCATGTTTTTTAAGTAATTCATCAACATAGTAAGTTTTATTATGCTTAAATTGCTTTACTAACTCCAACAGTTCAGCTTTTCGCATGGTGTCTGTTGTCGATACTCTATTACTTGTCAGCCAGTCTGGAATTTCTTGTTTCCTTGTTGCTTGCGTTGGTGGTTTATTAATTTGAACGCTGTGATATGGCGCATTATCTATTACAACTATACCATAAGTTTGGTATTAACTGCTTTTCCAACCATTACATAAAGTTGGTATGATTCATCTCATCGTGATAATCGCCAGATTTACTTTGGGACTTAAAAATTAACAGCCCATGATTAACGAAACCATAAGATCCACCCGCATGAACGATTATGCGCCGCTGGCCAGCTCTGATGTTTTGGTACACACCGGGTTCATCATTGGATTGCCAGCACTTGCTAACTCCGTACGATGGATGGATATATGTTTCATCTAGGTACGTAACTGGTTTATTATTTTCTCCTAGAGCATCATTTTGTCGTAAACTTCTTAAATAGCGAGAACGCCAGGCAATAATATCAATGCGCTCCATTAAAAACGTTCGTTTATCGAGGTATTTTCTAAATTTAAAACCAATTTGTAACAAAGCCTTTCGTAAGGTTTCACGTCCTCCGGAGTAATTAATCTTATCCTCCATTTTATTGACTAAAATGTTCAACGTTGGCACCTTTTTTTCTACAGTATATACTTCATGAACGGTCCTTTTTAAAATGCCTAAATCTGCTTCATCTAAAGCCATTTTATTAGAACCTCCACTTCTTTTTTTCTTAGAAGGAGACTTTAAAACTGAATTTTCAGCTGTTGCAGCTTCATTTCTAATACAAAGAAATACGTCATTTAGAAATTACGTTTAAGGTTTACAAACTACGTACCTAATTTTTCTTATAAAACTAATCGATTTTCCTGTTCCCGCAGCAGCTAACTCAGTAGCCTTGTCCAAAGGGAATGTCCACACACCATTAGCTTTTTGTTTATCGAAAAATTCCACAACTGCTTTAATGATGTTCCGGGCTTCGGAATGAACACTCTTCTTCGACTTACTAGCCATTACTACGAATAAAACCTGAAAAATTCGAAATATTGAAAGTCAACATGATTTGATATTTTAAAACTTGGCATGCTCATTTAATTTAAGTGCAGCTACGTATTTCAAAATCGTACACTGCTCTAAATATTGAAAATCGATGTAAATCGATATTTAAAAAGCATGCTTACTATACTATACTATACTATACTATGCAATATCGGGGTGGAGTTACTTTAAGATCAACCCAATCAATTAAGTCAGTGTACTCCGTTGCGGAGAAATTCACTTTGGGTATTACGAATTGTCTTATTGATGTATCCTCAACAGATTGGTGATTTCTTGACTTGAGAATTCGTCTTAAAGCCAATTCTCTAATAAAATGACGGTCGTCATTCAACATACTCAGAAGAATGTTTTCGGGGTGTAGAAAATAAGCGTTTCGCTTAATTATTGGATCGATAACACACTTCAGTTCATCATTTAAGTAGCGCGAAAGTTCAATTGTCTTAAATACATGCAGAGCACCGTTTCTACAAGAAGAATGAACTTTTATCGAAAACCACATGGGCGCATAGACTCTTACAACAAATTCAACGAGAACCTTCAAATTGGCCGATGGATTCTCTGTTGCAAGATACAGCCGCAACAACCGGTTAGCCTTCGTAACCCACCTGGCGTGGGATAATTTTCCTGGATTGCGATTTGCCAAATGGCCAGAGATAACTGCTTGACATGCCTCATACAAATATTGTTGATCATTGCTGAGATCTTTTGGATCGACTTCTAAGGAATTGCCTTGTATAGGCTCAAAATTAGCAATTGGCAATTGCTCACAATTTTCAAGACATTTGCCAATTGGTCCAGAATATTCTTTGGGACCTCCGTCAAGATACTGGAACAAGTGTCTTAAGGGCAGTTCATTTGCATGTAGTTGGCAAATACACCACTGTAAAGGTCGTTTTAGTAGTGTTTCAAAGTACCTAATTGCACCATTTTGGTGCCAGTATTGACAACAGTGCCATCGCAACCAATAACACTAAGTAATACTTTGAGCGATCGATTTTTAGTGCCACAAGTTAAGGTAACATGACCTATATATATATATATATATATATATATATATATATATATATATATATATATATATATATATATATATTTTTTAAAAAATATATATCGAGCCCGGTTCCTCAACAAGAGATATATGTTCTTCATTTATGGTTCTGTGATGAAAACGATTATCCATTTTGTCTTGGTATAATGTCTTATCCTTCCCTCCATCAAAGAAAATACTTTCTATTGGTTCAAGAGTAGCTGCAGATGTGTTCCGGAGGGAATCTCTGTTCTTCTTGCCAGCTCTCCTTACTTTATTTTTGTCAATTATCTTTGATGAATCTTCTCTTGTTATGATTCCAACATCTTGTAAGACTGCAGACGCGATTGCGGCAGCCGATCTGTATGAAATACCAAACTGGTCACAGACTCTTGCTAGTGTTGGAAGCTGTAGCGTGTTACGACATATTTGCTTATTTGAAATACAACCTGAGGTTCCTGCTGTTTCTAATGTGCTCTTAGTCGTAACATTTACATCGGAAATAATGTTGGATGAGCTCCTGGCTAGTGGTAAATTATTATTAGATGCTTGATCTATATTAATCAGATGCTTATTGTTCCGTTCCTTGTTCTTAGACTTTCTTTCTTCCAGTTTTTTTATTCGTGCACTTTCTGCAACATCAATACCTCTGATAGCCATTCTTCTAACTGATCTTTGATCTTTGATCTAAAAGGAAATTTTGTTCTATAACAGGCACTTTTCGGGATTTTTCACATTTACAATTAGAAAATAGTTGACATTTGCATGCAGCAATATCAAATAAATTAGTCTCACATGTGTTTTTAAAAGTCGTAACTTTTAACTGATAATTATCATTACGTCTTTTTTTAGGAAATCTTATAAGCTTTGAATATTCATCATGATACTTTTCCAACAGTTGAATTATACGTTCACGTGATACTGTAGGAACTGAAGACAGTTTCCAAACAATTTCAATTTTTTCTGCAACTAAACGAGATATTTCAAAAAATGTTGGCTCCTTTTTTGACGGCTGATTTTTGTCTTTTATGGAATGTCTTATAAAGGAGTACAGAACTAAAACGTCTTTGACAGTTGGCAACACCATGTAACTTAGGTCACTAGGAGGTCCAAAAATAGGGCAGTTCATTGTAGCTCTTGTAGGTTTTGTCATTTTAGCACTCAGTTTCACACGTTACTTTAAAATAACAAATCACAATCACAATCACTCAATACGTCGGCCGTAGCGATGCAAAGATGCCTTCCTGCTAACGAACGGAATACAACATGCGCCACTACAGGCGGTATTCCCTCCTATTAATGGAGGGGGAAACGAGATTATGTGGCGTTTAATTCAAGGAGTAAAAAAAAGGAGAGAATGTATATTAAATAGGTTTTTAGACGGAAATGGCTTCTGCAAATGGCGCACGACTCAGTGGCGTCCTCAAATTTTTTTCAATGGGCGCACTTAAAACATGTTAATACATTTATTTGTAAATTCAGCATTTATCAATTAATTGCATAGTGAGATGTTTGCATATTCAAATATTACAAAAAGCAAGTTGTAATTACAAGTTTATATAAAATTGTATTTATAAATATTTTACAAACATCAACACTAGTAGTAACACAGAGTTGTAACAAGTTAAATGATTAAATAACTGTTGTCCTCTAAATTGAATCAGGTTTGTATAGTAGCTTCTAATTTTATCACACGAACTTACATTATTACATATATACCTAATCCTAATATTTACATAATTTTTTACAACAGCTTTCAATAATAAAACAGTGTGATTTTCTAATGGATTTGTATCAAAAGCATGTTGAGCAATTGACTGAAATACATTTTTGTGTAAAAATCGTTTCAAAATAATAACAGTAACCCTTTGTAGATTGATTTTTTTAATGCCTTGAATATTAATCTCTGACCTCAACAATTGCTCAACTTCCAAACAAATATTAATAACGTCGCCAGATGGATATGTTAAGCCACCACGATCTTTAAAACTAAGAAAACTGCACAATACATTACTTTTGATGCCAAATAAACTTGAAACACACATTTCACACTTTAAAGTTTCACTTATGCCCGGTTTCTAGAAAGTCTAGTTATTGTTTCCATAGCTATATGATCAATAATATTATTGAGCACGTAAAATGTTAAACCGTTTCTGAATGCAACCATTCTATAACTTAGCAGTTAGATAACTAACTGAAGATTTATTAGTTAGAAAGGTAGCCACTAGATGGTGAGTCTTTCGTGGCGAACTTCAAACATTTGGATGGAATATTTGAACCTTAAGGCATTGGTTAAGATGAATTTCATTTTACCAGAGTTGTAGAACACGTGTTTGCAAGAACGAGAAATTCGTATTTTGTGTTATACTTTTATTTGTAAAGTTTGTTCTTAGTGTAAGTTAGTGTACTTTAAGTTAAAATTTATTAAAATGGAAAGCAAGAAGGGAAGCAACGATCCCGAAATTTCACAGAATTTGAAAAAAATTGTTTATTCGAAATTGTAACCTTATGTTATTTGCCAGTTATTGAAAATAAAAAGACTGATGCTGTGACCGTTGCACAAAAAAAATGAACCATGGGAACGGATAACTTGCAAATATAATAGCCAAGCGCAAAATGGAGTACGTTCAGCGAAACAATTACATGCACTATATGATACTTTAAAAAAGCAAGCTCGTAGTAATGTATTGAGTGATAAGGTAAATAAAATTATTTTAAGTAATTTCAATTTCTAGCAGAATGATTACATTTACTGTTTATTATAGAAGGAACATTATCGCACACGAGGTGGCACTTACGTTCCAAAAACAACAATTTTGGATGAAAAATTGTAACTGCATTAAAGCCCCAATTTGAGCCACTTCAAAATGATTATGACTCTAGTGCAGAGTATTTGAGGATGACTAATAACTCTGGTAAGTGGCTTAAATATTTTTAATTATATACCTAAAACTTATTTTAGAATTTGAAAATGCGGACACACCTTCCAGTTCACAAACGAAGTGGATTCTACAGGTATAAAAATCAAAGTATGTATCACACAAATATTAAAATAAATTTTAATCTTACTTCCAGAAATGGATACAGATGTAAGGTTTAATACAAAGTCCACCGATTTAGGTAAACAACAAAGATATCAACTGTCGTAACTAAATGAAAACTTTAGTTTTAGAATTTGATACTACCGAGGATATTCTTCTGTTAAATACTAGTCAAGGTAGTCTTGCAAATGGTTCAGGTATAACAAAATGCATAAATAGTAACACCACGTTAAACTTTATTTTTAGAAAATACAATTACTGAAGATTTAAATATTAACTCCAATAATTTAAGTAAGTAAGCAAAATTATACATGCTGCAAGTCCTTTTAAATTAAATTTTACTTTTAGAAAATACAGCAAGCTGTTCAACGACACCACATTCTTCAATGAATATTAATAACAAAAGAGACCAGCTACGTCAACACCATCATCTACAAAAAAACAATGTATAAATCTTCTAACGCAACGCTTTGTGAATAGAAAAAATTGCAAAGATTCGAGGATGACGAAATACATAAAAGTAGACAAAATATTTTAAAACTCGAAGAAAACATTAAACGGAGGCAGCTAGAAGTTTTAAATGAACAGGCAGCAATAGAGTTGCAAATAAAAATGCCCAATTAGAAGCAGCCACTGTTAATTTACGCCTACAACACAAACAATTAGATGCGATAGAATTAGAAATAGAACATAAGAAACTATTAATTAGAAATTGTAATTTATAAATATCCATTAAAGATAGGTATTTGCAGTTGTTTATTAAATTTAGATAGAAGTATTTACTTACCTAAAACATTTTCAATTAAGGCTCGCCTTAACGCATTTCGTCCACCATTGATATTATAAACAATATCTTGCTCCACTGCTTCATTTAATGCAATGTCATTAAAGTCGTCGGGGTCATTTTCTTTTATGGCAATGTTGTGTAACACTGCTGTTGCTACTATTATAGTTAGAGTAGTGTCCAAGTTGGTACGAAGTCCAAGAGAAGGGCAAGCAAACCTCCGCTTCCAAACTCCAAAACAACGCTCTATGCAATTTCTAGTTTGCTTATGAACAGTGTTGTAATTTTCTTCAGCAACTGTGTTTGTGTTTAATAGAGGTGTGACAAGAAATTCTTGACAAGCATAAGCACTATCTCCAAGAAAGTATGAATTTTCAAATTCTCTTGCCTCGCACCTTGCAGAAAGAAATGAAGCATTCCATATTGTACTGTCGTGTGTTGATCCAGGCCAGCGTGCATCGACATCCCGAATTAATAAATCTGCATCACACACCCCTTGGACATTAATGGAAAAATAGCCTTTACGATTTCTAAATATTTCGGCATTATCTCTACCTGGTGATAATATTGGCACGTGACTTCCATCAACACACCCGATTACATTGGGAAAACCTATTATCTGGAAAAATTTTGCTTTCACCTCGTATATTTCCTCTTGAGTTTCAGGTAACTTAACAAAATTAGCTCTTAACGCAGCTAATGTTTGTGACACTTTTTAATACTCTGCACACTGTTGTTTTATGTACTCCAAAATTATCTCCAACTATAATTTGAAATGAACCTACAATTATTAATATTTACATTATAAGGCATTATAATGAGCACATTGATAAACCTGTAGCGTAGAATCGTAATGTTAATAATAACAGTTGATCTGCAGCTGACAGTGACCGATTACGCATTGTCATTGGAGCTAAAGTATCCTCAATCATATGTAAAACAGTTGCTACTGTTTGCTTACTTAAACGGTACCTATCCCTGAACTCTTTTTCATCATACTTCTCAAATGGATTTGATCGGGGACGAAATTGTCTTGGTCGCTCTATATTTGCTACAATATCAACTACCTCTTCATCTGAAGAACTTGAAGAGTAGTCGATGTCCATTCTATATTTTAATATTAGATCTAGACATAAAAAATTATAGCATATAGTTTTTATACCTCCTAATTTTTGGTTAAAGTCGTATATATACAGTAAATGCATATACCATATAGTCTGTCATTCCAGTTTAATACTAAAATAAATACTGTTACTCCACAATATTACAATTCCAATCAAGGAAATATTACCAATATAGTTTATACACACAATAGTTAAAGTGAGGTTTTGTTATGATCAGCTGGTTATAATTTCCACTTTTAAAACGTCAAACTCGACATAATTTTTACTGCGCAGGCGTCAGTTAACTTATCGTGGCTATTTGGAACCAATAACTTATGGAATCATCAAACCGATCGATAAGAACAATAGAGCGTTTCAGAAACGAGATCTAGCGTTATTGAATGTTTAACAGCCCATAATATTATGGATTCGATAGTTTTGTTTCAGAAACCGGGCCTTAGTCGTTTAGCGACAAATCCGGCGATATATCGATACTCCAGTTCAACACTGTAACAACTAAAAAAAGTAGTTTTTTGGGAATCTCCACTTGAATATTCTAATCAATTTTGAGTTTATGATATCTTTGTATCGCTTTGATAGATCTAAATAAATTTCGAGATAAATATTACATTCATAACTCACTTACTCTAAATCCCAAATTACATTAAGTATAGTTTTGAAAATTGTTGAAATTTGATAGAGTTGTTATGTTGTTGAATTTATAATTTACGTCACTGAACAGAGTTAATAAACAAAAATATGTGTGAAAATTATGGTTTATACCAAATTCTTAAAGCATAAAATAAAAGCAATGTATTGATCAAACACAAATGTTTTATTTCATTGATATGAATAATAACATAGTTGATTTACGTAAAAAAACAATAATAAAATAAAATTATACTTCTAAAAATAAACTGAAAAAATATTATTGCAAGTAACTTTTGAATCGCAATATTTCGTCACTCATCATCCTCACTATCAGATGAGTTATGGTCGTTGTCTGCCTGAATATTCTTATAAAATGGCCAGTAAGGAGACTTTATTGAATTGTCATTGCAAAGGTCCAGCAAATGCTTTTTCTTCTTTGCACTGATGGGTGGTGGTTTCTTATAAGCCGGTTGTAGTGCTACATCAGGTTTTGGTGTTCTCAGGCTATTTTTCAATTTCGCTTGTACTATGATCTCCTTGAAATCATCTTCATACGAATATTTATAAAAAAGTGAGTTGGGGTGACTTTTTTGGACTCTTAAAATTCGTATTTTTTTCCACTCGACTCGTTGTTTATCCTTGTTCAAAACATAATTTTTCCCTATGTCGCTAGACAACCGTTTTAAATCAAAAATTTCACTTGTTTCAATTTCTGTAACTTTATAGGGTGTTCCACTTTTTTTGCACTTCTTATTATCATCACCCATTGTGCAGGCACGAAAATGGATCCACCTTTTAAAACACCCTTTTCTCTTTTCAATAGTAGCGTGCATCGAATCGCCTTCATTCTGGGTGTGGCGACTACTAAAAACTTATGGGTAATCGATTCCAAATTTTCATGGTTTTGTATAATATAAAGGTACATGGCACAGATGAACTTATTTTTGTTTTGCCCGACACAATTGTCGGAATATAAAATAACGTCTTTGGTTTGCGTTACTTCGTTTACTAAGAAATTGTATAAAAAGCTTCCAATTTCATTTGCCCCTCGCTTTCCAACCGTTTCGTTCCATGTGTAACAATAACCTCGTTTATCTCGTACGTCAAAAACTGTAAAGTTATAAGCAGCAAGTCGCATTTTATAGTAGAAAGTACTTATTTCTCCACAGGGACAGGGAAGGACTGCTTGTAAATCAAAGCAGTATACGGATACACTTGCATTGCTTAGATCATTTTGCTTTTCTACCCTACTTAAGTCTTTTTCTATTATGTGTTCTTCATATTTCTGAACCATTTTTCCCTTCTCTTCTTCGGTGCAATTCTTATAGTTATCGCATAGTCCATATTGATCTTTCTTTGGCATGTGGAAAGCATTACTGGTTTCTGTATTCACAATTTTGAAATACATAGAATACTTAGCAATTTCTTTACCTTCCTGTACACACTTATCTTTGTAAAGCCTATACATGTGAGCCAAGTTCAAACTTCCATCCAAATACTCTTTACTAGTTCTTGCTCGACAGTAATGTGAACTTACTCTTGGAAAAGATGCTACGTGGTTTCTAATATCTTGTAGTACAGTTGCGTCTATTCTCTTCTGCTTTCCATGTTTTCCCTCTTATCATGGTCTAGAAATCCACTATCAGTTCTCTTATGCATGGTTGTAAATATTGTTCTATTGTTGATGTTCAAAGTATTTTAAAAAAAAGTTTTGCATACTTGAATTTCGACTGCATCTTTATAAAACGTATATTTAAGGTTTTTAGAACGACAGCTGTCTTGCTTAGGATTACGATAATGAGGATCTATAAACGACAGACAGCTATTCAAAAAGTTTCTTTGTAAATTTACGTCTCCCAATTTCCAGTTTGAAGAAAAAATTTCTTCCCGTTCCTCAGCAGTAAATTTTGAATAACATTTTAGTCTACAACCGTCTTTACATGGCTCCTTCATTTTTTTTGCGCACATTTTCTTACCCCTTGATGAAACGTACTCAAATCCGGAATTTCGTTTTATTTTTGTAAATTCTTTGTCCACGTTTCTGGTGCCCTAATCCGCTTTCTTGTAAGTTTTTCCTTTCTCTTACCTCTGACATCCTTTTTATGATCAATTTCAGATATCTGCTGCACAATATGTTCGTCATTCGATGAACTACTGCTACTTGGAACATAGTTTAGGTCAGCCACTGAATCATCACTATCGAAATTCTGTTGATTAATATCGAATTCAGATATCGATGTTTCACTTTCATAATTCTAAAATCATGTATGCATTACAAGAAGAAACCTAAAATTTTGTTGTGTATCTTACTTTAATAATCTTGTTTGTAGAAGAAACCTCAAAATTTATTAGCGGAGATATATTAGAATCAATGCCAGATGTAGTAGGTAAATTAGCGGTAAAATCGCCGTGTGAACACGAAGGTAAATCAGCGTCACTACTTGCTGCTCGGTTTTAGAAGTATTTAGCTAGAAAAATAATTTTGTTTAGATAATTTTAGGTTAGTTTTATCAAAGCAACAAATAAACCAAAGTAAATATGAAAAAACTTACCACAGTTTCATTCTGCTCCATATTAAAGGCACGTATGCCTAGATTTGATATTAATTTTCCCTTTCTCCCATTCTTTATTCACTAAAATATTTAAAGAACTCTCCACAGTAAACGCAACAAATACGTTAGGTGCGAAATTAGTTATAAATGCAAGTTCAACAAAGTAACAACTGAGTTGTTACAGTTTAGAATTTCACAAATGGGCAGAGACTAATATTATCACAAACACAGTCTATGCCATCTATGAATTTTAGTGTGAAGTAACAGTTGTTACGATGTAGAAATTGTATAAACATCATATTAGGTATCTCATGGTGGGTTGAACTCAAAACTTAATTTTTGGGGTGTTACAGTGTTGAACTGGAGTATCGATATTTAACCACTTCTTCAGTGAACTGCGATAAATGTGAGTTTTCAATTTTAATTCAACTGTAATTATGATTACTTGTATCTTTTATGGCAAATAAATTTTCGTCACTGGTGTAAATAACATTATTCGAATTTGTTGTTGTTTCGGGATCTTTTTCAACAGTGCAATTTAATATATTAATTTGTGATAAGGGTACGCAATTTCGAGGCCCCTTCTCGAATTTCAGAATGCACCAAAAGTTTTTATATGCTGCTTTAAATTGTATACTACTTGGGTTATTATTATAGCCACCATGTGATTGTATAGAACCCAGAAGTCCCATCTTCCTGTTTGATTCTATAACTAATTGTTGATTTTGGAATCTTAATTTGGATGTATATACAATAAAGGATATATGTAAATGACTTAATGTCTTCAATGTTTGTATTACATATTGCTCTTTTCCAAACAAAATGATTTAATTTGTGTGAATTGAAAATGTCAAAACAATGATTCATAACTAAAATAAATTTAACAGTAGGTCCACAATTTTGAAAGTTATATAATTTTAATGTGTCCTTACAAAATAGATTGGCTAAGTAATTGAGTCGCCAGTTTCAGCTTCATTTTTGTTTAAAATATGAAATGTGGCTATGTTTTAACTTATTTGAAAGATGCAAACCTTCATTTTCTTGCAAATTCACTGATTCTTGTACATATTTAAAATTAATTTCATTACCTTCACCATCATTTAATATTTTTCTTTCTCCAAAAATTCCTAATCAATTTTATTGTATGGGAAGGATCAGGCAATATGTTAACTTCTCCGTGTGGACCAGAAATTGTGGTTTTAAGGCTCTAAGATTTTGTAATTTGCAGCCTAAGGTGGTTGCCATGTAATATTTGTTACATATCCATCAAAAGTTAAATTTGAAATCACAATTCCGCATTGTGACACTACCATTAAAGCCTGCCAGACTAAATTAGCTACTATTGATATTTTTAATAAAAAATACCCTATGGAACTTTTCCAAGTATCATTGATGCTAACTAACATAAAAACCAATGCTTTGTTAGCAATGTCCTCACTATTTAAGTGTTCAACTCCAAAATTGACATATCCATGGTATTGTTTCCCATCAAACTCTATTTTTCTCGTATCGCCATTTCATCCATAATTAATGAACACACAATTTTTTATTAGAACATCTAGGTTTATCGATAACATATGTAATGCTTCCTGTGTAAAACCTGGTTCACCATTTATCACAGAATACCACTTTGTCAATGTTTTCACATGAGGTAAACAATTTCCAAATCGTGATCTAACATAATTATAATCGCCATACTTTTGTCCACCTTCTTTCCTCTATTTTTATTCTGTTAAGCAACTGTTCATTTTTCCAAATTCTTCCATTATAGTGTTGACATGATCTTCATTAAGTAGGTTTAATTTTTGCTGTAGTTGGTTTACAATTCTAGTTAAATTGAAAACACGTTTTTAAAGTACCATTTACTTTTTGTAAATTTCGTATAACTTTGAATTGATTTAGATTAGCACTTGTTAATTGATTAATTGTTTGTTGTAATTTCTTTTTCCTGGGGCTGTCATTAGTATTACAAATGGTAGGTGTAACATTTTCTGTCTTATTACTAAACACTTCTGGAATTTGTGGTTGATCGGTTACAACTATGCTTCCACAATGGCAACTATAGTTGTGTTCATTCAGAACTTGCGCACATACATCCGCTGTCTTTATACTATTACTAATTTGATTTTTAATATTGCAAAGTGCAATTTTCTATAATGAAAAAGGTGCATTAATAAATATACCAAATACTCTTAACTAATTACTTACACCTTTATTTCTGTCAATGACTTTTGTAGGAATTGCATCTTTTTTCAGTTGTACCTTCAAGTGTGATGACCTATCAAACTCGGTTTCTTCAAAATGTAAGGAGCACAAGTATGCATTTTTAGGAAGATCTACTTTAACTTTGTGTACAAAATTAACCCATACTGCATGTATTTCCACTTTCTTCGGAAAACAAATAAAATTCAACTTATTATATAAAGGATAAATCTCATTAAAAATATACAGGGTGAATCTTATCTAATCCGCCAAAATTAAAGGAGTACTAGAACTCATAATTATAAGCAAAAAGTTCATATGTACATGGGTCCGGAAATGCTTCGTTTCCGAGATACAGGGTGTCAAAGTTAAAAAGAAATCGCGTTTTCTTCAATATCTTTCGACTGTTTCGAAATAATTTCATGAAATTTCGTATACGATGGTTTTTTGAAATGAAAAATTCAAATTTGTGGTCCATTTAGTTGTGGTTTCTAGAGGGCGCCAGCGGCAACCATTTCGACCCTTTTAAATCGTTGCAATTTTTTTGTGCTACGCTGTATACCATTTTGGACTAGAAAAATCGATTCTCCTATCTTTTCTGCTAAAAAAAGGTATATTTTAGTAATGTCGCTAGGAGCAACCGTTTCTGAGAAAAACACATTTAAAACTCACAATGTTTATTTATTTAAACCTAACACTAAAATATCCAATATTAAAAAACAAGAAAAGTAATTAATATTAAAAGTAAACATGTTCTTTTGATAACAACTGTTCAAATAACTGTCCCAAAAAAACCCCGTATACGAAATTTCATGAAATTATTTCGAAATAGTCGAAAAATATTGAAGAAATCGCGATTTCTTTTTTCAACTTTGACACCCTGTATCTCGGAAACGAAGCATTTCCGGACCCATGTACATATGAACTTTTTTGCTTATAATGATGAGTTCTAGTGCTCCTTTAATTTTGGCGGATTAGATAAGATTCATCCTGTATAATAATAATCTCTTCCATTATCACTAGTCCTAGTTGCAACTTCTTGCAAAAATTAATCAAACACTTACCGATGAAATGTTACTCCTTTCTGTCTTGCTTTATGGGATACACCACATGCACTACAACTAACCATTGTCCTGTTCACGTAATCAGTTTTTCAAAAAGTCATCACGTAATTACAATTAAATAAAAATAACAATACCTAACCTAGTAACACGATACAACAAAAAATGATAAAACTTCACACACAACAAAACGACAACTTCATGTCATTCGAAAGTGGCGGACAATTTTTGTTCCCCTACTCTGCATACAATCTCTCCTCTCTTTTTTTTACTCATTGGTTTAAATACTTCAGAACTTATTAGTGATAAAAAATATAAAAATACTCATTTTGTTGCAAAATATTGGATTGCTAGTATTTTGAGGTATGTTATATATGATAAAAAAAATATCGAATATTCTAAAAAACCAAAAATTCATCGCCCTGTAGAGGGCAATAGATATTTATTGTTTTTGTTCTGTTTTTTTCTGGGATCTAATCGTACGTATATACACATTTTGACTTTTATTTTTTCGGCCCACCCTAATGTGGACAATACATACCGTTTCTCTCACAAATCAGTAAAAAGAGCCTTGAAAAAGACTTTTTATAAAGACTAATCGACAATAAATACTCAAGAAACACGAAAATAACCTGCCAATGCAAAATGCGTATGACAAATGTCAATTGTTTGCGGTTGGGAATGTACGGTCGGAGACTACTTAATGGTAATTGGACGAACGTTTTACCGCTATAAATTTTTAAATTTAGTTCACATATTTTCCGTGGTTTTTGTTTGCTTGGTAGAGCTGTATGTCTGGTACCATTGTATTTGTTAGTACTTATGTGTTTGTTTATTGCTAAATTCTCGTAATATTTGGCGAAATTTATAAGCTCACCGATGAGATTATCGGAACTGATTTTAGCTCGTTTGGCAATAAAATGGAGATTTTTAGCGTTTGGTAAAATTTTACCACTTTTAATATCTTTAAATTGTTGAGGATTAAACAAATATAAACTTACGAAAACGTCTTTATTGTTCAAAAAACGCTTTTCTATATAACCCAAAAGTGTATAAATCACGTAGAAAAATACTTCAACTCGAAATTTCTCATAAGGCTCCATTTTAACAGATTCATCAACAGCCATTTCACCTGGCATTAGTTTCTTGGAACGTTTTCTTTGTTGTTTGAGTTCTGTTTTGATTTCAACGTTTTCCAATTCTAAATCTGTAATTTTTTCTTCCATTTCCTTTGCAAAGTTTTGAGCTGAACTCAAGTTAATTTCAAAATGCTCTCTTAAATTTTTACACTGTTCATAAAAACTGTTAATTTTATTCCAGGCGACCAGATAATCTAAACCTTTGGTTTGAAGATATTGTGATAAAGATGTCGACATTGTGAAAATATTAGTGAAGACAAATACTGTTAAAATCATTTCAAAAGAACTAATTTTTGTTAAAAGATCTCTTGTATCTACTGTTTGATCAAATCCCAAAGTATGTAACACTTCAATTAAAGAAATGAACTGATGTCTCTTATAGTGTTTTTCATTTATGTGATGAAATATAGAAGTTAAAGCCAAATGTTTGCTATTCCATCTTGTTTCACCTGTTTTTTGAAGCCGTCTAATTTTTTCAGTGCCACATTTTTTCGATAAAATATCAACCCACAAATTATTCCGTTTATATGACTGCCTGATGAATGTTGTTTTAAATGGGCTTGAAGTCCATTGTATCGACCGCTCATATTAGCGGCTCTATCATATGCTTGGCTAATCATATTATTTAAATTAATTTTTAAATTACCCATTTCCACTTTTATTGCATTATATTGGGGGTTTTCCTGAACCCACTTATATAGGCAACACTTTTATAAAACGCTCTTTTACACTTTCTTTGAAAACATATCTAACACCTATGTGTTAGATACGCCTATGCAAAGATGATCGGAAATACTGACATCTTGCGTAGAATCAACTTCTACAGAAAAATATCTAGCTTCATTGATTTCTTCTACAATTTTGTTTCTCATTAATTCGGCAATAAAATTGATTAATTTATTTACAGTCGCTTTGACAAGAATGTTACTAAACTGCTACGACCTCGTCGGTGTTCATTAGACTTTTTTGAAGCACATTTTTTACATGAGCATCTAATAGGGCATCTGCACGTGACGTCACAAATCTCAAGGGATAAAGTAAATTTTTATCGAATACCATCAGAATTCGATAATCATAAGCGAATTAGTCCTGTTGCGCTAGAACGTAGACATGCTTGGATTAATAGCCTGAAAAGAGACGATCTAACTAATTCGAAGATAAAATATGGAAGAATGTGTTCCATTTTATTTCTGGTAGGTATATGTACCTACCTACCTACTATATAGGTAATTCATTGGTAAGTATTTTAATTCATTCTGCTCTTCAGGTTAAGCCTGCAAAACTGTCTGATAGAACAAATCCTGACTGGGTTCCTTCAATACTTATGGGATACACCTCTATAAAATATGCAAAAGTTTCAAGTAAAGAAAGATATGACAGACTGTCCAGAAGAAAACAAATATCTGCATCATTGGTAGTCAAATATGGTTTGATATCGCATGAAAAAATGGTTTTGCTTTTATCATTGAGTAGTGCGTGCACTTTTCTTTTAAGTTAAATAGATTTTATACCTGTGGTAGTAGGTTGTTTCAAAGCAGAATCTAATTTTATTTACAGAGTTCGGGGATTATTTAGTTTTATTTTTTGCATGTCTATAATTTTGGATTCTTATTTTAGCAAGAAGATATATCATTATCACCAGTACCGTCAACTAGTAGAGATAATATGAATGAATTGTCCAATATCCCTACAAACTCGAATGAACAAACTGAAATTGATAAATTAAACAAAGACATTTTAGAAAGAGACAAAAAAATTATGATTTACACACTTTACCAAACAAATTAGAGTTCAATACTGATTACTTCAAAGATAATGATAATTTCACTTTATATTATACTGGGCTTCCAGAATATCAATATGTGAAGGTATTATACGATGTGATTGAAGCTTATTTGCCAGACACAACTTCAGGAACCAAATTTTCACAGCTAATATTAACATTAATGAAATTACGACTAAATCTTGTTTTCAAAGACCTGGGATTTAGATTTCATATACATGATACAACAGCAGCAAGAACATTTTACAGAGTGATAGATATTCTCTACAGTCGATTGAAGGTACGTAATTCAACTGTAATAATTTTTAATTACATAAAGGTAATGGATGATATGTTTTAGATTTTAATTATATGGCCTGATCGACAGCAACTCAACCAAAATATGCCATGCTGTTTTCAAGAGCACTTTGGCAAACGAACAACAGTAATCATCGACTGCTTCGAAGTGTTACAGAAAGGTCTTCAAGTTTGGTTGCAGCAGCCAAAACTTAGTCTAACTACAAACACCACCATACCGTAAAATTTTTGGTAGGAATTACACCTCAAGGTGCAATTTGTTTTATATCGAACGCTTATGGTGGTAGGGCTAGTGATAAATTTATTGCAGAAACCTGTGGTTTCTTATACAAACTAAAACCAAGTGATCTAGTAATTGCAGATAGAGGGTTTTAATAAGCACATCGGTGAAAATGCGTTATGCAGTAGTCATAACTCCGCCTTTCACAAAGGTAAACAGCAGTTGTCTGCAAAAGAAATAGAAAGCACTCGAAAACAGCTAATGCAAGATATGAAAATGTAAACTTTCACCATTAACACACATAATAAAATACTTATCTTTTTTGGGTTTTTAATGGTGTACTTTAAATTATACAATCTAAACGTTTCGATAACACTTACAGTTATCTTCGTCAGTAGTAATGTTAAAAATTGTTAAAGATGTAAACAATTTTGTCAAATTTGAAAAATTAAAACATAAACATAAGCCTGCTATTAATACAGGGTGTCCGGTGAGGAACTGTACAAACTGAAATGGTATGTTCCTTGGGTCAATTTAAGTAAAAAAAGTCCCATAAACATAGGTCTGATTCGCAATAGTTACCCAGATACAAGCGTTTAAAGTTTATAAATGATCACATATTTTTTCAAAAGTAATTATTATTAGTCAACTGGAAAAACAAAACCGAAACAATCTGTCATTTATTCGTTTGTGTTCTCTAGTAAATTGCGCCTCGTCACTAAATAAAATGAATGGAACTAGTTGTGGATTTTCTTGTAGCCACTGGCAGAAATTCAACCGCAAAGCAAAATCTCCAGGTTCAAGGTGCTGAACGTTTTGTGTATGATAGGGATACAAAAGCCCATCATGTAATGTTTGCCATACTGACATACGGGGGACTCCCGTTCGAGAAGAAATTCTTCTAACACTCAACCCTGGACTCCGATCAACCATCTGTAGAATGTTTTCTTGCTCATTCACATTTAACTCCACAGGACGATCAGATCTTATTGAAACTGATGGAAATGAACCATGAGTTCGAACGTGTTGAAACACAGAAGAAAAGGTTTGGTGATTTGGAATCCTCCTGTTGGGAAATCTTCGTTCATATTCCCTAACGGCAGCTCTCGCATTTCCATCACAAAATCCATAAATGTAAATGATGTCAACATACTCTTCGTTAGAAAATGAAAAGGCATTTTAAATTTAAATTACACTTAATTTACTACAATTCACTTTGTCATTATTAGAACACAAACGAATAAATGACAGATTGTTTCGGTTTTGTTTTTCCAGTTGACTAATAATAATTACTTTTGAAAAAATATGTGATCATTTATAAACTTTAAACGCTTGTATCTGGGTAACTATTGCGAATCAGACCTATGTTTATGGGACTTTTTACTTAAATTGACCCAAGGAAAATACCATTTCAGTTTGTTCAGTTCCTCACCGGACACCCTGTATAACAGTTTGAGAAACGTATGAGCCAACTATAAAATTGTAGTAAAGAATAACTAGGTCATTAAAATTAAATACTGTTAAACTGCCTCAGAGATGACAAACCAGGACACTCTCTACGACGAAAGCTAACAATGAAATTTGTCAGCCAAAAACACATCTAACAAAATTTAATCCAGTTATGATGAAAGTGTAAAGTTGTGAAAAACTTCAATTTGAAAATGATAGAAGCATTCGCAAATCCAAACATTACATCAAATAATATAACCCAGTTTAGTCTAACAAAGAGATATTTTTACCAATAATTGGAAGTGTTATTAACAATGAAAAGCACAATGCAGAACGTTCTTTGTAATTTTTTAATTTTAATTTAATTTCAACTACTTATGTTAAATTATAGTGCTGTGGTAATTTAACATATAATTGGTAAAGCATTTGCTTCAAGGTCTAGGAAAACAAAGCAAAAACCTAGACATACCAAAAGTTAAAATTAAAATCAAAATTAAGACGTATCATTATGTTTTTTTTTAAATTATAAGATGCCAAAACTTATTTAAACGGGGATTTTCTTCTTGTCTATTAAAATTATTCGGTGTTTATATTTCAATAGCTTCACGTTGCAAACGAACATAATAATGAGTTTGTCTTGACAATATTTCCGTATTGTCAAATTGAATGTCATGATTTAGGTTATTCGGGGCATGGTCAGCCACAGCAGACCTCTCTGGTTGGCCTAATCTACAAAATCTCATATGTTCTTTGCGTCTTGTATCAAAGCTACGTTTTGTGGTTCCGATGTATACTTTTCCACATGAACAAGATAACTTATACACTCCGGAAGATGACAGAGGGTTTGACACATCTTTAGGTGATCTTAAATGTTCTTTAATTTTTCTTGTAGGTTTAAAAATAGTCCTAATGCCATATTTAATTAGGATTTTTTCAATTCTATTTGTAACATTAGCTATAAAAGGAAGAAAAGCAGTACCAACATTAAGAACTGGTTTTTCTTTAAGGTTACGCCTAGAAGGTGTAATAACATTATTAATATCTGTAAGTGAATATCCATTATCTTGTAAGGATTTTCTTAAATATTTATATTCATCATTCAAGAATTCAGGGTCACAAATTCGTTTTGCTCGATCTACTAAAGATTTAATTATACTAATTTTGTTAAATGTGTTTTTGGCTGACAAATTTCATTGTTAGCTTTCGTCGTAGAGAGTGTTGTGGTTTGTCATCTTTGAGGCAGTTTAACAATATTTAATTTTTATGACCTAGTTATTCTTTACTACAATTTTATAGTTGGCTTATACGTTTCTCAAACTGTTATATTAATAGCAGGCTTATGTTTATGTTTTAATTTTTCAAATTTGACAAAATTGTTTACATCTTTAACAATTTTTAACATTACTACTGACGAAGATAACTGTAAGTGTTATCGAAACGTTTAGATTGTATAATTTAAAGTACACCATTAAAAAACCCCAAAAAAGATAAGTATTTTATTATAGCTAATGTAAGAATTCACGTCGAAAGAGTAATTGGTATGCTGAGACAAAAGTACCAAATTTTAAAAAATATTTTGCCTTTACGCATTTTAAAAGATAAATCACTTGATCATGAATTCATTTTGATATATAAAATTGTTGTAGTTTGTTGTCCGTTGACAAATTTGTCACCTTCAGTCATACCTTTAGATTGATTTAAATTTTGTATTTGAACTTTTTGCCAATAGCCTGTATTTCATTATTATTATATTATCAAATACAATATTATGTACCTACACTGAGAACCTATTTCATTTTATAACCATGCCAAAATATAGAAAATATGTAAGTAGCAAAAAGATAACATTGAGTTCCACAAAAGTTTTATTATCAATGAGGGCAAATTGAAAATTATTACATGTCCTTCAAGCACCATTCATCACTGTCAATGTTTCTTGTGTAATACCTCCCCAGTAATTCTAAGACAATAACATTTTTAAAAAAGATTGTTTCTATTCTACTTTTTTTCTCCCAAAATTATTCATTTAACATAATTCGTTCCTGATAAATTTTGTTTTTATTCCATACTACAAAACCACAATAGCCCAACCTGGTTATAACCAGTTGCATTTGGATTTGGTAGTAGTACTGATAATCATGTCGAAGGTGTATTTTCCCACATTTTTCCTCAAATCCAATTTTTTTAAGTACATTCATGTCATCTAAATCCATGTCTTTGGCACAAAATGGAAATTTTAGTTCTACACAACCTAATCCACAACAAACACATTCAACAAGTCCATCAGGTGATGCACCAAAATGTGAATACCGTGGGTTCATACATAAACCTACATCTGCGATACAAAATCCTCATGGGAAGTCACCATTTTTGCTGTATACATCTTCAATGCCTCCTTCTCATGAGAACACCCATGAATAGTTGCCATTGTTTTTATTTTTATGCTGGATAGCATATAGATTTAATTAATGACACTGATGGTTTTTCAAGGTGTGTCCGACAAGCTTGTTTGAATTTGGATGCTGTTATGTGTCCTGCTCGATAGTTAAACCATGCTTTTGAACCAGCCTGCTTATCAGTCTCCTCTATATTTTTACATTCCTCTATCGAAATTGTAAGGTCCAACTGTGCTCGTAAACAGTAAAATATAATACTGCAATTAAAAATGTAGAAAAATCATTAAGTAAGTACCTACCAATTTCCCTCAGTTTATCCAACGATTTTTGTTCGTATTGTAATTTATACAAGTTACTAAGCATATGAACTTTTTTTGCTTGGTGAATCCGGGATATTTCAACAGAAAACGGAGACACTATCGTATGAAGTACACTTCCTTTTTTTTGTTTCTAAAAGCCTTGACAAAACAGAGTGTATTTATTCTGGTGATAAGGGCTGAACATTAACTGCACTTCTACCTCTAATTAAAAGAAGTGTGTCAGAGAATTTTGAAGTTGATGGGTTTGTAAAATCTATATCAGCCACTCTTTCAGAATCTGCAGGTTTAGATGGGGCTGTCCAGTATGCTTTTACTTCTGTTATAACGCTTTTACCTTCGGTGGACGGTCAGTTGTTATCAAAATTGTCTGAGAGGGTCGGGCGGTGAACTGCGGTTGGACTATCGCGGTATAATCGGGTTACTCGAGCGCCAATCTAGGTAACTGGTGATATAGAGGCCTAGATTCCTCTTCGCGGAGAATTAAAGGGGTAAAAGCGGTCGAAGTAGCGTCAGTGAAGATGTCGGTCTACCAAGGTTTCAGAAGATTTAAATCGGTGCCGGTATTTAAGACTTGTGTCGTTGTTGAGCCAGAAATGCGCGGTGTCGGTAGTATACCTTAAAAATAATTCGGTTACCAAAAAAATAAAACTCCTGATACGGAGGTCGGAAGCAAATGTTTTCTATGTCGGATAAATAATAAAAAAAAATAATTTTATAAGTTAGAAATTAAACTCCAGAACGATTCGTCAAACAAATAAAAAATATGAACCAAACTCTCGGTCTCAGTAAAGAAATTAATTTTGTTATCACGGGTAAGTGGGACAAATTAAATCAATATTTCTCGGACAAAAATTAAAGTGCAATCGCATACAATGAAAAGATATTTCTGCAAATGTTCGTACTTGATCTTAAAATTAATCTATAAGCAGTTACCCCGTATAAAAGAAATTCTAATCACAACGTATAAATTAATGGTAGGCCTGCAAATATTTAGGCCAAACTTAATGTTGTTGGAAAACAATTCTATTTGTAAACGTTACCCACGTATAAAATGATCACCTATAAAGGTATAAAAATAATTAACGTACAGATAGCCAGCTTAATATTAGTAGAAAAAAAACGGGCTTGGTTAAGACGGAAATGGTGGTGTTTCTCAGCTGCAGAGAAACTCGTTGATAATACGCGTATTGGATAATTGCGCACGTGCACATACAACTTTAGTTAAATATGTTTTCCATAAATGGAATCGCTACACATATAAGGTTTATTACTTGTATCTTGTTTAGAGAAAAAAAAAACCCACGGAATAGCGGACGGAAATTTATGAATACATCAACAGTAGTAATAAATCAAATTAATTTACTTAATCAGTAGACTTACGCGAATAGATCAGGCCTGCACACACTCTCACAAAACTCGTAATAATAAATTTTCTCTGACCGTGATAAAACGTCTCGTATTCAAAAGATAACACAACTTGCTTTGTACCTGAACTATTTCGATGTTCAAATAGAGAAAACGTCATATATTAAAATTGTGAATTTATATAACTACAATGAAAATCTTTTAAAGTAAAATCACTGCATCTTGCATCCTTTTTTTTTAAATTAATAAAACTGTATCTATGCCACTGTGCAAGAATCTATTCACTAAATTAATTTTTGAAATTATAAAAATACCGGGCGGTCATATAAAACAATTTGTCACAAGGTAAGGATTTATTTTAAATCGTTACACTGTTACTGACGGACTAGGTGATTTGCGATGTACCATGTCGATTTTAAACAACACAGCAGCCACATGTGTGCAAGTCTCACCCAACCCTGCCATACAGTCACAATATGCGCAAAGAATTCTTCCATCTGCTTTCGAAATAATCCATGGACTCAATAACTTTTCATTTTACTGTTAACCTACATCAAATTAAAATTATTAGCCTATAGATTATTTGCAACATACTTTGCCTAAAACCAACACGTTTTCACTATACTTTTGCACTACTATCTTCTTAACCCACCCAAATGATGCCTGTTTGTATGCTTCTAGTGCTTTGAAGGTTTTAAAATCATCATGAGTGTATGCACTTTTATCATAAACAAGATAATTTACTATATTAGGATACAGTACATGTGGAAAATCTTCATTTTTGGAACTGCATACTTCCAGTTTCACTGTGTACGGGTCCACGCCAATCGCACCAACTTTTTCTTTATATCGAAATGCACTTTCAGTGTCTAACGTGAAATAGTAGTCACTATACATGATTACCGATTGTGTTCAATATAACGAAAACAGTAAGCAAACCGATAAAGATTGGTAAATCGCAAACGAACGTAGAAACCACAACGCCTGTGAGGTTACGATTCTGGTTTGTTTTTCCTCCAAGCAGATAACCACGCCCAGTTTGATCACGTGCCGCAGATGCTCTATATTGGATCGTATTTAGCTACTAATTTAACAATGGCCAAAAAATTACCATGGTTTTTTGAGGATAAATTTTCTTCGGACTCACTGGTGTTTTGTGCATCCACTTGAATTAAATCACTTATCGACTCATATCGATGGGCACGAAATGGCAATAATTGTTTACATAAAACTAATATTATTGAAATAATTCTCTCTAGTATTTCTCTATTTCTTTGTATTTCCAAATCCTTAGACGTGTTTAATAAATTATCTATATGTTACTTAGCTGTTCCACGAAAATAATTTTCAACTGAATTTTTATGTTCTAGAGACTGTTCGTGCTTTTCTAATCTTGAATACACTGTTTTGGTATTTTTTACAATTGACCCAACTTTATAGTCATTTTGATCATGAGAAAACGACATACACATAGAACAATATAATTTATGCTCGTTTTGATTGTAAGACAACCAATTTCTCCGAATTTGGTCGCCATTAGGAAGATTTCCAAAATAAAATCGATTTTCATTTAGAAGAACGGAATTCTGAGCAGTAGGACGCTTGGTTGCTACACTTACATTTTGTTCAGGTAGTATAAACTTCCCAATAAAAACTTTTGTCTCTGGCAGATCACTAACTTTTTTCTGATCGTCATCAGTGTCACTATCATCACCCATACTACTGTTTTCACGTACTTGACTACCACTAGATGTGGGAACTTTTTCTTTACATATACCGGATGAACCTTCCATGGGATCATCAACGCTTAAATTTACAGGTGTTTCACTGAAATCTTGTAAATTTTTCTCTGTTGAAGTTGAAGGTGGACGTGGCGATGTGGGAGATGTCACGGCCCTTTTCACAAAAGAAAACAAACTTTGTTGTTTGCGATCTTCAGCATTTGCTCGTAAAGTCAAAAGTTTTTTCTCTTTTCTTTTTTGAGCCCCGTATTTGTACGCGGGTTTTGATTTCTTCATTTTGCAAAAGCTAATTTAAACAATTGCTTCAATATCTAAACAACTAAAGTTTTACTATGCGTAATAACTAATAATAGATATTAGATATTAAAGAGACAAACTCGAGAGCGAAGTGCAAGAGTGTAAGAGAACGACTGAATAAGACGAAAAACGATAACAGAGCAAGATCGTCAGACCGAGATAATATATGGCTCGCTTTATTAAAATTGACTTTATTTATTTAACACTGTCACTAACCAATAATTTTATTTCACTAAAAATCGTCACTTCGAAATCAATACGACCGTTAGAAAAACTGCAACTGAGGAAAGTTTATATAAGCTCTTTCAGGGTACCAATAATTGGAGTGGCAAACTGCCCGGAAAGACTAAAGCAAAACGTTAATTTGGTTTATTTATGATGTGATAGCATGCCAATCCAATGGATACTCGATACTGTTTTCATACCTAATGTTTCTGTGAATGGAATTATTAAATTTCAAACGATAACACTGCTGACTGCTGTTGTAATTTGTAAATACTAAATATGTATGTAATTTGAGCCGCCAAGCCAAGATAAAATAGCGTGCAAGTGCAATGCAAGATAAATTAAATGATCATATCGTATATTCGTATATGTATGAAATAAATTATTAGTTGACTGTAGACATACACAAATTTTATACATTACTGTAGTTATTTTTAACCTGATAAACTTAGATTTTTACATAGCGCGTAGAATACGGAAATACGGTAGAATATTTATTGTAGGTAGTGTAATCTTTGTTGTTTTATGTAAATATAAAAATAAGTCTTTGAACAGTAAACCATACGCGTTACATTATGTTCCAGTCCAGTACCGAATCCAAACGTCACGCATCATCAGTTACCCATTATAGTCAAAAGTGTATTTAAAAATAAGATTTTATAATTCATTCAACCCAACTGTTTTCTTCGAAACTTACGAGGGGCCCCACTGTGGCACTCCGGCACCTCTGACCAGTCCGCCGCTGTCTGTAGGATCCTGAATTTGATGGAGGGTTGGATCTTGAGATAGTGGTAGTGGTGAACTTACCGGTCGAATCAGATCTAAATTTTTCCTCCATATTGGCTGAGGTGGTGGTGGTGAAGCTGCAACCTTTGTTGCGCGTGTGGTGCTACAAAATAATTGTGCGGATTAATGCTATATTTGTCAAGTAAATCACTACGTAAAAGCATAAATTAAGCAAGGTCTACTTACTTTTCAAAGAATCTTGCAAAACGTCTTCAACATACTGTCTCGTATAGAAATTTTTGCTATATTTTCATCCAAAGACATCGTAAGAGGCTCAACTAGTTCTTTTTGTATTGGAACCCTCACTAAAATATCTTGTAGTATGTTCGTTTTCTTGTTTAGTGAGAGTTTCGATCGTTTGCTGTATGATGCCGTTTATTATTAATATGCACCTAAGTTACGACTGAATGTTGAAATTTAAGGTCATATACGTGTAAAGTGAGTGACAAATGGAAGTGTACGACGAACTGGCACAATTAAAAATGCCCAAAAGAATGAAACCCTGTGTAAGTTTCTAGTTAACATAAGAAAACTTTATTAACTATAATAAATGCAACACAATCTAGAACTAGCAAGTGTAGGCGTGAAAAAGTATCTCAATGTGATGTCAGCAAGGCTAAGAACAGGAGTTAGTAGATATTCTTGGTAAACGCAATTAAAGATAATAAACAAAACTGTATGATATAATCAAAGACCATGAACTGCAGTTTCAGATACAAATGACGAGTGAGAATATTGCAGCGCATGCATTATTTTGTAGGCAAGGAGTAATTTTCTAGTAACACTGATACGACACGTGATATTACACGTTCCTTCGGTGAGCGCCTTGTAATAATACACACACGGGTTTCAAACAAATGTCACGTCAGCTGCCAGTATATTTTTTTGAATACATCAATACTCTCTGAATTGCAGTTCATTTTACTTTAGGTTTCTATTACCCGGATTTTGATATATGCGGATTACTCTCAGATGTATTTCAAAAGAAAATAAAAACAAAAAGAATCGTGGCTTTCAGTTTCAACATAAGATTTTTCTTTACATCCCTAGTAAATGAGTTCAGGGCCTAGGGTTGAGTGGTAGCTATTTTTTTCTTTATATTTAATACAAAAAAGCAGACAATCTTATCTCATGCTGTTTATTTTCAATTATTAGTACAGAAAAAAGTCCGATTTTTATAACTTTTAAACATTTATGCCCAATTTCTTCAGGTTTAGATATCTTCCAGATAAAATTATCTGGTACATAACTGACAGATAACAGGAGAGATGGATTTCTTCACTTCTAGATATGGTTTAACTAGAGGTTAAATTTATCTTGTACTTTAAGTACCGGATAAATGTTTATCCTGAAGATAAAGCTCGCGACGTCATCGAAATTATAAAAGAGAAGTTAGAAATTCGCAAATAAAGCATATATTATTAAAATATCGATGATCGTTTTTAAAGTTACCTAAGTGATAAAATATTTAAGTAAAATGGATATGCGAGAAATTAATATCTTTTCTGATGAAGATGAAGACGAATTATTAGAAGCAGTGAGGAGACCTTATTTATTAAGAAATCCACCAAACTATTTTACTGAAATGGATGAATTAGATTTTTATGCCCGTTTCCGCTTAAAAAAAGGCACTGTGTTGACATTATTGTTATATATAGAGGAGCAGCTACAAGTAACATGGAATCGGTAAGTTGAAAGTTTGAAATCTTATTCGGATTCTTGTTGCCACCTTATGTATATACAATGTGTATCTATATTTGAATTTCAGAAATAGAGCAATGACACCATTAAATAAATTATTATTGACCCTGAGATTTTATGTAACTGGCAGCTTTTTGCAAACAACTGCAGATTTCAGTGGCGTGTCTACATCAACAGCATGCCGTGTAGTCAAAAGAGTATCGGCAGTTATTGCATCTTTTCGACCAACTTTTATAAAATTACCAAGTAATTTAGTTGAAATGAGAGAAATTCAACAAGGATTTTATAATATGTACCATTTTCCAAGAGTAATGGGATGCATAGATTGTACACACATTAAGATTCAATCACCAGGTTTGTAACCATTGTTTTCAAATACATTAACTGTTTACTAAAGCTTGCTTTCTTTAGGAGGTGAAAATGCTGAAGTTTACCGAAACAGAAAAGGTGTTTTTTCGATAAATACTCAAGTGATATGCGACAACAATTTGAAAGCCATTGATATCGTAGCCCGTTGGCTAAGAAACATTATAGAACGATTCTTTGGCATATGGAAGAAGCGTTTTCCTGTCCTTGCACAAGGGATGAGAGTAAAAATTGAAACAGCTCAAGACATTATTGTTGCTACGGCTGTATTGCACAACATAGCTAGAAATGAAGGTGCAGAACCGCCTGGAGAATTAATAATTGTTGAAGAAATGGAAGGTCAAAATATGCCAGCTGGTGAAAGAATTGCAAACAATGCTACGAGACAAGCAATTGTTGCCGATTATTTTGGAGAATAAGTTAATTCCAAGTTTTAAAATAAACAAGAACATGATTTTCAAAACATTCTTACTAGGGATGATAATCTACGACTCTCATTTTTATTTTATTATGAAGGAAGATTTTGTTAACCCATTTTATCAATTATATATGTATTTTAATTAAGAATTACTATTTAATTGTTATTTAACTGACTATATAGAATAAGTGAAACAAAATAAAACTGCTTGCATATAAATTTTTTATCAATAAAAAACACATACAATTATAAAATAAAAACTATTTCACTATTTATAATTTATTCCATTCTTTCCAAGTTTTTCTTTTTTAACTTGAGTTGAACTTCCGCTATTTCTTGTTCTAGTTCTATTTTTTGCAAAAGCACTTCATTTATTTTTTGCTTCATATTTTTCTCTTCAACCAACATTTCCTTCTGCAATTGGAGAACTTCTAGCTTCACTTTTATTATTTCAGGAAATTTTAAAATCTTTTTATTTGAAATTTCCCTTTTTCTAAATGCTTTTTGTTCACCTGCAATCAGTGAAAAAATATATACAAAATGGTTGCTTAATAGATATTTACGATATAAGTGCGGTAAGAACATTATTAATATACGCATGTGAAAATTGCCCAACGAGTGCGTCAGCACGAGTTGGGCAATCACATAAGTATATTAATAATGTGTTACCCACGAATATTGTACAATATTTTATCTACAACTGTCATGTAACAACAACTCCGAAAATTCGAAAGTATATTGAAAAAATTGTCGGCATATCGTTAAAATTGACTATTTGAGAATACAAGTAACATGTGGGTATTTTGTAACCATAGCAACGGAATTAATAATCAACTTCTGTCAAAGTGGCGTTTAAAATTGTAAAAATTCTGACTTAATATCGCTTAAATAACCATTACAAGTACATATATTATCAATTATAATGTCTTCAAGTGAAGATGATCTTCCACAAGATATTGAAAATGCAGCAACAGGCGTAATAGAAAATTTAGTACCACAGAAATCACGTGAGAGATATCATTTAACTTATGACAAATATGAGAAATGGTGTAAAGAGAAGAAAATTTTAAATATTACAAACGAAAAAGCATTACTGGTATATTTCAACGAATTGAGTAAATTACAGAAGCCTACATCTCTTTGGTGTTACTACTCGATGTTGAGGACAGAATTGCTTATTAAACAAAATATCGATATCAAAAAATATATCAATTTGATAGCATTGTTAAAACGAAAATCAGAAGGGTACAAACCTAAGAAATCTAAGGTATTTTCGAAAGAAGAAATATCTAAATTTATTGTAAATGCAGGAGATGAGAAATTTTTATGCATGAAGGTAATATATAATAGATATTTGTATAAATGTAAATAAATATTAATGTAATATATATTTTAAGGTTGTGCTAATTATTGGTTTGGCTGGTGCATGTCGGAGAGAAGAGTTGACAAATTTATTGATAGAAAATGTAAAATATCAAGGATTGTGCTATCAAATTGTCATTCCAAATACCAAAACAAAAATATCGCGAGAATTTTTTGTTACATCTGGGAACATTGATGGTGTAAATTTAGTTACAATTGTTAGAAAATACTCTACATTAAGATCTAAAAGTTGTGGCCATCAACGATTTTATGTTGGATACAGAGCAGGAAAATGTACAACACAACCTATTGGAATAAATACTATTGGTAGTACCCCTAGATTAATTGCCGAATTTCTTGAACTGTCCCATCCAAATCAGTATACAGGGCATTGTTTACGGCGTTCTTTAACTTCAATTTTAGCCGACTCTGGTGCAGATCTTCTAAATATTAAAAGACATGGCGGCTGGAAGTCTAATTCTGTCGCTGAAGGATATATTGAGACTTCGGTAGAAAATAAGAAAAAAACAGCTATGAAAATCTTAGGAGAAAACCAAGAAAATATACCATCGACTTCAAAACATATGGAAACTAATATTTGCAATTATCGGGCATCGGGCATTTCCCCATCTGGCATTAATTTGTACGATTGTATGGATTGCACTATAAACATATTTAACACATAATTTTTTTTATATTGAGTTCATTATTAATGTTATATTTGTTCTGTTTTGTTAATTAAATGATTAATTTTGATTAACTATTAGTTCCGCATCATTACCACACTAGTGCGGTAATGATTTCAATACCGCACTAGTGCGGTAATATACGTCATTACAAAATTTAAATTAGTGTCAAATCAGTGTCATTACATGACAGTTGTAGATAAAATACATTACATAAATTAAAGATATAAACGTGCAACTTAAATGAGAAATACTTGGAAAAAAACAACATCTCGAGCAAGTATCAAACCTGCTTCTCTGGTACATACTCTATTCAAGTAATAGAGTACACAATTATGTGAAACACCCATACATACTTACTTATGGTAGGAATTTTTTGTTGCTTATGGTAGTAAAGCATTCATAATTTAGCTTGCATGTTAACAATCCGTAATCGATCAGCTATTATAAACTAATAGCAGACTGATAGCAGGTTGATAATGTTTCCATAAATTAAATAATTATTACAGTACCTATATTACCAGCGGGCATGGTCCTCGGTACATTCTTTTGCTTTTCTTGGCCTTGTCCAATTGATGGTTGATCGATATCAACTTCCTCCTCCACTATTCTGCTGGATGTTCCAGGCATTTCTATTACAGCAGGTGTAAGTTGCTCTAAAAATTTCAAGAAAATAATTAAATATTCCGTCCGTTGTATTAAATAATTCTTACCTAATTCTATTATTTGACATACATCCTCCAATGCACCTTCAAACTGCACTTCATCAATATCTGAAAAAATTCAGTTCGTTAGGTACAGCACTCTAAACTATTGGGGTTACATAATTTAAATAGGTATTAACAAAATGGTTAGGGTAATACTTATAACATTTTATGTAAATAAAACGCACAAGAAATTATTGATTACTTCATAGACGTAAATTTTTTTGGGAGGTATATATTACTTACTTGTGTTCACATCACAATCAAAACGTGCTGGCAATCCCATCATCGACAATCGGGTAAGACCCAACACTTTCTCCTCATACGTCCACAGTTTGGTATCCATAATACCACCACCAGTTTTGTTTATGTGGCATTTTAACTTTGCACATTTCTTTCTTAAATCTTTCTTTATACTGTCGTATTTTGCCCGGATCGTTTTTGAATGCCTAGTATAGGTACCATAAGAAGCATTGAATTCTGCGGTAATTGCCTCCCATGCTTCATTCTTATCTTTCCACGTTGTGGCATCCGTTTTCTTATTTTCTACGACATCCTTATATTTATAGATTATGTTAACTAAATCTTCCACCTCATTTCTATTAAAATTGGCGCCCCTTTTCTTGGCATCCATGACTATTAATACAAATATATTTAATTTGATTATGTATTAAAAAATATTCGTGGTGTATATTGAAATTACTAGTATGTGTAAGATACACGTTATGCAAATTACTTACCTTCAAATGATAAAATACTTGAAAAGTGTAAATTAAATATAAGCTACGCAACACAATGCGGCACGCTTGGTTTTTATAAACAAGGCAGAAGTTGGCTGTACACAATATTTGCCTTGTTGCCAGCTCTTAATAACTACAAACTTATGATTCAACTATCCTTTAGATAAGAAACCGATAGTTGGTGCGAAGAAACGAAAGTGTAAGATATCTAATAGATAAATTTATCTTGACGATAGCTAACTATGACTTTATATGTAAGTGAAGAAATTGGGCATTAGTCAGTTTGTCACTTTGACAACCAGTACAGAAGTGCGGCGACAAATTGATGCATGAACCCTGTTTGACTGCGTTTGCAAGAAAATACACCGAAAACAAGCGACGGGGAATCTCTCGTTTCTTTCGATAATCGTGCACACGAATTGAGTGATCTCAGCGTTGCTAACCTTATGATTGGAATTAAAAAAATTGTAGATCTGTATTAATTCCCGATATTATCTATTTAGTCCAGTCAAATTAATATAATCAAAATACAAAAAATGTTATAGTTGCCATCTTGGATTTTAGGTACGATTTTGTGGTTTTCTAAAATATCTCGAAAACTATCAATATTTTATACAGCATATACAGGATGTTTCACGACGAGCTTACACTATCTATATACAGTGTGTCCGAGATTCAGCATGCATGTATTGCTATATTCGTTAATATTGAAGATAGAATGTCGGTTAAATGGGGAAAATTTTAGAGAATTTTATGGCTATCATCATGGTAAAGTCAGATTTGAAGTAACTTTTTAATAAAATAAAATAATTGAACAAAACAAAATTGCGCATTTTCTACTATCCCCTGTAGCTCTTTTATTTGAAATCTGACAACATTTTGATTTGTACATTATTATGACACTTTTAAAAGACAATTTTAAAAAAGTACCAACATTTATCTACAGTCATTTGTTTTTGAAATACATACACTAACTATTGTTTTTCATATGGACGCCATCTTGGATATTTACATTATCGAATAGTATTTTCAGCGATGTATCACATGATACGAAAATTTACTTCCAACTATCAAAATTTAAACCCTTGCTAATTTATCTGTTTTACTTACAAAATTTAATACATTTCTAACTTTTGTTTTTGGACGCTATTTGGATTTTTACATTATCGAATAGTGGATTTTAACAACCTCTTCTATAATGTATTACATGATATGAAAATGTGTGGAGTGTAGAGGGGGACATATCGAGCATGTTTTATGATAGTTACTATTATCGGTTTTGTTTTTATTTTAGTTATTAGAAATTACAATAATTAGGAATCTAATTGTATAAATTTTTCATTTATTAATCCATGCCTTCTCAAGGCCTTCTATTTCAATTTTATATTTTTAAATTTTTGATAGTTGAAGTAAATTCTCGTATCATGTGATACATCGCTGAAAAGGTGATAAAAATACTATTCGATAATGTAAAAATCCAAGATGGCGTCTATATGAAAAACAATAGTTAGTGTATGTATTTCAAAACAAATCACTGTAGATAAATTTTGGTACTTTTTAAAATTGTCTTTTAAAAGTGTCATAATAATGTACAAATCAAAATGTTGTCAGACTTCAAATAAAAGAGCTACAGGGGGTAGTAGAAAATGCACAATTTTTGTTTTCTTCAATTATTTCAAAAACAAAAAAAGTTACTTCAAATCTGACTTTACCATGATGATAGCCATAAAATTCTCTAAAACTTTCTCCATTTAACCAACATTCTATCTTCAATATTAACGAATATAGCAATACATGCATGCTGAATCTCGGACACACTGTATAGAAAACTACTCACATGATTTCTATAGTTATGGCAAATATGTGGAAAATATTTTTACAGACATGTCACTTCTGGTTATACCGGAAGTGAACAGCAACTTTGTTATTTTAAATGTAACACCCTGTATGTTATTAACTTTCCGAAATCTACGTTCAATTTTAATGTCACTTTGTGTAGAATATCCTATACCTAAAATTGACAACTTTTCGAGATATTAATGGAAAATTGACAGGTGCAGACCTCCGTATGGAAAATTCTGTGTGAACATCCCCAATACCAAATAAAACATTTCTTATCGGGTTAATTAGTAAGAAGGTCAAGGTAATTGATGACTTGTCGAAAACTGCTTTTCTGCATACAGGGTTCTTAAAAAAATGATGAAATTTTCAACTTCAAAAATGTCAAATATTTTAATTTTATTAAATGAAACTACCATATTTTTATTCTACATATTTCTTAATTTTACGGCCAAAAATAAGGGAAGTTTATGTTCACTTCCCTATACCCAAAGTTAAGCGTTTTTGAGATATTAACCCATTAACGCCCAAGAACAAAATTTTTTGAATTCAAATGAAAACTGTTCAGATATCAACTAAAGTGGACCTCGGAAAGCCGAAAAAAATACTTAAAAAATTCCAGGTGTTTAGGTTTACTAGGTATAGGGTGATCTATATATAGATCACTGGCCACATACAATATCATGTGTGTAATATGGAGCACTTAGCAAACGTATATTATGCTTCAAATGCAATGTTTTTTAATTCTAAATATATAAATTTATAATAATAAAAATAATGCATATTGTTAATCAAATTATTTATTTATAAATGATATTATTTATAAAAAATTATTTAGTGTGGTAAGGTTGGAAACATTTTGCACACAGAGTAACATTGCACTTTACGCAAAAGGACGTTGGTCTACTTTTACAATTTACTCGTTGACAGCGTCGTTGTTGATTTCGAAAATGTAGCACGTGATCCAATCCGGTCCTGTGAATTCTTATTAGCCGCTTATTACACGATATTATTTTGAGATAAGGAACAGCCACGGCTCTTCGAAATTCTAAGCAGTTCAGACTTTGTTTTCCATGTAAATGGCGATATAAAATCCAAGCATTAGTAAGAGCCATATCTATAATTCGTGTAAACATGGGCCAATACCACTTTTTCCTCGAATACTTGCGCCATATTTACCGATCAACCAATCGTGTTGATCTACTCCTCCCATGTATTTGTTATAATTATTTATCAGCCGGAGTTGGACAACTGCTGCTCTGCATTTAGTTGCTCCTTTCCAACGTGACACATTAGCTAATGGCTTCACGGTATCGTAGTTACTTGCAACAATAACACATTTGTTATCGTACCATCGTACCATAAGAATGTTTGATGTAACATCAAATCTATGATCAAATGACCCACGATCTTCTTTTGATAAACCTTTAACAGATTTCAAGGGCACTTGTCAGTTCTGTTTTCTCGTACCATTCCTGTAGCTCGAAATCCTCGATGTCCCAAATGTGCAAGCAAATCCCAGTTGGGGAAAAATTGTCGAAGAACACGACATGATCGTTTGGTTCTGATACACATGATAGCAAGTCTGTCACGACACGGGAACCTAGAGTCAAACCGGGATGCGGTTTTCTCTTTCCCGTATAAAGACTAAAATTGAAACAAAATCCGTTGGATCCGCACAATGCCCATAACTTATAGCCAAATCGTATTGGCTTTCCGCGTATAAATTGTTTGAGTCCATGATATTTGACTATCATCTCGTCGACCGATAAATGTGATGAGAACACACCAAACTGTTTGAACGTTTTATTCACCTTTTCGATAAGTGGTCGAACTTTGAAACATTTGTCGTTTTATTTTAAGTAGATGTAAAATCATGAACTGTTAGACAAATTTGACGTGTAAAGGTGTTAGTTTCATGGTAAACAGTTCCTTAACAATCCAACTACCTATTGCAAACTAGACCATAATCCCACTAGTAAAATTGAAAAGAAAGTCAACCAAATCATTCATAAATGTAAAAATGAGAATCAAATAGATGAACTAACTTACAAACATCTTAAAACCAATAATTCTGTTCCACCTAAAATTTATGGATTACTCAAACTTCACAAAACAAATATCCCGATGATACCCATTATTAGTAATTCACTGGCACCCACATATAAATTGTCAAAATACTTAGCTAAGATTTTAAATAATGTTATTGGTAAATCTCCTTTCCACACTAAAGATTCATGGGCCTTTCATAAATTTATAAAAAATCATTATGTTCCTAAAAATTTCAAATTGGTCAGCTTTGATGTAATATCACTTTTTACTAATATTCCTACTGATTTAGCGATAGTTTGTATTGAGGAAAGGTGGGATGAGATATCTAAATTTACTAGTTTGTCAAAGGAAAATTACATCAAGTCTGCAGAAATTATTCTTAATTCTACTTTTTTCAATATAAAACCATTTCCACAAACAAACTTTGGGTATGGCTATGGGCAGCCCTTTATCTTCTGTTATCGCTAATTTAGTTATGGAACATATCGAAAATAATATCATAGATAAACAATTTTGGAATAATAAAATAAACTTTTATAAAAGATATGTGGATGATTGCGTACTATTAATGGATCCTAACTATATTAATATACTCCTTACACATTTCAATAATTTCCATCATAGAATACAATTTACAATTGAAAATGAAAATGACCAAAAACTTAACTTCTTAGATATTACATTAATAAATAATGGTAATAAAATTGTTACCAATTGGTACACAAAGACATTGTGGTCCGAAAGATATTTAGATTTTAATTCATTAAATGACATAAAATACAAAACGAACATTATACACGCCTTGGTTGACAGAGCGTTCATTCTGTCTCACCCAAGCTTCAGGCATGCAAACCTCAAGGACTCTTATTAAGAATAATTTTCCGTTACCTTTGATTAACAAACACATAGATAAACGGATCCTTTGGATTCGCAATAAACATAAATATAAAAAAACAAATGACAATCATTCATCTATCAAAAAAAAATTTTTTTCCTTGCCGTTCATTCCTAACCTTAGCTCAAAAATTAAGAAAATTATCCTTAATAAGACGAACCAAAATTACAACATTAGTTTTAAAAATTTTAATACTATTAACAAATTTCATTCAAACCTCAAATCCAAAGTACCAATTGATGAAAAATCAAATCTGATATATAAAATTGAATGTAAAAATTGTCCAAAATCTTATATTGGTCAAACTTCGCAATATCTCAAAAAACGTATTTCCCAACATTGTTATTCAATTAAAAATAAACGGAATGACACTGCCCTTAGCAATCACTACCTACAGTTTGGTCACCAATTTGATTTTGATAATAAAAAAATTGTAATGCAAGAAAATAATCTACGTAAGAGATTGTTTACCTATTGAAATGTTTTATATACAAAAATATAATACTGTTAACCACAAAACTGACATTAATAATTTAAGCAACATTTATAATAATTTAATTAAAAATAAGTAAGTTTGGGTATAGTAAAATTAATATTGTATGTTGGTACTTCATCTTTTCAATTAAGGTGCCATCTTGTAAATTAATTTTTCTGTTTGCTAATGTAATCACATCTTTTGAGATTTTTGTTAGTATAATCTGTGAATTTTCAAGTCATCCTCAAATATAAATTTTATTAAGTAATAACGATGTGGGTCTTAAACTCTCCTGGTTTTCATGGTAACTTTGGTAATTGAATTATTAACATATTATTCTTAACCTGATGTTGTAGGATGTAAAGAGGTTACCCCTAACATGTGACTTTAATTCTTCATGTAACCATTATGTTTGTTTATTAAAATTTATTACTGTATGTTTTAACAAATAGTTGGTAAGTTTTAAGTTTTATAACTATTAACTAAGTAAAAAATGTTTTTGTTTTCAGATTACATATATAAATTAGTTATTAAGGCTGCAACTTTTATGCCATATTTTATACAATTTAACAGTTAATGTGTTCTGATGATGGGAATAGAAATGTTACATTCCCGAAACGTAAACAATTTTTGCAAAGGAAAAAAATTGTCATTTGAAAAGTTACATAAAATATATGTTTTCAACTATATTAATGTGATTTTGTCTAACATAATTACGATTTTCTTTGAACTGTTTACCATGAAACTAACACCTTTACACGTCACATTTGTCGTTTTTATCAAGTTCGTCATTATTTGCAAAGTGCAACACTGATTTTATTTTTGTGAATTTGTTTCTTGATAAACCTTCTTGCACAATTTTGATGCCCAAATCTTCATCAGTGGCCCAGTACATCCGTTCTGATGGCAGTTTGTGGTATCCGGAGAGCATAATAATTCCCAGGAAGCATTTTAATTCACGAATGTCGAGTTCAAAAGTTGCATCGTTTTTTACGTTGGAGGCATAACGTAACGTTTCCTCTTTGATGTGCTCCAAAATGTCGGCGTTGATAAAGCATTCAAAAAGTTCCAATGGAGTCTTTGTACCATACTTGTTCTTTAGTTCACTTACTTTATTTTTTTCAATCTCTTTGAAATCAGTATCTGCAAACAAATATTTTGAATCAACTTTTGTCCATTTTGCTTCTGTTGTCGTCAATCGCTGACGTTTATTAGAAGAGGAAGACGATTCAGGAGTTGAAGTATATCTTCTACCACATAGTTGTTGTGCTGCTCTACTTCGAATTGGCCAGGAATGTCTACAACGTCAACAATACCCGTATCATCGTCTTGGTCGTCTTCATCGGTAAGGTAATCAACGTCAGGTGGAATAACTGTTATATCTATGGTTTCACTTTCTGGATCATCATAAAAATTGGGATCATTGATAATGTCCTCTAACTCCTGCATACTCAAATGCTTGGTGTGAACTGCACTGAGAAGCCATTTTTTAACTATTTATCCTTACAAATTTTTATACTTCGCAAGACCGTAATCACAAACTAACTAGATAACGTGTCATCAGAATTGCAACCTAACTTGCACTAATCAAATCATAAAGAGTAAGTAAACGCCGAAGCGGTGGGTCGTTGACTTGCCAAACGTCGGTGTCCGAGGATCGCCGATGACAAAATTCTTCGCGTGCAAGGGCAAAGTTTGATATTGTATGTGGCCAGTGGTATATACATAGATCAGTAGGTTAAATTGTTTAAAATTGTTATTATTAAAAATTATGGAAAGCTAAATATACTACAATTTACATGTTCCATTTGTTATTATATATCCAAAATATGAAAGCACCAAAGTTATTTGGTAAATAATTAGAGGTGAATAAGCAACACCTTGTAAAATTTTGCAAAACAGTCACTTTTAAAAAATTAATAACAAATATAATGCAATAAAAATTTAAATAGATTATATCAGATAATGATAAAACACACTACAATATATGTTATAAAAATTATAAAAATAATTTTTGTTAATAACTTTATTGTTTACAATAATTTATATTGAGTGATCTATGTATATGCCAATGGGCGTTAATGGGTTAACACGTTTTTAAAAATATTAATTATTTCTGCCGTATTTTTGCTTATTGAGCTACAACCTGGTTGTCTCTGATTGCACAAAACACATTAAAGTCCCATCGCTCTTGAAAACTACGTACTCTTGTTAAGCGTTGATTTTCTTCGCTCCAGTAATGCGAATTGTGCGCGTTAAACATTCCGTTTTTCGTAAATTTTGATTCGTCGCACCATATAATATTTTTTAAATATTCATTATCTTCTTGACATTTTATCAACACAAATTCTGCAAATTGTATTCTTTTATTATAGTCTGTTTCCCTTAAACTTTGAACTAGGTTAAAAGAATAGGTATGAAACTTATGTTTTTTTAAAATTCGTTGAATAGATATCATTGGTACACCTAGATTTCTCGCACCACAACGTAATGACGCTTCGGGATAAGCAGCATAGTATCCAAGAACATTAATTTGATTGTCATTGTTATCAACAACAGGTTTCACTTTCTTAACTTTTGCTTGAAAACAACCAAATTGTGTTATTCTCTTCACTGAGTCACGGGTGGGTCGTGGTCGATCTGGATACCTTGTAGCAAATAAAGCACATGTTCTAGTAACAACTCTGCCACATTCACCATGTATTAAAAGTAAATTTAGATAATCGTGATTGTTTAGTTCCGAACGAGCCATTTCTATCATTTTGTAAAAATGCGATTAACCACAAATAATGACAACTAATAGTATTTAATTATGACCGCTACATACACAGCCTGCTAAAATAAAATAATAAACAATAATACGGCAGAAATAATTAATATTTCTAAAAACGTGTTAATATCTAAATAATTAATATTTTTAAAAACGTGTTAATATCTCAAAAACGCTTCAGTATGGGTATAGGAAGTGAACATAAACTTCCTTATTTTTGGCCGTAGAATTAAGAAATAGATTAAAAATAAGGTAGTTTCATTTAATAAAATTAAAATATTTGACATTTTTGAAGTTGAAATTTTCATAATTTTTAAGAACCCTGTATGCAGAGAAGCAGTTTTCGACAAGTCATCAATTACCTTGATCTTCTTACTAATTAACCCGATAAGATGTGTTTTATTTGGTATTGGGGATGTTCACACAGAATTTTCCATACGGAGGTCTGCACTTGTCAATTTTCCATTAAAAAAATTAATATCTCGAAAAGTATAAATTTTAGGGATAGGATATTCTACACAAAGTGACATTAAAATTGAACATAGATTTCGAAAAGTTAATAACATACAGGGTGTTACATATAAAATAACAAAGTTGCTGTTCACTTCCGGTATAACCGGAAGTGACATGTCTGTCAAAATAGTTTCCACATATTTGCCATAACTTGTTATTTATCTATGCCAATTTTTATAGAAATCGTGTGAGTAGTTTCCTATATATAGATAATGTAAGCTCGTCGTGAAACAGCCTGTATATTTACAGATTTAAAGTAGACAAAATTTCCTACTCCAACTATAACTCTAACCGTTTTAGTGAAATATGCACTTAAACTTGTGTGTTTTGAAATTTGTGTTGCTGCTGATTCACAAACATATATAGAGAAAAAGTTAAATTTAATAAATGTCCTATAACAATGGTCTGTATAGTTTTTGTTATAATGTATGAGAGCTTACATTAGTTTTTTTTTTATTGAACTTTCATTTATTAGTATAATTAAAATAAATACAAAAGCGTTAGTTTTTTTATATTTTTATTTGGAGCATAGATTAAAAACAATATAATTATAAACATTACAATATTTACAATGATTACACGTCATATCCATCAAGTGATCCCTCCATTCAAGAAAACCCCTTGACAGTTTGCGCAGGCATCAGTGCAGTTTAGTCCTACTTTTTTACAGCCACATTTTAATCCATATCCTGTTACACATGAGCAAAAAATCATATTCAAAATATGGTCTGGAGCAATTGGTTCCAGCGTCCGTACTGGCTCCAAAAATGTAGCTGATTTGATTCACCCCCACGACTCAGGTGCTAATGTGTGTCCCAACCAAGTTTGCACCTGATGATACACTCTATATGAGTGATGTATAGCAGCAGCCTCAGTTGGAAGTAATGAAGCCGGATCAGGTTTCAATTTCCTTGCAGATTGCTGGAAACATGTATGTCTGTATGCATTAAGATCTTTCTATCTCTTAGGGGCCCCATACAAGGCAAGAATAAAATTCTTTCCTCCCTCACCGATAGGCTCGTGTGTAGAATTTGAATTGTAAAAAACTGCTGGTACATCTTGAATGTGTTGGTTGGTTTTGAATACTTTTACAAACTTCATTTTACCTTTGTTGTATAGGGTCGCCGTACTGTCACATCCACTAAATGCGTGTGACAGTATGTAAGAGTACGCTTTCACGAATCATCAAGGGAGCTGTTGTTTAGACGAGAAAGTTATCGGTCCTACTTTGAGTTTTCCCGATTTTAAAAGTTCAAAATTTGTAGGTCGGATTAATATATTACACATTGAACTCATGCTATATATGTTTAAAATTAGGAAATGGCAAGCTTTTTAAAGTTTAAAATGGAATTTATTCTACAGCAGCCCAAGAATGAAGAATTAAGATGAGGAAGCCGGTATTGTTAAAGATTGTAAACAAATAGGGAATTTTGAAAATACTGGACATGCACAAATACAAGAAGTGGGACATGTCCGGTTACAATAGATGCTGCAGTCAGTAGTACCAGTAAACCAGTGAGGTAATGATTGTTGTGATTATACAATAACAATTTAGTGGTTTGCATATATCTACTAATTTTTTTTTTCAGAACAAGAGATCCAGTATATTTTTGGCGATATCAAAGTTTCTGATTTTAATGATAGTGAAAAGAGACTGAGATGTTGTAAAGTATCACAGGATACTGCTGAGGTGATAAAGCAACTAAATCCATAGTACTAACAGAAAGAGAAGAGGGAAAGCAGCTTATTTTGGGACTAGTCATGGATGAAATGTTCATTTGCGAACACTTACAATGGACTGGAACAAGGAATGTAGGATATACAGAGTCATTCAGAAAACATCTATTTCACTAAAACTCTGAGTGTAAAGGGGCACTTCAAAATGTTGGCCATTTTTTTTACTGCTGCACAATATTGAGTGATATATCATTTGAAACGTCTTGAAAAGTCCTATTAAATCCCACAAGTTCGGTGAAAAAATTTCTAGGGGTTCAAGAGTTATAGAAAAAATTAAAAAAAAGTAAGCTTCGACGGTCTTTTTTTTTTCTTGCACTAATGTGGTAAAATATTTCCGAACTCTTTGAGATTTTAAATTTTTACTAGATATGCAAAATATCGAATCACAAAGAGAAAACACTTGATTTTTTAATAAATTAAACTAAATTAACTCAATTTTTTCAAATAGCAACACAGTGAATTATTCATCGTCGAAAGCGTCATCATAAACTGTATTGAACAGTGTTTGCGGTTTGGAAAAATATTCATGGGTTCTTGTTTTATACGTTAAAATATGTATTTACCAGCTCTTGTGTCATATTACAATAGATTCCGTTTAATGACAAATGACTTTATTGATTGAAACATCGATAAGAATAAGTTGGAACATGAATGACAGTTAAAACTGTTTAGTAAATGTAAAACAAAGTGTAAATAATTGCATTCTTTAGCTCTAAACATATCAAGAATATTAAACATACCAAGTGTGCCGCGTATACGACTATATTTTATACAATTTTTTGCTGTCATTGTAGTCTTATCTAAATAATTGTCCCTGAAGCCTTAAAATAAGACCAAATTATATTTTTAGATAAGATATTATTTAATATAAGTAACTATAAGAACAATGTATTACTAATACAATTTATTATAAATTACTTATTCATAAAAGATGTTGAATCAAACCACCATTCTCGTTTAAACAAAGTTGCAAACGTTTCATCGTCGATTTATTCGTGGCATTTCAAAGCATCTGTGGAGTGAGTGATCTGCATGATACTTCAATCTTTTCAGTTAGTTCTTCTAGATTATGTGGCATTGGAGGCTTATCGTACACGAGGTACTTCAAATAACCACACAGAAAGTTATCTAACACGGTTTAGTCTGGTGACCGCGATGGCCAACGTATGGGTCCGTGGGTGCCAATCCATGTCTCAAATCGTTCATTCAAGTAAAGTTACACAGCATTGGCTGTGTGGGCTGGTGCACCATCGTGTTGAAACATTTCATTGTGTCGAGCATTGACGGCAAGAGCGTCATCTAAGAACTCTTTGAATCTATTATTAAAAAACTCTAGGTAGTGTCTTTGGTCTAGATTGTATTCATAAAATAATGGTCCTAGTAATCTGCTGCCAATTACACCATACCATACGTTGATAAAAAAACGTCGCTGGTTATTTACAGGACGTTTGAGATGTGGATTTTCATCAGCCCAGTAATGTATATTGTGGTTATTGATTATGCCATCTTGATCAAGTTTTCACTCATCTGTCCAACATATTTTTCCCAAAAAAATATGAATCGTTTTCAGTCAAGTTTATTATTCTTTCAGTACCGCTCTCGTACAAACAATGTATTTTTCTATATGAATATGGATGCATCTTCTTACCTTTAAGAATTCTTTGAATGGAAGAGATTGGCGGCTACCGAAGTTAATGTAACGATAGTATTCACCTCATTTATCGTTCTTCTGTTAATTTTTGGTTTTTTCTTTGTTTGCTCGAAGCAACCATGTTGACGCAAATTAGTCTCCATACGCAAAAAAATGTTTCTTGACGGGTGATTTCGATCAGGAAATCTTACAGTATACGCCTTCGCAGCAGCTCTCACACTGAATATAAATTTCAAACATATCGGTCTTCAAATTATTGCTATAAACGACCATTTTTCTCGCTGTAACCTTACATGTACTTAACAAACAACAATTATTGGTCTGACAAGACTACAGTGACAAGTAAATTGTTTTGCAAATTTAGTCTGTCAGATCCATGGCTCGCTAAGGCATCTTCATATTTCACTAAGAATAGGATTATGCACATCACATGTTTTTTTTATTCTTATTAAATAAACTGAATAGATTATCTGTTAATCTGTATAGACAAAATTTTTATCTTGTTGTCGCACCATTCGATTCAACATTTTTTAAACAATAATCTGCCAAAATTAGAAAAAAAACTAAGAAAACGCATATGGCGTAACATCTACCTTAGATTAACACACATTTTAAGGTATAAAATAAGAACCCGTGAATATTTTTTCAAACTGTAAAGGATAATGAATAGAGTTTACAAAGACGTTTCCAACGATGAATAATTTAGTTGCTATTTGAAAAAATTGAGTTAATTTAGTTCAGTTTATTAAAAAATCAATTGTTTTCTCTTTGTGCTTCGATATTTTGTATAAGAGCAAATATCTAGTAAAAATTTTAAATCTGTAGGATTTCCTTAACCTAGGTAATTTAATTGTACCAAAGAGTTCGGGAATATTTTATCACATTAGCGCAAGAAAAAAAAAAGAACGTCGAAGCTTGCTTTTTTTTTATATTTCTTCTTCTTCTCTTGAACCATTGGAAATTTTTTCATCGAACTTGTGGGATTTAATAGGACTTTTAAGATCATTTCAAATGATATATCACTCAATATTGTGCAGCAGTAAAGAAAAAGTGGCCAAAATTTTGAAGTGCCCCTATACTCAGAGTTTTACTGAAATAGTTTTGCTAGAATATTAAATCTCAATAAAAAAATCCTGCTAAATCCAACGCTCTTTATCGCAACTCGCTATCATTAACACGAGAAAACTAGGGGTGGACATGTTTTCTGAATGACTGTATAGATTTCGATACTGGTATGGATCAAGAGATGGTTTACATAAAGCTAAAAACGCTTTAGCGATCATGGTGGTGGCCTTAAATGGTAGATGGAAGATTTCCATTGCATATTTCTTAGTGAACTCTGTTAAATTCGAAGAAAAATCAAATTTAGTAAAGGGCTATGAAAATGTAAACTTTCACCATTATCACTCATAATAAAATACTTATCTTTTTTGGTTTTTTAACGGTGTATTTTAAATTATACAAACTAAACGTTTCGATAACACTTACAGTTATCTTCGTCAGTAGTAATATTTGTTAAAAATTGTTAAAGATACTGTAAACAATTTTGTCAAAGTTGAAAAATTAAAACATAAACGTAAGCCTGCTATTAATATAACAGTTTGAGAAACGTATAAAGCCACTATAAAATTAAATTTTAGTAAAGAATAACAAGGTCATTAGAAATTAAAATTAAATATTGTTAAACTGCCTTAAAGATGACAAATCAGAACACTTTCTACGGCGAAAGCTAGCAATGAAATTTGCCGGCCAAAAATCACTTTTAACAAAATTTAATCGAGTTATGATGTAAGTGTAAAGTTGTGAAAAACTTCAATTTGAAAATGATAGAAGCATTCACAAATCCAAACATCACATCAAATAAAATAACCCAGTTAAAACTAACAAAGAGATATCTTTATCAATAAGTGGAAGTGTTATTAACAATGAAAAGCATAATGCAGAACTTTTTTTTGTAATTTTTAATTTTAATTTAATTTCAACTACTTATGTTAAATTATAGTGCTGTGGTAATTTAACATTCAATTGGTAAAGCATTTGCTTCAAGGTCTGCTTTTTTTTAATTATAAGATGCCAAAACCTATTTAAACGCGGATTTTCTTCTTGTCTATTAAAATTATCAGGTGTTTATATATTTCAATAGCTTCACGTTGCAAACGAACATAATAATGAGTTTGTCTTGACAATATTTCCGTATTGTCAAATTGAATGTCATGATTTAGGTTATTCAGGGCATGGTCAGCCACAGCAGACCTCTCTGGTTGACCTAATCTACAAAATCTCATATGTTCTTTGCGTCTTGTATCAAAGCTATGTTTTGTGGTTCCGATGTATACTTTTCCACATGAACAAGGTATCTTATACACTCCTGAAGATGATAAAGGGTTTGACACATCTTTGGGTGATCTTAAATGTTCTTTAGGAGCCTATTCTGTATTGTGTCGTTAACTAACGATGTCGTAATGGTAACGACTCGAACTTGAACGATAGTTACATTCTACATCACTATCATTAAAGAAATAGTCGTTGGATGATCGTTATAAATTATCGTTATAATAGTCGGCAATATGAACAGAATTTGTTGACATTAGAACCAGTGGCGTTGTGTGACATTTTGTTACAGGGATGCGATTTTCAAGAAATATGTAAAAGTTCATTTTATAGTATACCATCACTATTAATGTCATACTGTACACAGATATTCGAAAAGTTACATAAAATTATACATTAATACATTATATTTAGGTTTTAAAGTTTAGCTCGATTCTACGGTCTTTCCTTGAAAACATTTCAATCACTTCCTGCTCAAACAAAGTAATTGAGCGCAGATTTTCGAATAATGCACTTTCAATGTTCATTAATGCAAGCGAAGAAAGCCTATCTTGGTGTTGAGTATTACGCAGGTAACTTTTTATTCTTTTTAAACATGAGAACGACCTCTCTGCCGAACTGCTTGTGACTGGAACTGTTAATATTAACTCAGTGAGCTTAGAAGTCTCAGGAAAAATGTTGGATAACTGTAAACTTGTCATGTATTGATGTAGTTCTAGCACACTAACTTTTTTCATATCTGGATCTTTATAAATTACACTAAGTTCACTTTTTAAATGAATTAAATCAAAATGCTCTTGGTAAGTATCTTTCAGATTTGACAGTATTCCATCGGGAAACGAATTTGCAAAATTAGAAAACTGAATCGGATCGAGCAAGCACATAAACCTTAATTTTGAATGTTGAGTGAACCTTTGATTAATATTTACTCTAATAACGTCCATCATTTCATTAAACAACCGCTTATACGTATCTCTTCTGTCTTTGCCGCTAATTTTCTCCAGACGTCTTCTCTTGGATTGTGGATGATTTTCAGTAAATTCCTCCATTGGTTTCCAAAATATGTGGAAGTCGTCTCTCAATTTTGCAATATATTCCTCAAATCCTTTGATTTTATTATTACAAAATTGAATATCGCTTAATTTTCTTTGTAATATTTTAAATAAAATGTCAGAATGTGGAAATATATTAGAAAATATCATTAGTAAAAATTGAAATCAAAGTCTGTTAGGAGACCTCGAGCACAAACGACTGTATCTTGATCCCATTCACAATCTTCGTTTTCCACTATTGAGTTAAATAAAGATTCTAAATCTTCTTTATATTCGTTTATAGTTTCAACTAAACGACTATGAAACTGCCACCTTGTTGGTGCAACTGAAGGAAGCCTTTTTTTCACAAACAAGTCCAAAGCACAAGTTCTTTTTGAAGATTTGGAGAAAAAACTAGAAAATCCAGAAAGGTTTGTGAAAAATATCCTTACTGGCTTTATAAAACTAGCGGATTGTGATAAAACAAGGTTAAGTTTGTGCGTGTAACAATGAACGAAAATTGCAGACTTAAAGTGTCTACGCAGTTTTGCTTGTAGGCCATTATGTTCACCGGCCATAACAGCTGCACCATCGTAGGTTTGAGCTACAAGTTTTTTGGCACAATTAAATTTGTTAATAATATTAACAGCATGTTCTAGAAGAGCATTTGCAGATCTATCAAAGCTGACATCCGTAAAATTTAGAAACCTCTCTTCAACAGTGCCATGTTTTGTCACATAGCGAAGAATTGTAGACAACTGCGACTTCATTGAAACGTCAGAACTCTCGTCAAGAATTAATGCTACAAAATGAGCTTCTGAAACTTCCTTTTTAATTTTGTGTAACATTACTTCGCCTACAGAAAATATCAACTCATTCTGAATAGAAGGTGAAATTCCACGAAACACAATCGAACTTTCCAAGTGATTTTTTAGTAAACTGTTATTTCTTGCGATCTCATTGACAAGTTCCACAAAATTGCCTTTATTTTTGGACAACTCACTTTCGTCGTATCCCCTGAGTGGAAGACCCAATTTTCCAAGAAGGCATGTAACTCTTATAAGGTGGCTAAGTATTTCCCTATTTTGTCTAACTTGTTCGTTATGTTTTTCAATAGAGAGCCTATATTGGCTATTTAACGCAAATTCAATTCTTTGGTTTTTACCAAAGAGATGCAGTTGTTTTTCGCATTTAATATGATTTGCAGAGTCTTTATGCCGTTTTGTAGATCTATATATATATTGTTTAAATCGCTATAACCCGTATGATTCCATATACACTTTTCACTACAAAATAACAAACAAGGCCAGCAGAAAAGTTTATTTAACGATTTACACCCACAAAGCCAGTGATCACTTTCATAAATCTTATTACTAAAATGGCGTACACATGATTTAAGTTTTGTAGTCACATTTAAAACGTCTCATGGTTGTCCATTTTTAATAATGTTGAATTTTTCAGTAAAGGTTATAGAACTATTTCGAAGCCGAAAATAACAAATGTCAAAAACATAACCTTACTGAGACAGAGAAAAGGTAAAACGCGCAATGTATTTTGTATTTGTAAAATATACCTACACATTTTGGTAAGCTTTTAAGTTAATGTAATGTGGGATTAAAAATTTCAGACAAATCATCATGGCTAACCAAACTCCAAAACGACCACGATCTGGCAAAACAATAAGAGGCCAATACATACTGTACATTGAGCACCTCGAAGGCCTTTAGGAGAACAAATTCGACGCTAATCAACCTCACATCATAGAGGAAACCTGGGAAAAATTAGTGCAATTACTAAATGCATCTGGTGGTCCGATAAGAAATGTAAAAGAGTGGAAAAGGGTATTTGTAAATACATCTACAGTTGTATCTAACATAAACATATTCTAGGTTTTTACTGACTGGCGGTCTCAAACCAAACGAAAGGCCAGAAAATTGAAAAGTGCTCAAAGACAAACTGGAAACAAAGATGTGTCCGAATATTCCCTAACAGACATCGAACAAATACTTATGGACACAATTGGTTGGGTTGTAGTCGACGGAATGTCAGAAACTCCGGAATTTGGAATTAGTAATATGTTTTAAAATCTTTTCTTAGTTCTATCTAATAAAAAGGTGGCATATTAGCGACTTCTTCGGCATCTTTGTCCGTGGATGAAAACATTGACAATGATAAGGAGAATATTGCTATTACTTCTACAGCAGCTCCATCTAATGTGCAGGAAGTCGGTTCTGAGCACCCTTTGAAAAGAAAGAGATCACCAGTAATCAGCTGCTTAAAAGAAATCATCAATAAAGATGAGAAAAAAGAAGACGAAATCGACTTTCTTCGAAAGATACACGATAATCTGGAGAAATTAACCGACATCCAAAGGAGGAGACTACAATTGCGACAGATGGAGCTTCAGATCAAGTATGAAGGGGTGACTTTTGTATTGGACAGTGATGACGATAAGAAAACTAGTTAGATTGTAGTCAAGTGCAATGTATACAGAGTTTGACATAAAATGTAAAAATTAGTGTAGTTTTGATTGACTAAAAAAATTTTTGAATTAATTGATTCCTTAACATCCTTCCTCTATTTAACAAGGCTTCCGGATCATCAACATCATTACCTTCATCATTAACATTGTTGAATTCCAGGTCTTCGTTCACTGAAACAAACAAATTTATAAATTGTTCCTTAGATAACCATAACTACATGGCATACTTACTTTCGACACCTCTATTTATCATTAAGTTATGTAGTGTCGCACATGCATACGTTATACGAGCTGCAAATTCTGGTTGATAATGTAGAATACGGTGTGGATTCAAGCAACGCCATACTCCCTTTATCAATCCAAATGTACGTTCTACACGATTACGTATTTGACAATGTCGTTGTGTGTATCGAAACTCGGGTGTATCAGGAGCAGCTCCATGAATTGGTGTTAATAAATAAGGCAACAAAGGATAACCAGCATCTCCAAATAAATATGAGTGTTCGTCTCCTGCGATAAAATTCCCATGCAACAAGTCCTTCACTGAACTCATTGTGAAAATAGCAGCATCATGCACACTG
>JARFJB010002156.1:627500-707057 GCA_036346205.1 Vesta saturnalis | reverse complement strand
CTACCTACAAAAAATCATTTTTAAAAGTAGGTACAATGATTTTTGGACATACTCACTTTTGTCATTAAAAATGTGTCATCTGAAGCTTCCTTTAGAAACGTATCAATCTGTTCTATAGTTAGTACCTTAGACTTCTTCGCTTTGTAACCAAAATGTTTCCTTTTCAGAAGCGTCGCCAATTTGTGGAATTTACTTATATCAACATTATGTTTAACTTTCAGTTGTATCGGTATAACGTTAAGAGAAAATTCCCATTATATTTTAAGCCAATATATTTCGTGTTGAATTAACACTTCATCAGGGCAACTAGAACAATATTTATAAATACGTTATTAAATAAACTAAAAATAACTAACAATATTTAAGGGTATGGAACCAATAAATAGAAGCTAATACTAAAATTGTTCTTGTCAATATGACTGAATTACAATAAAACTAACTAGATTTAATAATAAGCTTATAATCCAAATATTTATCAATAAAACTATAATTTGAATTTAAAAGTTAAACTTAAGAATTAATGGTCATAATTGTATAAACTAAATACTACTAAATAAACTTATTTAAAGAATTTTAAAAGAGAAATGTAAATACTGCTAAGATTATTAACATCACTTCTAAAATTCATTGCTTGATTGTTTGTTTTTATATGGCACATTTCTAAAAACTTTCTTCTTTCATCATTTCTTTCATTAGCTATAATTTTAACTTCTGAGTAGTCCATATTGTGGTTGCTTGTGTTACAATGTGTGGTAAGTGCTGACGAATCTGGCTTTATTCTGCAATCATATTTATGTTGATACAATCTTTTGCATAGTTTTTGTGAAGTTTCGCCTATATATTGAAGATTGCAGTTCTTACATGGTATACAGTACACAATGTTTGATTTTTCAGTTCTAGAAATTTTACTTTTATATTAGTAAAAGTTGTTGTACAGTAAACAAGTTAAATTTGGATATTTTGTCGGAAGATGTTTTAATTTCTTTTAATAATATAGAAAGTCCTTGGATGTATGGAAGTTTTTGTAATTTAATAAGGTTTGAGTGTTAGATAGTATTACTGTATTAGTAGATACAACAGTTCTGTTATTAATAAATAACAATTTGTTTAGCAGCATTTTGGGTAATTATTATCTAACAATTGCTTTCTAAGAAGGATAAGATTTTTTGTCTATACTTAGAATGGCAAATTCCTGTAATTCTATTTTTCATTGCTAGAACAAGATTTATTTTGTGATTGTAAGCATGGTGAGAATTAAAATTAAGGTAACGACTAGAATTCGTCGGTTTTTGGTACCAGTCCAATTGTATTTTGTTATTTTCATCACGAATGACTCTAGTATCTAAGAATGGTATTGAGTTATGTATTTCTTCTTCCATGGTAAATTTAATATGTTGGTTATAGATATTAAATGTATTAAGAGTATCATTTTTTGAATTATTTGGTATAGAACAAATGTTTTGTTTATGTATTTTTGGGAGGCCATAAAACCTAGGAGGTAAAGATTTGTAGGTGTATAAGTTCTTAGCAGTAGCATCATTTATAAAATTATTGATCTTAAGTGTTTTTATAAAGGCATTATTTTTACGTTCAAAACTGTTTGTAGGATCTTTAGTCAATTTCTTATAAGTTGTAGTATCATTTAACATATCGAGAGATTTTTGAATATAATCAGTTTTTTTAATAACAACAGTAACATTATCATTATCGTTTTTTTTCAAATAGCAAGATTTCTAGATAATTTCATACAAATTTGTCACATTGACACGAACAAATTTGGAATTATTGTACATAAAAAATAAATACTTTGGAAGCGCAAAAAATAGCGTATATACTTCGGGACCAAAGTGCCTAAATCCCTTGAGGGGTTGTTGCCACAAACCCCACTCGCGGGATTAAATGCTACACTTTGGTCCCTCTATATATAATATACTTTTTTTTTGTGCCCCATTTTACTCATTTAAAGCACGCCTTAGCGTACTTAAATCGAAGTTTCAAAAACGCGCGTTTTTTAAAGTTACCATGGCAACATCAACAACTCAAGAAACGTGAAGTCTAAATGACAATTTTTTTATTATTGATCTGACAGGAGTACCTTGTAACGACAAATAAAATATTACTAACAAATTCAAAACCTTTATTTAAACATTATTTAACACTTTTAAATTTATATATGAAAATAGAAAGTACAGTTAGTATTTTTAGATATATTAATTTTATTTACATATTTTACATTATTAGTTCTTATTTCCATTTTTTGTTGTAATAATACTAGTATTTATGATTTCAAGGTGCATCAATAAAAAAAATAGCGTAAAGTATTCGTGGATAACTGGTCTTTAAATCACTTACTCTATTTCGAAAAATCGCGCGTGTTTTAAAGACCGTTTTATTCAGTTATACTTTAATATACTAATATTTGCTGTTATAAACTACAGACAAACAAGCAAGTTATTATTATGTAAAACATAATTATTTAGAATTTTTGGAACACCTTGTAACCAAATCGTGAAGTTTAAGTAAAGTAAGCCTTACTAAAACTCGATATTATTTTGAACATAGAAAATGAAATAATATACAGGGCGATCCATTAGAAAAAATATAACTTTGATACGTATTATTCATGTCACCTTGTACACTATGAATATAATCTTAAAATTTACTTTCAATATTCCAATATATATATATATATATATATATTATATATGTTATATGAAAATGTTATTCATAGACCTAGCGAATTAATTAAATGATTTATTATTCAATAATGAATAAATTTACATGAAAATAAAATTGTTAATTAAAATTCTTATGGAAAGACAGTTAAGAGAATTACACCATTACTTATAAACATTATAGAACTAATTGACTACAACGTACGTAAAATTGTAGTCAACTTTATTTTCCTGATGAAGCTAATAATTTATTAGCGAAATATTGAATAATAAATACATTTAATTGACTTGCTAGGTCTATTGCCCAATAACCTTTAATTTTATAATATATATATATATATATTATATATATATATATATATATATATATATATATATATATATATATATATATATATATATATCTATATTGTCTTTCTAGCGAATAATTTAGCAAGAGTATTTCATGTCGAATAACATGAATAAACTTGTAACATATACGTTTGAAAATTTTTTGTTGTGAAAAAGAATAACTACTAAATAGAAACTGAACCTGTCCATAAAAGTTATGAATCATTTTTTTCTTTCTTTAATATACTATTTGATTTGTGTATCTTTCTTTGTCTTTTGTCATATATAGAATTCAATGAAAATGTGTATATATTTTTTGAGATGTTAATATATTTTCAGATATTCATTAAATTACTTTAAGAGTTTTTTTTTATTACACTACGATAAACTTTCATACTTTCATACTTATTCAAAACTTAAATGTCTCTAACATGGGTCTCTGCCATATTTACACTAAATTCAAGCCCTCGAGATATTCACAAAATGTACTTTAGCACCTGCTATAAGCCAGATTTATGTCAGACCAAATTTTAACCGAAATTTGACAGGACCAAAATATTTCGAAAGTAAGCCTAAATATATATGTTTGTCAAGTTATCGTAACTACAATTGGTCACATGTACGCTCACAGGCACACGCATACGCTCACGCACACGTACAGGCATACGCACGCGCACGCGCACACGCACACGCACACGCACGCACACACGCACACGCACACGCACACCCACACGCACACGCGCACGCACATGCGCACTCACACGCGCACCCCACACCGCACAACGCACACCGCACACCATACATTACCCACACACGCGCGCGCGCCAACATTGTCACTCTAATTAATAACAGGTTTGCAGTAGAACAATAGGGTTTCTTGAAGTGATACCAATACGTTCCTGGAAAATGAACATAACCGTTATAACAAAGAATAGTGCATTCTTTGTTATAAAGGTATCATGCACTTACATTTCACTAGCTCTATTCGCAGTTTCCACACATTAACTGAATCAGCATTACCTTCGAACATAATCTTATAAATAATAATTCGATGTTCACGATTTGCTTTACAATCATTATAAAATTATAAATAATTCTTTATTTGTGTAAAACTAATAATATAGTTATATATATATATATATATATATATATATATATATATATATATATATATATATATATATATATATATATATATATATATATATTCATTATCACTAAACGTTAGTATAAATATTTTTAGGTGGAATTTTCGAAGGCTTAGAACAAGAAGATTTATTAGCAATTAACGTTGCCGTAGATTTGGCAAATAGAAGGAAGTGGTATCATAATCGTCCTCTGAAAGCAACTTTGGTTTACATTGAACCCGAATATGTAATTGATCGAATGCGAAAGACAATTGCAGGAATAAATTGGAGCATGCCTTATACCGCTATGGAAATAGTATGCTCAATGCTTAATGCAGGTGTTGTTGGAATTTTTACTTCTTTGTCAGAAAATAGTGATAGCGTTGTTCAATCGGTTTGTGACACAAAGGAGATACCTATTATTAAAGTTACTGCATATCAAAATAACGTAATGGAATGTTGTTCTATAAACTTGTATCCTGAATATACAATCGTTATTAAAGCTTTTAATGATTTGGTGCAGTATTTTAAGTGGAATAATTTTGCGTTACTATATGAAAACTTGAATATAGATGCTTTTTCTGAAATACTGAAATTTTCTAATACAACTGGAGCTGCTGTAAACCTGTACTTGTTGTACAGTAATGAAACGTCTGGTTACAGGTAAATTTACTGTGTACAACATTTAATTTTGGAAAATGACAAACTAACCTGATTAACAAACATTTTTATTGTTAGACTTAAGTGCTAAATTCTCAAAATCGCATTGAAAGAACCTTTTTTGATAAAATATTTGTGTAATTAACTTGCTTTCATAGTTCTAATATTATTGTAGGCATAGTTACTTAATACAAACGCTTTAAGGTTAATCCTACTATTAACAAGCACTTTACCAGTAGGTATATTAAACAAGTTTCATAACACCTGTCTCGAAGCACGAACTGAAGTTGAAGAAAACGAGTGGCGTAGCCATGAGCTTTTTAAAAAATGAGTGCTTTCAGGTCTTTTTACTTTAGTTCAATTAGGGATTTTTGTGGCGGCTGGTAATGTCTTAATTTTAAAAGTGAAAATTTGATCTAGTCGCCTTTTGTTTTATCCAAATTCTGTCACAAAACACGAAAATGGAAGATGATCAAGAAAATCTTGCATATTCAATGGACGCATCCTGTTTGTGAGACATTTTGTAAGAGTGTATGACATAATTTCGGATCAAGCTCTGCGAACCTAAAAATTTTCGTAAAATGCTCCGTGAATTAATGACGATAATGACATCGGAGATGATGACATCGCGCTTCTTAATATGTCTACTAAAGATTCAAAATGGAAGCAAATTACAGAAAGTAGATTTATTGCATAAGATATAAAATAACCTTGACTATTTGTACCAAACTTGTTTATTTGTTCATTGTTGTGTAAATGGCTTAAAGTATAGTTGGTTGAAAATCTTGTGGCGGTTTAAATTGCTATTTGTACTTTCAAACTTAAAACGATACTAACATGAAGATCCATAAATATTTAAACCTATGTTTATTTACTCTACATTTTTAGGATGCCATTTTACCTACCGATTTGGCTTGACATATAACGTCGTGCCAACTTTTCAAATTGTTTTAAACCCCGCCGCGCATCTAGATCGCCACGACGTTTTGAAACTATTATACAAAATACGTATTGATCTACCCTAGAGCTGTTGCCAATTGTCAATTAAAAACTGGTTTACAAAATATTCTGCGCATATTAAAGGTACTTTATTGCCGTACATTTGACAAATAGAACGAAATTGGTATAATCGGCAATAAAATGTTTCAGACACAACGTTCCGTCACTTTGATTCTAAAATACAACATACTTATTAACTAATGAAGTTAAGCAAGTAATGTCTTCTTTATGAATGTATGGACTGTCCAAAAAGCTTAAAACAATTCCTAACATTGTTACCATTGGTACTTGTTTTTTTGACGTTTATGTAGACTTAGAAGCTGTGTAAGTGATAGAAGACGGGTAATCTAACTGAATTGTATTTACGGCAATTGATGGTACTATTATAAAAAAAGAAGGAAATTATGTTTCTCAAACATTTGGGAAGAAACTGTATGTTCGAGGTATCTCATATTTGTAGAAACTACGCTTCACGAGCTTCGTCGTATTTAAACGAAGTGCGCTAGACGACATCTGGGATTTTCTTGATGGACTTGTAATTGCCTCTTAATGACATTTTGGATTTCTCTAAAGTGGTTTACGTTGATAAAAACAAAGTGATGTGCCTTCGCCAAAGTTGAAAAGATTTGCGTCGCTGTTTAGTGACGTTTTAGAATTTTCCAGGTTTACTTTTCAATCTTTGCCGTGAGATCATTCCATGGTCCAAATTGATGTAGAGTTTAAGATTGTGTTATCTCATTAAGTTTATCTTTAGAAACAAAATTATATAAAGAAATTCAAATTATTTTATAAAGATTAATAATTAAATATTAAGATTAATATAAAAGTTCAAAAATATGGTGTTTCTTGTCGCGACGTGCATTTGTCCAACGAAACCTTTAGTGCAATGCACACTTTTTGGAATTGTTGCACACAATATTTTTTCTACGTTTATACAAAAAGAAAAAAAATATTTTCATTAAATTTTAATTCATATTTAATTAATAATGACTGTCATTGTTTGTTTGATTCTATGGATAGTATATTTAAAGAATCTTTAGCTGCCAGTATAGTAATGACTCTGTTAGGGTATCAAAAAAATCGCTACTGTTATTCATATTTTCAGTAATATTACTAATTTTAAGGTGTTAAGCTATTTTTACCCTCGCACTTTTTTTACTTAAAGTGACAAACCAGAATAACTTTTAATGTTTAGCTAAGAAATCTGTGTGTTAGTGTTAAATGTCTGCCCGATTTTCGGTAAAAAAAATGATATATAGCAGTGCGAAACGACGTTTGTGCACTAGATCGTAACAAACGTAACTTTCTTATAAACCTTTTTATTGAAAAACAAATTTTAGTGCTTGAAATTTAAATGTAACGGTTTAATAATTATATAACGGCTTAACTACATATCACCTATTTAAGCAACATCACTTTAAATAAGGAAATCAAAAATTTAATAACCTAAATATCTATTCAAATGACGTTCAGTTTTGTCAATTCATATCTTACTGAATTTTCTACATTTGCAGTTGTACCTTTTAAATCAAGTTAGTACGCATGCGTAGCGTGCAATAAAATTTTTACTGCACTAGTCCACTAAACGATAACTTTTTTTACACTAAACATGGTGCAAAAACGTGTTTGTTTTTTGAATGAACGTAGGAAAACAAATTTAAATCCAATTAGGAAGGTTAATAACAGTTGTAGGTATATGAAGAATTACTTGTTTGAAAATCAAATCTATTTCAAATTCATAATACTAACAAAGTACATTTCTGACAATACGCATTAGAACTACATATTACCAAGTGGAAGACGAATTCTACCAGCAAGAGTTGGTAGGGAGGTATGGCGATAGGTTCCCACCATCAGCCATGAGCAATATATATATATATATATATATATATATATATATATATATATATATATATATATATATATATATATATATATATATATATATATATATATTCAGAATATTGCAATCAATCTTATTATATATTATTTATAAAGAAACATATATTTATAATATTTTATTTATTCCATCTTCAGGATAATCTGAATGTAAGTTTAACAATAAAGATATTATTATACTTATATCTAGATTACAATACTGTACTATCATAATAAAACACCATACAAACATTCGTCATCAATATAAAACTACTCTTTACAATATTCAGAAATAGACTGCTATTCGTGATATATTTATGCAACTGACAGAAAAATACTCTACTTAGAATAAAAATGATATGATTACATATAAACAGTTTTATGCGTTGCACTATCAACATTATGTTTTATCTAAAATATGATGCGGTTTATTTCTTAAACATATTATAGAAATGGATAATACCAATTATACCAATAAGGACTAATGTTAGTTAATATTATAATTACTTACACAATATGTGAGGTTATGTTTAAGAATTATTTCGCTAATATTGTACATCACATTTATTTATTAATATCTGTTCGCATTAACTTAATTATTTAATTGATAAACGAATTTTGATGATTTTCAAAATTTGTTACATGTTGTAATTTGTTAAAAGTATTCAGATAGGAATGTGTTGCCAGCTATGATATCTTATACGCTATTAGTTAATTTTAAGGGACTTTTGAATTATGAAAACTTAATTATTGAGGGTTTACTTTTAATAAAAAGGTATAAATGTTGTTTAAATGTCTGCCTTTTTGTTGATTGCATTCTCCTCTGTATTAATAAAGTACATTTCTAAAAAATTTCTTTTAATTTGGTTCGTTTCGTAGTTTGGCAACACGGCAAGCATACGCTAGATGAATTCCTGGATCATCTAAATAACCGCGCACCGTCCATAAAATTTACACAAGAATTGGAGTCGGAACAAACACTGCCATTCCTGGATGTACTTGTACACAGGAATGACAACACTTTCATGACTAGAGTATACTGGAAACCTACCCACATCGGGAGGTACCTACAACTCCAATCACCACAAAAACGTTTAGTTAGGCATGGCAAAATGCTTGTACGGTAGAGCGAAAATAATAAGCTCAAAACAAGAGGACCTGAACAAAGAAAAAGAAAATATCGCTAAAACACGAAAAGAAAATGGCTATCTCGATCTACCACCTAACCTAAACAGGGAAAGGGTAACCGGAAAAGAAGAACCTAAATATACAGCGATAATACCATATATACAAGGTACCTCAAACGGAATACTAGGGATAGGCAGCAAATAGAAAATACAAGATACGCACTGCCTGCAAATCGACCAGAAAGGAAAGGAAAGGTCACGTATTTAATTCTCTCACCAAGGAGGAGGGCGGGCTACTCCAGCTTTCCGAGCTCCTGCAGCCACAATCATGGATTCCCTGCATACATACATACATTACTTATATATGTGGGATTAAGGATGGGTGTGGTCAGGATAGGATCGGAAGGAACGGAGTTAGGGTTCTGAGGGGGGAAATACTACCCCAGCATTCACCTAAGCAGCCGCACATGGTGTGCATATACGTAGTGACCATGCCGCTACATGTGTATGAGGAAAACCTCCTGAAAAAAACCTCATACAAGGTAGACGGTAACGTGAATCGGACCCATTACCTCCCGAATGCTAGGCAGGTCGTGTCACCACTACGCTACCAGCTCGGTATTCGACCAGAACGCTCAGGGGTATACTAACCAAAACCAAACCACACAATGAAGATCAGAATTCCAAGAATTGTGTATACAACCTATCAACCAATCAAGAATCGCCGAACATGTCTGGAACGAAGATCACCGCATCCAATGGGATAACATACAAATAGTGGCAAAGGACGAAAATACAACTCGCCGAAAACCCAAAAAACCCACATCCATCGCACTTACAGAAAATCCAATCAGCGAAGCTATGTGGAAATGAAACCCACATGCATTCCAATAATGCGCGTCCGTGCGTCCGTGGCGTCCGGGCGCCCGTGTGTGCGTCGTGCGTGTGCTGTGGTGGTGTGTGCGTGTGCGTGGTGCGTGGTGGGTGCGTGCGTGGGTGCGTGCGTGCGTGCTGTGTGCGCGTGTGCGCGTGGCGCGTGTGTGCGGTGTCGTGCGGTGCGTCGGTGCGTGTGTGCGCGGTGCGCGGTGCGCGTGCGTGCGGGTGCGGTGCGGTGCGCGTGCGTGCGCGGTGCGCGTGCGCGTGTGCTGCGCGTGCGTCGCGCGTGCGGTGCGCTGTGTGCGTCGTGGGCGTCGTGCGCGTGTGCGCGTGTGCGCGTGGCGGCGTGTGCGCGTGTGCGGTGCGCGTGCGCGTGGCGTGTGCGTGGCGTGTGCGTGCGCGTGTGCGTGCGTGCGGCGTCTGTGCGTGTGCGTGTGGTGCGTGTGCGTGCGTGTGCGTGTGCGGCGTGTCGCGTGCGCGTCGTGCGCGTGCGGTGTGCGCGTGCGCGTGTGCGCGTGGCGTGTGTGTGCGTTGTGTGCTGTGTGTGTCAAAGTATTGGTTCCAGTGCGCTCATGACGGTAAGCGTGTCGCTTGTAGTGAAAGCGTGCGCAGTTCGAATCTGTAGAATAGTCGTGCTTGCGGAAAAATCAAATACTGTGATTGACTCAAGTGCGTAAAACAGTCCTTTCATAGCTAAAGCCTGATCAGACTGGAAGCAGAGTCCAGTTCGAAAGTCCTGAAAAGTAAAAACTGTGGAAAAGCGATCAACAACTAATAATCAAAGACAGTTTCAAGTGCGCGCACGTAAACAGTTCTATTTCATTACTAAACATTCATTTGATTGAGAGAGCAGAGTCAACATTAGAAACTACGAATCATATTTTCAGAAAAAACTTTGTCGTAAGAAAAGCATCAAAAGTTCAAAATAACCAAAACACGTTTCTCGAACGCGACGCGCCGTATCGTACGTTGGCCGGTATTTCACTATAGAATGCAGCATTGCAAGACGCAAGTCGTACGGAAGTATAATCGAACAGGGTTACTTTTCAAACTTGCGACTAATATGGAAAGCTATAACAAAAATGTTCAGAAAAATAAATTCATATATCGAATAAAAGTTGCCCTTCCTAAATGATGGGTCCGAACAGGTTTGTTCAAATTGCAGTTTGAAGAATTGATATGGAAATAGCTTTTCTGGTGAAGGAGTTTCTTCCAGTATAGCTCTTACTTGGAAAGCATTGGGAATGTTTTTCCAAAAGTTGCAAAAGGAAGAGTTAAAAAAAAAGAGAAACGCATTCCTTTTTGCTCAAAATCAGCTATTTTTCGTTAGATTTAGTTTTTTAATTAAACCGCGTTCTAAACTTCGCTGGTCAGTCGTCGAAGCATTTTACACTTACACGATCGAATTCGAACAGAAAACGGTTAACATTTTCGAAATTTGATAAGATACGTCTAAAGAACGTCATGCCCCAATCAACTCATAAATATGGGGTGAAAGTCCACGCGCATTAATTCTGATGAATTTTAAAATAACTCAGTTATTTACCGACCGATTTGCTTACATCATTAAATCGAGGTGGCCAGAATTTTGAAACTCCTTTTTGTAACGTTGACTCATCTTCGTTATTTTGCACATCCGTAGCAAATTTAAATCATAGGTTTCTTAGATGATCTAGATAAGAACCCGTCACAAACGCAAATAAAATTTCTCCTCAGCTCAAAACTCAACCCGGAGTCTAAATCTTGGTTTGACCTAGTCGGTTTCTTGAAACGCGACCTCAAACACGGCCTAATCTCAAACCTAAACTTAAGCTCAGGTTAAAACTAAAACCTCACAGCTCCCAAATCGCCAAAATTATTTTTTAGTCGCGTTGGACCTTGAATTTGAATTAATTAACCTGATTATAACGAGTGACAAATTTGCGGAGGGTCAGTGGACTGTAATGACTATAATCCTTCCACACGTCTCAATTGTCTCGGATAAATAAGGCACACATTATTCAGAAAGGTCTTCTAAAAAAGTATATGCACCAACAATTAATAACTAGGTCTTTAATAGATTAATATTATTAAACTGGCTTTGGGGTTATCTTAAGAAAGCACTTAACAAGAACATAAAAAACTTAATTTTGCAGCAAATTGAAGGCACTTGGGACATCTTACTGGAGAGTTGATTTACTCTTGAATTATCTTTTGAAATGGAGTAACATAGTTAGATATAAAATACACTCAAAACAGAAATAAGTTATATAATAGAACAAGGGACGCCTTTGCTTGCTTCACTTCATCTAAACAATCTGTGTAATTTATGATTTAACAAATGATATTTTCAAAATTGTGTGGTTTGTATAGTGCATGCGCTATATCACAAATAATTAATTAAACAAATTAATGCAAAACATTCTAAATTAAAAATCCCATTATTCCATTTAATGCGCCTACTGACATTAATATAATAATTAGTATGTTACACGCAACATTCACGCTACACGTCGTGACAGCTTATTAAAATAAGGGGATTTCCGATCTAACTCAATGGGGAAGGTCGTGGTCATAGTAAGTTGCAAAATAGCACTGTAGAATAGAAGTGTCTAAAAGGAAATAAATCTTGAGCGTAATACTACAGAATATGAAAATGGCTTACACGGTATAATAGAATTTTATTACGAACATAAATTCTGAAAGGTGATTTTCCTTTGTAAGGTATTATAAAACTTCTGTGAATACGTTCGTTGGTTTGAATTTGAATTAAAGTTAAATTTCAAATACTCGTTAAATTAATTTTAAAACGTAATGTAATTAGCACAGTCGTCATACAACTCGAAATTTGCATTAATCTAAATTTGGCCAAATACCACTATATATATATATATATATATATATATATATATATATATATATATATATATACAGTAACCGTTTTTTGGAACATTTTAACACTACATGTAGAGAATAGTTTAAAAGTTATAAAGTAGTAGAAAATTTGAAATCAATTTTGGTTTCTTTTATATATATATATATATATATATATATATATATATATATACCGGTATTTCCGACGAACGACACGGACTGTATCGCTTAGACGCTGCCGATTTTCAAAATTCTTTCAATGCAATATGATATAGGATCATAATAGTTTAAAAGTTATAAGTAGTACAAAATTTGAAATCAATTTTGGTTTCTTTCGCATTATGATTTTAAATCTCCACAATTTACAGCATCGAGAATCATAATTTATACGGAACAATAGATAGGCAGCATAGGTGGTTTTTAAATGTGTGGGGTGTAATTATTAACGATTCTGTTATAGGGCCTTATTTTTTTTATGCTCATTTAAATGCTCAGCAGTTTTTACAATTCTTTCAAGAAAAACTACCGGCATTATTAGAAGACGTCCCCTTGAATGTCATAGAGCGTATGTGGTTTCAGTTGGATGGCGCTTCTGCGCACTTCGGTCATCGTGTAAGAAATCGTTTAAATGAACGATTCCCCGATAAGTGGATCGGAAGAGGTGGCTCCCAAAACTGGCCCGAAGGATCCCCAGATTTGACGTGCCTGGGAGATATCGTTTACGTTACTTCTCTGATAGCAAAAGAGAACATGATAGGACGTGTCCGGCACGCTTTATATACTGTAACTCCGTTAATACTCGCAAATGTGCGAAGTAACTTCGAAGAAAGAGTACGTGTATGTATCGTCGAAGATGGTAAACAATTTGACAATGACGAAAGCTCATGTATAGTTTATTTTCCTCCTGGATGTCCTTTCTTTTAGAATAGTTAATTCATGTAAATATTACAATTCACTGGGAATAACTGCCAAACCATTGATTTTAGGTATAGGAAAACCTAATACAATTTGAAAGATAATTAAATTCTCTATTAATGAAAAGAAAAATATACAGGGTGTTCCATTTGAACTAAGCAAGTTAATTAGATGCAAATAAGAATGAAAATGATTAACTTTTTTAAACGCCCTGTATAGATTTACGTCAACCAATCATATGGATTTGATAGCTCATTATATTGACTATTCATAGTGATCAATAATTGTTTTATCATTGTACTGTAGGATGGGGTATCATTTGATGAAATTTACCTTACAATTTTGAAAAATCTCAAATATTTCGAAAAGGGTAAGGTTTACACATACACACTATAACAGCAACCTAGGTTTATTTTACTCGTACAATTCGGATATCCAAAAATATACAGGGTGTTCCATTTAAAAAACATAACTTTGATGTGTACATATATACACGAAAAATCGCATTTGCCATATTAACTTTTTTGTAAGTTTTATTTTCATTTACATACGCGTTGGTCAATAAACATTACTTGTTAGCAGCAGAAAAATATATTTACTTGAAGGAAAACATTTTCCTGTTCATCCAAATTCACACACTTCATTACCAAAATAAGAAATATGTTTCTTACTAAAGTACGAGGTATGTATTTGTAGGCACATTTTGAGACAATCATTCGTCATGTAATTCTGCAAAACGTTTTGCCTTCCTTACCCGTAAGTAGATTGTTGTTTTTATATAATATACCACTTATTCCTCTCGCTGATTAAACGTAAATTATTCTCATAATTCTTGTAAAATTGATTGTTCTAGGGGATTTTAACGTTCCTAACTTTTGTAATGTGAATAACACACTTGATCAGAAATCTAATTATCTCTCTTATTTTATAGACATTATCTTAGCTGTAATCAATTCAATAAAATTACTAATATAAATAATAGGATTTTAGATTTAATAATCAGCAATTTTGAACTTCCTGTCGCTAAAAGTGACTTTATACTATTAAAAGAAGATTGCCACCATCCCGCAATTGAGTTTGATATTAACACAAATATTGTACACTGCCTAATTTTGCAACAGGTTGTAAATCAAAGGTATTTAACTTTAGTAAAACTAACTTTATCAAATAATACAATGATTTGCTTAACATCGATTGGACTTGTTTATACACCTGTTGTGTCAATTATGTTTGTAATAAGTTTTATTCAATATTGGAGTCAGTGTTTAACCACAGCGTGCCAGTTTACAAGCAGTTCAGTAAAAAATCTTGATTTCCATCATGGTTTACTACCGAACTCCGTCGGAATATAAAACATAAGCTTAAAATGCATAAAAAATATAAATCTACTAAGCTTCCGCATTTATACGAGCAATTTAAACGCTATAAGATTATTAACAAAAAATCAAATGTCACAGTTACATAAGGTATATGTTTCTGATACGGAAGCTAATATCCACACCGATCCTAAACGTTTTTGGGCGAATATACGTGCCAAAAAAGGATCTTCTCGTATCCCGGGTGTATTACAATATAAGAATCATACATATGACACTCCTCGAGAGATTGTGGATACATTTGCCTCTTTTTTTTCGAATGTTTATAAAAGTCAATTCCCACTGATGACTCCTTCCTGTCGCTCAATTTTCAGTCATTTATTGTTGTTAACAGCATATCTGAACATGATGTCATTAAAGCTATTAAAAGACTAAAAAACAAGCCTACATCGGGTATTGATCAAATTCCGTCGTACTTAATTAAAGATTGTGCACAAATATTAGCAAAACCATTAGCATTTTTGTACAATCTGTCTATTAAATATTGTAGCTACCCGGGAGATTGGAAGATTGCTAAGGTTTGTCCCATTTTAAAATCTGGCAATCCTTCTCACGTAGTAAATTACAGACCGATATCTATAGTATGCAATTTTTCCAAAGCGTTTGAGTATATCTTATATGATAAACTTTTCTATCAATTTAAATCAAACCTATCCGAGCCTCAACATGGCTTTGTTCCGAAAAGGTCAACAATTACTAACCTGGCGTGTTTTTCACAATATTCGTGCAGTATTTTAGATAAAAAACGGCAGATTGACGTGATTTACACCGACTTCCAAAAAGACTTTGATCAAATTGATCACTATATTATCCTAAAAAAATTATCTGAATATGGATTTAGCCTTTCCGTAGTAAAACTGATTAAATCTTATCTTACAGATCGCTCACACTTCGTATCGTATAGTGGTTACGATTCCAAATTATTCGTTCCTACATCTGGGGTTCCTCAAGGTTCAAAATTGGGGCCGTTTCTATTTTTGATGTTTATCAATGATCTTCCTACGCATATCTCTTCTCAGAAATTATTATATGCGGATGACCTAAAAATCTTCAATGAAATATGTTATGAGGAGGGTTGTGTTACACTTCAAAAGGACATTAACAGTTTGCAATCATGGTGTAAGCTGAACAAACTTGACTTAAACATTACTAAATGAAAACCTATGTCATTTTCGAGAAAACGTAATATTATTCCATTTAATTATTGTATTTCTGACACACCCTTAATAACGGTACTCTCCCATAGAAATTTAGGAGTTATGTTTGAGAAAGCGTTCACTTTTTCGTTGCATATTAATGAAGGTGTTGAACAATCTTTTAAAGTACTAGGTTTTATTATTCGCACATGTGTAGATTTCAAGAACATCTCTACCATCAAATCACTCTACTTATCTTTAGTAAGGTCTATTCTAGAATATGGTGCACTGATCTGGGACGCTTTCTACAAAACGTATGAGGCGGTAATTGAACGTATACGACGACGTTTTCTGAAATATATGCACTTTCGTACAGAAGGTTTTTACCCTGAGAGAGGCTACCCGCAAAACATTTTACTTCAAAGGTACAACTTATCTTCACTTACTACCAGAAGGAAACGTATTATAATGGCATTCTTGTACAAACTTCTATATGATTATATAGATTGCACAATATTGCATAATCAATTATTGTTTGTTGTTCCCCGTACTGCAACTAGGCAAACAGTGACATTTTATGTACCTAAATGCAGAACTAATGTTTTAAAGAACGCTCCTGTGTACAAAATTAGTTATACTTATAACGGCCTAGCTAGTGTAGTAGACATTTTTAACTCCCCTCTAAAACACCTGCTTGACGCAATTAACTAATCATTTTATTGTTAACTTTACTTATTCAGTTGTCTGGTAAGCTTGGAATGTTTTCGTTTTTGTCGATTTGTTTGTTAAGCATATTTAACCTAATTAAGTTACTTTTGTAGATTACAGTAGAACAGATTTAGTAGGTGGCAGAATTATCTTGTTTTTTCTAATATCTGAATTATTTGTTATTAATTTGTATTTGTTTTGTTTGGGATCTTGACCTGTTTGAACATTAAACGTTATTATTATTATTATTATTAAATCTTGTAAATCGCGTTAATTTTTTTAAGAAAGTTTATTAATGTTTTATTTCCAGAAATGTTCTGAAAGACGTTAGAAAATCAAAAACTACCAACTTAGTTATAAGTTGTTCAATAGAAAATTTAGACGACGTTTTAAAACAAGCCCAAGAAGTTGGACTTATGATGAAAAAATATAATTACGTTATTTTAAATTTTGACCTACACACTTTAGACCTCAGTTTATATCAACACAGTGGAACCACTATCGTTGGTGTAGGTTTAAACCAATCCTAAAGAGAACATAGTCCTTTTTTCGATTTTTAGGTGCAACTGGTAGATCCCACCAGCCATCTTGTAATTAAAACTACTGAAGCAATTCAACAGAAAAGGAAAAAAATGAAACTACCTACATCTCCACCTCACGTAAGCGCCTGGAAGCTCAAAACTACAACAGCTCTAATGATGGATGCTGTTAAATTTTTTGCAGAAACGCTAAATGATTTAGAAAGTTTCAATGCTTCTCGATTGTTGTGTAATGCAACTGATAGTTGGGAATATGGAAGTACAATTTACAACTTTCTTAAAATGGTAATAAGTTTTACTTTGTTTCTATCATCCAAACTTTATTGAATTGACGTCAAATCATGCAATATGTTTCGTAGACCATAGTTTCCTTCTTGGAAAAGAAGTAAAGCTGTATACTTTTTATAGACACTAAGTATATTAAAAATTCAGTACCAAAAATCAATTTTGTTTAGCATAATCAAAGTTGCAGTAGTTAATTTAAATCACTGAGTTGGTGTAGGTAAAGAGACAACATATCAAGAAAAAAAGGTATCATCTCCGGCATAATACTTGTGTCAGAGAACGTTCGTCGTTCGTTATGTCCGTTATATATATATATATATATATATATATATATATATATATATATATATATATATATATATAGGTATGGAAAAATATTATCGCGGGTCTGACTTATAATAAGTAAAACAAAGTCTGTACAATCAGTTCACGTGCTAAGTGAGATATAATACACAACAAACTAAAAGCGCTGATACCATACATGCGTCTTTTGAGTAGGCTAGTATCAATGACACATTTATAGCTACTATCAACGAGAACTGAAAATCAGTGTTTTTGCAAGTCCGACAAAATACTCATGTATTCCACTGAAGAAAAAATACAGATTATTAAGTGGTATTATTCAGTAAGCACTGCACAAGAAATAACGGGCAGGTTTGCTTTCTCGTTTAAACACAGGCTAATTCCATCAGAAAGTACGATTATGCATACTGTTTGTAAATCTGAAAGATGTAGATGTAGATGTTGATGTAAATGCAGTAGAATTGATGGTAATGATGGTGAGCATCCTGGTCGTAACTTAAACGAAGAGCGCGAACTCCAAGAAAAATGCAGTGTGTAGTTTAGCAGAAACTAATTTCCCGTGCAATAGTACAAAAATTGCTGAAGAAATGCATATTGAATCAAAAACAGTTCGCAATATCTTGAAAAGGAATAAATACCGTTGCTATAAGTTGCAAACTACACAAGAAATTTTTCCAGAAGATCAAAAGCGCATGGAATTTTATGAAGATATGATGAATCGGGCTAATGAAACCGAAAGATTTATTGAAAATATTTTGTTCACTGGCGAGTGTTCTTTTAACTTACATGGCCATCACAATCTGTCTGTCGCTGTTGATTACTCTCGGGAAAACAAACACATTAGTATTCCTTACCGGACACAATACCCCCAAATGTTAATGTGTGGGCAGGAATTTTAGGCAATTCCATAATTGGTCCATTTTTTATCACCGGAAACTTGAATGCGCACAAATATTTAGAACTGTTGAGAAACCAGATAGTTCCAGCCATTCAATGCCTCAATGTAAATTTTGATGACATTTGGTATCAAGAAGATGGCTGTCCTGCTCATACTGCAATAAGAGTTCAACAGTTTTTGAAAACTACGTTCCCTAACCGTATTATTAGTGGAAAAGGTATTATTAAAGATCCTCCTCGCTTACCTGACATCGCGTCGGACGACTTTTTTGTTTGGGGATACGTATCCCAGCAGATTTATGGGCACAGGCATGAAGGTGCTAACAATTTGGACAGACTTATTGTCAAAATTACAGACTCTTTCAACAGCATCACCCAATAAATGTTAGAAAACACCTGAACTGAATTTTAGCACAGGTTGGGTTACTGCCTTACGCAAGGTGGAGGTCTTATTAAGTAGAGTTTTGAAAAAAGTGTATTCTGTTCATTTTTTTAAATAGTTCGTTTTTCAATAAGAATTATAATGCTAAAGTTAAACTTTAAACTTAAGTTATACTGTCAATGTAAATGTTAATGTTCTTGTTTGTGGTTCTCGTAAGATTGAAGGAGACTTAATTTTGTCCCTACATGCAAATATGTACAAGTGGCAACATCGGTAAGCTATGTCCCTCTCACACTCATATAATGCTTATTGGGTTTCATTCTAGCTTATTATAAGTCAGACCCGCAATAATGTTTTTCCATGCCTGTATATATATATATATATATATATATATATATATATATATATATATATATATATATATATATATATATATACTGGGTGTCCCAAAATTTACGCAAGATTTGAATTAAATATAAAACACATTTATTTTTCTTTAAATTATTATTTTTTTAATGAATCATAAAGTACACACAATAGGGTTATGTATGAAATAACACATCGGGCAAATGCCCTCCACGGCTTTGCTAGCACATACGCACTCTTTTGTCGAAATTTTCCATGAGAATTGTGCATAAATGTGGCCCAATTTCAGTAATGCAGCGTTGAATTTCCTCCTTCAACGCACGGATTGTTGTGGGCTTGTTGGCGTAGACCTTTGATTTCAAATAACCCCATAAAAATAAATCCAATGGTGTTAAATCGCATGATCTAGGGGGCCAATTCTGATCACCGAAACGAGAGAGAACACGACCAGGAAATGTCTCATTCAGTAATTGGATTGTTTCACGGGCTGTATGGCATGTGGCACCGTCTTGTTGAAACCACATGTTCTCCACATCAATATCATCCAATTGAGGGAGAAAAAACTCTCTTATCATGTCGCGATATCGAGTACCAGTAACAGTCACTGCTTGACCAGCCTCATTTTCGAAGAAGTATGGTCCAATAATGCCTCCAGCCCAAAATCCACACCAAACAGTGACACGTTGTGGATGCATTTTTTTTTCAACAATCACATGTGGGATCTCTGAACCCCAAATGCGGCAATTTTGTCGATTAACAAGGTGAAAATGTGCTTCGTCGCTTAGGATGATTTTTTCGAAAAATCAGGGTCCACTTGTTGATGTTCGATAATCCATTCAACAAACTCTCTTCGCTGGGCATGATCATTAGGCTTAAGTTCTTGTGTTAATTGAACTTTGTAGGCATGGAGCCGCAGATCTTCAGTGAGTATACGCTGTAGAGAGCTTCTTGAAATTTGCAGTTCTTGTCCACGTCGTCGAATTGATGTTCTTAGGTTTTCACCAACACTGTCACGCACTGCTTCGATATTGACATCTGAACGGCTTGTTTTTGGACGACCAGAATGTTTAGCATCACCAGTAGATCCAGTCTTCCTGAATTTTTCAATTACTCTCTTCACAGTTGACGAAGCTAAATGAACATTCAGACCGTATTTTGTACGAAATTCTCGAACTGTGGCCGCCAAATTTTCATTATTTTTGAGATATTCTTCAACAATGAAAACACGTTGTTCTATCGTGTAACGTTCCATTTTTACTAACCCTAGACTGTCAGCTGTTAAACTGTTTATTTTTCAGGGTTGCCAACACTTTACTGCACAAATGGCAGCAAATTCAAATGTTGCGTAAATTTTGGGACACCATTATGTATATATATATATATATATATATATATATATATATATATATATATATATATATATATTATTATATATATATATATATATTCAAGTGTGTTACATTTTAACAAATTAATGTATAAATTTAGAATTTCCACTCCAGGTATAAAAAATGTCCCCGTGTGTGCTATGTTCATGTATCTAGTAGTGATGTAGATAAAAAACAAACAGATGAAACATTTCATAGGTTAGTTTTTTGCATACACATGTTATCCACCGGTATTATGTGAATATGTAATCATACATTACATTTTTAATAATTAATTTCTGTGCAAAGGATTGCTTGTCATATTTTAGAACATTTTATTTCTGACAGTGATGAACATATAGTCATATTTATATAAAACTAAAAATATGGGAGCATTACGTTATACTTTGTACAAGTATTTGAATTAAGTGTATTTGAGTTAAATATACTTAATAATACATCATATTGCTTGATATACTTATTCACATTGCCCCAATGTTTCTTTGCACACTTAATGGTATTATTCAGGAAGCACTGCACAAGAAATAACGGGCAGGTTTGCTTTTCCTTTAAAACAGGCTAATTCCATCAGAAAGTACGATTATGCACCTGTTTGTAAATTTGAAAGATGTAGATGTTGATGTAAATGCAGTAGAATTGATGGTAATGATGGTGAGCATCCTGGTCGTAACTTAAACGAAGAGCGCGAACTCCAAGAAATGCAGTGTTAGTTTAGCAGAAACTAATTTCCCGTGCAATAGTACAAAAATTGCTGAAGAAATGAATATTGAATCAAAAACAGTTCGCAATATCTTGAAAAGGAATAAATACCGTTGCTATAAGTTGCAAACTACACAAGAAATTTTTCCAGAAGATCAAAAAGCGTATGGAATTTGTGAAGATATGATGAATCGGGCTAATGAAACCGAAAGATTTATTGAAAATATTTTGTTCACCGGCGAGTGTTCTTTTAACTTACATGGCCATCACAATCCGTCTGTCGCTGTTGATTACTCCGGGAAAACAAACACATTAGTATTCCTTACCGGACACAATACCCCAAAATGTTAATGTGTGGGCAGGAATTTTAGGCAATTCCATAATTGGTCCATTTTTATCAACCGGAAACTTGAATGCGCACAAATATTTAGAACTGTTGAGAAACCAGATAGTTCCAGCTGTTCAAGCCTCAATATAAATTTTGATGACATTTGGTATCAAGAAGATGGCTGTCCTGCTCATACTGCAATAAGAGTTCAACAGTTTTGAAACTACGTTCCCTAACCGTATTATTAGTGGAAAAGGTATTATTAAAGATCTCCTCGCTTATCTGACATCGCGCCGGACGACTTTTTGTTTGGGGATACGTATCCCAGCAAATTTATGGGCACAGGCATGAAGTGCTAACAATTTGGACAGACTTTTAACAGCATACCCAGAAATGTTAGAAAACACCTGAACTGAATTTTATCACAGGTTGGGTTACTGCCTTACGCAAGGTGGAGGTCTTATTAAGTAGAGTTTTGAAAAAAGTGTATTTTGTTCATTTTAAATAGTTGGTTTTTCAATAAGAATTATAATGCTAAAGTTAAACCTTAAACTTAAGTTATACTGTCAATGTAAATGTTAATGTTCTTGTTTGTGGTTCTCGTAAGTTTCTTCTTGGTTCTTCTTACGAGTAGTAATCGAACATGTCATAAATTCGCAATTACAATGTTTGAGGTATTATCATTTAATGTTTAAGTGTATTTTTAATAGTTTCAAAGAACACGCGACTTTTCAACATCATGTTAATTGCTTCGTTAGAAACGTTGAAGCTAGATTGAAAGAGACTTAATTTTGTCCCTACATGCAAATATGTAAAAGTGGCAACATCAGTAGCTATGTCCTCTCACACTCATATAATGCTTATTGGGTTTCATTCTAGCTTATTATAAGTCAGACCCCCAATAATGTTTTCCGTCCTGTATATATATATATATATATATATATATATATATATATATATATATATGTGAATTCTTAATAACTAGGTATAGTTATATTTTTAAAAGGATAATGCTGATTTTAGTTCAGTAGGCATACAGGTAAAAAGCCATAATGTGATAATATTTATTACTATTTTTATATATTTCGGTTAAAATTTTAACCTTCATCAGAAAAACGTCTACAATAGGAATTAAAACATATTTGTGTAACTAATTATAAAACATATGTGAACTTACAATTAGTGGAAAATTACTGGTGAACAAATTAATTGATTGACGTGAGTGACATAATTGTGAATGGGATGATAAGGTGATCTATTAAAATTATTCTTAACCATATACATTCAAGAAAACCATAGTATAAAGTGTACAATATAAATGAACTCTAATAACATGATAACAAGGTAAACATAAAAATTAACTAACTACTAAACAAAGTTGGTGACCTACAAAATGTGTTTTGATTTTTATACATTGGAATATTGAAATAAAATATATATATTAGAGCTTCAAAACGATTAATTTATAAGAAATTGAATAAAGATTATTAGTTATTACATACTTACTTTTTCTTTCTTTTGGTGAAAGGCTGTTTTAACAAATATGTATAAATAGAACTTAGTCCATTAGTATCAGTTTTATGATTAACACAAATTTAAAAAAATATATATATATATATATATATATATATATATATATATATATATATATATATATATATATATCAAGTTGTTACATTTAACAAATTAATGTATAAATTTAGAATTTCCACTCGTGTATAAAAATGTCCTTGTCATATTTTAGAACATTTTATTTCTGACAGTGATGAACATATAGTCATATTTATATAAAACTAAAAATATGGGAGCATTACGTTATACTTTGTACAAGTATTTGAATTAAGTGTATTTGAGTTAAATATACTTAATAATACATCATATTGCTTGCATATACTTATTCACATTGCCCCAATGTTTCTTTGCACACTTAATGCAAATGTCTGGTGTGGAACAACACACAACCGTCCGACCTAAAGGTAGAATTTAAAAGAAATGAAATAGTTTCAATAATCATTATACAACTTCTTTTTTAATACGTTTATAACGAAAATTGGCAACATTGTAAAACAATAATCTGTGTCAGATGGATATTTAAACCTTCATGTCAGATAGAGGTTAATAGACACCTAGATGCTAACTTGAAAAAAAATTCCAAAGGCACCTGCTTCTATCAAATATCAATAATACAGTTTATGTTCACAGCGACTACTTTTGTCTTTCAGTTTTGTCATCAAACCCCATTTTTTACATATTTAAGGCGAATTGTTTAAATTTGCCGCCATGACAGTGGTCAAGTGACATATGTCAAAGTAATTTTTTTTGTTATTAGGTATGCCGAATTGATCCCAGGTAACATGTTTTTGAAATCTTAATAATAAAATATTTTTCCATTTGTAGTACACTCGTTGCCGGTCACTGCATGTAGGTATAGGCATATTTGAATCTTGAAAGAAATGTCAAATAGGATTAACATTTTATTTTAATTTCCCAATACAGACCTGCTGTTTGTTTATGACAGTAAGCGCGGTCTAGCATAAGCCCTGTTCCTTGCATAAGTTAAAGCTACCGTCGTCTCATATATATATATATATATATATATATATATATATATATATATATATATATATTTGAAATAGTCTTTTGTGTTTCTTTCAGAAAACAATGACCGGTTTAAGTGGTTTGATACAATTTAACCACCAAGGATATCGTAGTGAATTTAAAATGAATATAATATCCTTAACAGAAGAAGGTATCATCAAAATTGGAACATGGACTCCTAAGGAAAGAATAAAAATAGATACAATACGTTCCCATGATGCTGATAGTTTGAAAAATAAACATTTAAATGTAATGATCAGTTGGGTAAGAAGAAAACAAATAGCCGAAACGCTACCGATACTATTTTTAAGGTTCCCAATAGAATTATCGCTTTTAGTCGGAACCTTATACGTTCTACAAAAACAGCAGTACAGTATTATTGGGAAATGATCAATTTGAAGGTTTTACAATTGACATTATTTCTGAAATTTCTAAGCTAGAAGGTTTTAATTACTCATTAATTCGTAACGAGGATGATAAAAATGGTGATTACGATCCTGTTACAAAAACTTGGAATGGTATGATAGCAGATGTTTTAAATGGGGTATGCAAGAAAACAATCTTATTATAATTAATTTATGTGTTATTTGTTAGAAAGGTGATATTGCAATTGGTGACATAGCTATTACAAAGGAAAGAGAAGAATATGTAGATTTTACTGTTCCTTTTATGTCATTAGGTAATTTGAAATCTGTGGTATATCACAAAATTATTACAAACTAAACATAGGTATTCAGATATTATTTGTAAGACCAACCAAACCAGTCCCTGTTTTCTTTTCTTTTGCTCATCCGTTTGAAACTAAAGTTTGGGTGTGGATAGGACTATCTTATCTTACGGTTTCAATCGGATTGTATACAATGGCTCGTGTTTGTCAACCAGAATGGGGTATTTGGGACAAATGTATTCAGCATCCAAACTACGTTTTCAATCAATTTAATATAAAAAATTCATTTTGGTTTGTGTTGGGTTGTTTAATGCAACAAGGCGCGGAAATAGCGCCAAGGTAAGAACAAATATCCTTAAATGTATTATAAACCCTTACATGATTACAGAGCAATTTCTACCAGAATTCTATCTAGCTTTTTTGCGTTTTTTATATTAGTAATAGTATCATTTTACAAAGCTCAATTGGCAGCTTCATTAACAACAGAGAAGTTAGAATTACCATTCAGTAATGCGGAAGAATTAGTCAAAAGAGCAGATAAATTAGGAATTGCGTTTGGCGCCGTCGCTAATGAAGCTACACATAATTTTTTTCAGGTATCTTCATTTATATGTGTTATGCATAATTGTTAATTTTACATTTACAGAGATCAAAAGATCCAATTTTTAGTAAAATAGGAGAGTATATGGATAGCCACCCAGAATATATGGCAGAAGATTCTTATGAAGGTTCACTGAAAGTTTTAGAAGGAAACTACGCATTTTTTATGGAATCTGTCACTATTAAATACGCAGCTAATGTAATTTGTGAATTCATAAGCGTTGGTGAACGTTTAGATGAACGTTATTTTGGAATTGCGTTAAAAAAAGGTGCCAATGCATTAAAACTTTTTTGAAAAAAAAAATTCTCAATTTAATATTGTTGCATTCTTCTAAAAATGCTGTATCTCGTAATTATAATTAAAATCGATTTTTTTAGGATCTCCATTTCGAAACCGCTTAAGTTCAGCTATACTACTTCTTCAACAGATGGGCGTTATTGATCAATTACAAAGAAAATGGTGGGAAGAGCAATTAGGCGCCAAGATGTGTAAAGTAAAAGTAGTACTAACAATTAATATTTTTTATTTATACGTTTATTGTAGGAACCTGAACCAGCTACTGTAGCTCCACCCTTAACTCTTCATCACATGGCCGGTATATTTTGGATTACAATTGGTGGAATATTATTGGCTTTTGTTTTGGCATTTGTAGAAGTAGGAGTATGCGTGTATTACAAAACCGGACGTAATAGAAAAATGTTTTGGCAACAATATAAAAAAGAAATAAAATGTTCATTCAACTTTAGTAAATCTGTAAAATATGCAAGATAAGAGTATGTTGATTATTTTTTACTTATTTTATAATTTTTAAATACATTTCTTCTATAAAAATTATTTTTTAACGCATTCCTTCCATACTTCAGTTTACAAAATTTGAGAAGCTGGTAACTACTGTGTAAACTTAATCTGAGCAAGCTGAAAACCTTCTTTTTGGAAAAGCTACACAATAAGATTGGTATCAAGTACAGGAAGACTTAAGTCAGATTTCTGGCAATTAGCATATGCAAGTACGAAATAGATGAATTACAGTTTTTTTTAATGAATCGCTACTTATGCGTTCACTGCACTATTAAAGGTTTTTTGGCAGCTATCACGAGTGCGGTAAAATTTTTATAAACGAAATGAAGGTGAAATGTCGGTCTTAGACATCACATTTTTAATAAGAATGGTCTATATCTAAAACGGGAGCGCCTTAATTGAGAAACAATATAAAATCTGTACCTATTTGGAGAATAAGGTGTAAGTTGTCACGTGGTCGCGATTTTATCGATTATTAGCCGTTAGTTGCGAAATTATGAATTATTATTGATACCGGACTTCTGAAATGTAGTATAAGTTCATGCAATCGAACTTGATAACGCATGATTTTTTTGGGAAGCTTGTAGATTGTAACGTTTTTTTGTCTTTTACGTATTTGGAAAGTATTCGAAATTCTTACAAATGGTAGTCGCATTTATAATCTTTATTCTGAAAACGAAATATATGTGTTGGTTTGTTTATCAAGTTTGAATTAAGATTTGGTTTACGTATTGGCACCGAGAGGCAGTAAAATCCCATTAACTAAGTTTGTTGAGAGCTAAGTAGTTTCTTTGTAAATGAGTGTTGTTCCTATTTTGTGAATTTTGACAAGCAGAATAAGCATTGTCATAAAAATAGGCGCCGTTGGAAAACTAAATATATTAAAATTGTTACTTTGTATTCAAATATAGTGTAGAAAGCATACATCGCAGTTTTCAAAATATTTTAGGCGACACGTTGGCGGGAGTTTCGATAAAATTTTTGGTCTTAAACAAAGAGTTTCGCTTTTAGATACGTGGCGTTAAGGGCTAGTGTCGTAATAAAATCATCAACTTACAGGATGTCAATTACATTGATAGCTCCCGCTTGTTGCGAAGTTGTTTTTCGAGTTTAGTTCATTTTGGCGCGTGTTAAAAATGTTAATGAACCTTTTTTATGATTGGTTAATGAAGAGGAAGGGGAATAAGAGTTCAACGTGGCAGTAAGTGAGTCATGCACAAGAGGGACTTAGTGTAGACGCAGAGGCTTTAATAAGTGACCGTTACCACGGCTGGTGAATTATGGCGGAACGGCGTTACCTTAAATCTGTGTTGAAAGAACTTCCGTGAGTAGGGGCAGTTTTCCCCAAAACCCTTTGAAGGGATTTTATTGTGTCATTCAACCAATATGTGATTGATTTATCGTTAAGTGCACCTTGTCCAAAGCCGCTTATCGAGGATTAGTTATCGCTTTTGTACAGAAGAAACCAAACGTTCGTTCCTAATTTCCAGACATTAAGTTCATAGCTCGTCGGTAACGAAAAACTTGCTGTGCATGCTTAAGCTTCTGTGTTAGAGAAAAAATAGTAAGTGTCATTCAGAACTAGGTCATTAGTAGAGTAAAGGTAACAAGTAACGTATAAATATAAACCACAGTGTACCCTACAACCAATTGAGATATTATTCATCCACGATTCAGACATTGAATTAAGCGTAGCTACAACGTCGATCACATTGCCGAAGCCGCTGCAGGGTTCATTTTTTGGGCTTCCACCAGATGACTTTTTAACGAAAGGGGATAAATTAAAGGAGCCAATTGATGTAAAGGCTGTTCAAATTTAGGGTTATCATTTATGTATGTGCTAACGGTTGAATACGCTGCCCTGTAAGATCAATTCCTGTAATATTTTCCCATTTAACGTTTAAGGCAAACGTATTCATCTGTGTTATAATCCAAATTTATATGAGTTTTTATTTGTTGTGTTGACCATTTTGTACCAGAATATTAAGTGACAATTGCGTTAAGAAGGGGAACGCAGATTATTTGTTATAACCATTTGTGATCTTAGCTTACAGTAATTTAGTAAAGGAAGATGCTCAAACTAGCTAGTATCACTGCATTTTAAGTAAATGAAGTAATATAAAACCAATGTAACGATTGTTTCGATATCTCTGAGGTGGTTTATTTACAATACACATCTATAGGTTAATGAACCTGTTGTTTTTTTAATGTGAATCCTGCTACGAACCCCATTTCTTATACAGTACATTGTTTACGCGCATTTTAAGTGTTTGTTTGGTTATTTAGATGAGATAATCAAATTAACGTCAATATTTTTTTGTTTGTTTTGAGTAAAGTAATTACGTTTGAAAGATAATCAATGTATTACTTTAATCATAGCGTAACATTTAACGGAAGATGCGTTAATGCATCATATTTTGAATTTGAGTTTATTTGGCAGCGAATTGATTGATATAATTCCTTAGAATTATAATTTCGTTGAAATTCAGATTTATTAAGTAAAGTAACGTAACGACAACATTGTTGTTCTTTATCAGATTAGTCCCAAGACCGCCTGTAATTACTTCCAAAGGTAAGCGAGTTATTTGGCTATTTAAACGAGCTGTGATTGTTCGTAGTCAGACATTTCAACCCCGATTGTGTAATTTCAAATTCTCTGGCGCCCTTTCGAGTTTTATTTCAACCGCAACCCCTACTGTCACTTATTTATCGCAAATTCGCACGCATGTGTGTGTGGTGTGAGTATATATGTGGGTGCGTGTGCGTGCGTGTGTGCGTGTGCGTGCGTATGCATGCGTGCGTGCGTGTGAGTGAGTGTGAGTGTGAGTGAGTGTGAGTGTGAGTGTACATGTGTGTGTGTGTGTGTGTGTGTTGTGTGATAAACTTTTAGTACGCGATGTCTGAAACGCTTGAGAAGCAATTTAATTTTTATATACGTATTTATGACATTAAGATCTAGACTTCATCGATATATGGTAGTGGTGCTGGATTAGAGGGGATGGGCATGATTTTCTCACGGCCGTGATAACTAAAAGAATTTAGACACAATTGTATTCAAACTTAACTGTTTAGCACCTAATTGGCTAGAGACCATTGATTTTTAAAAGAGGTTTTCCGGAGTAGAGAGTAAGAGGGGGCAATAACTCAATAATTTATGCTCAAATTTAACATACCTATGTAGGACCTACATTTCTATATTCCATTTGGGTTGCGGGGTCAAGTGTAAGAAAAAGAATAAAAAAAAGCATTTATATTTTATCTGTAAAAAAATATCTATATGTTAAGATTGTTTGCCAAACAAATAGAATCAGTGAAGTACTAGGTGCTTAGTTGCTATTTAATTCTTATAAGGCGTCGACAACTAAGCTCATTGGCCTCTACTATACTTATTATATCCTATCGAATAAGTCTGCAGCTTTTAAGAATCTGATAAGTCTTCTGTCTCCCCCACCAAATTATAGAAAATCCTCAGATGCTACAGTCCCGGGCATATACGCAATAGGTGTACAACAGATATTTGATCACCACAGCTCTGGCATGCCGGACGAGGTTCATTGAGTAACAAGTAGACGTGCGTTAGTTGTGTGTGTCCTATTTTCAGGCGCTGGATTTTAATCCGTTCCGTTCGTGACAGTTGCATAGGTGGTCTCCAGGGCTTCGTGTAACCAATCGCCTCATTCAAAGCTGCCTTTAGGTCTACATGTCTCACCTCCGGGACATCCACTTGTCCTCCTCTCGTAGCACGTTTTTCCGCCTTGTCGGCCATTTCGTTGCCTCTTATACCTACGTGGCTAGGTACCCATACTAACGTCACACCTTTCCCAGTCTTCTGCACGTTCTTACATAAGGCCTGTACTCTCTGTACAAATGGATCGCGAGATAAACGGCCTCTCATACCTCTTACGGCACTCAAACTGTCACTAACGATGACCAAACGTGTCCCTGTGTAGCACATATGGCAGTACAAGAGGGCTTGTCATAGGTCATACATTTCGGCACCCATTATTGTGCACATATTGGACATCTTCCATTCATGTGTTATGCCGTCAATGCATATAGCACATCCTCTGTTCGCGATCCGTCCGCATAAATCACCATTTAGTTACGGTATTCGTCCATAATAGATTCAACCTGTCTCATAAATTACATCAGGCGTGCTTTTTTTTCTGAAAACCGTGATTTGGAGGCAAGTCTACCTCAGGGACCATCCAAGGGGGAACCTCTCCGTGGCCTAACAATAACACTTCTGGAAGTTTTCCGTCCAGCGTGTTCATCAATTTATAAGCTCTCACTTCGGCCGGTCTCGTAATCGAGTGCCTATCGCTAAACCCACAACAACCTCCAAAGAAAACCCGATAATTCGGATGGTCCGGTAGGGCACAAATCCTGGCGATGTATCTGCAGAGAATCTGGTCTCGTCGACGAGACAAGCAAAGGAAACCTGTCTCTGACAATATTTTTGAGATGGAACTGGTGCGAAAAGCACCGATGGGGCATCTTATGCCTGCGTGGTGTACGGGGTCTAATCTAGCCAGAGCTGACTTGCGCGCGGAGGAATAGGCTACAGATCCATATTCCAGCTTAGACAGTAACAGTGACTGATGCAACTGTAGCATAGTGTCGGGATCTGCGCCACATTTAGTTCCAGCAAGAGCCTTAAAAATATTAAGAACGGATTTATATTTATCCACTACATAGTCTGTGTTCATTCCATCTGAGTTGATCGTCAAAAATGAGACCTAAGAATTTGATCGAACTTGAGATAGGGATTGGCCAATCCCCACTGGGTCATAGTGAGGTTTTCTTAGACGACAGAAATGTATGCATTTGGTTTTATTTCGTGAAAATTTAAAACCTGAATTTTCGGAGTTTTGGGTTATTTGGTTTAGAGCCGGTTGGAGACATCTAGTTATTTTGCCGATAGTTGTGTCTGAACAAAATATTGCCAGAACATTACCATAAAGACATTTCTCTACCTCATGACTCATACTCGATGCGATATCATTGATGGCAACGCGAATAGTGTGACGCTCAAGGGCAAGTAGACGTTTCTTTGTTTCATTGAACTTTAAAATAGTCTGATGTGAATAATAGTAATATATTATTGGTTAGAGGTATGATTATTGGTTATACCCAAAAGATGGTTATTTTGATAAATATGAATTAATGAAACAGTCTGATTCGATATATTTCGGCACAATTACTGACTGTTACTTTTAGAGATAGAGAAGTGATCAAAGTAACGAAGTTCTATAGTTTTTTCCGCTGATTCTAAATGTGTAACCGTAAAAACAAAAAACATCGCTATGTCAACTGAAGGGCTTACGAACACATAGGAGGATAGATAGTAAATTGGCAAGAGATGCATTTGAACGGCTACCTTAAATGTTTTCGTACCATAAGTGAGAGGAAAGGAGGAATAAGGAAGATCATTCCAGAACATAAAAGCCGTGTAGAAGAGCGCTCCCGTTTGGTACGAGAAGTGGAGATTTGTACTACATATTGGTGATGAGTAGAGCTCGGATTATATGCAAAATGCATATTCTATAATATAAATAAGCCGTTAAAAATATTTTGTTTATACACGAATCGCATATCAACTTTATTTTGCATATTTTGCATATTTACGTGATGTGCATATTTTGTATATTTCACTCACCGCGTGCATTTTATTGCATATTTTTTCAATTTAAATTTTTTTATAATGAAAATGAAAAATTACATTGATTCTATATATTCTTGAAGTTTTTCGCCGTTTTTTTTTCTTCTTCCCATTTTGGAGATTCGATGGAATTATATTAAATTATGTGTATTCTTGCATATTTATTTATCTACAGGAAACTGATTAAGGTAGAATGCAATAAATCTTTCAGCTTCAAATTTTCAATAGGTTATTGTTCTGAAGGCCATTAGCAATAAGTTACTATTATTGTTAGTTTGACTAAATAGCAATTTAATGAGATTATTTCTATGGATGGGTGAACAGACCGGATACTTTAATGTTAATAAGCAACTGCAATATGCGTAATGCTTATATCAAAAATTTAAAGATGTTTTTTTAACCTATTCAAACAAATGTAATGAAAATGAAATTATATAATCCTGTATACTAAAATAATCGGGTGATTTAGTTCACGCAAATTGCGGATTTCGACGATTTTTTTTTTTTGATATAAAGGTAAATTTGTGTAGAAAGAAATAACGGAGCCAGAATTTGATTTTAAGGTTTTAATTTTTTTACAAATTTAATTTAAGTTTTGCAAAAGTCTAGCACCCGACACTAACATTTTAAGTTTGTTTTCAAAGAAACAATTTCAACTCATATTTTTACCGCAAAATTTTGCGGGGGAAGAGCTCGATTCAATAATTTGCATTTCTTTAGTTGCTTTTTTTATGATCCTTTAGTTTAGAAATTTTCAAACTACTAATTAGTAGCTACTAATATTAGACGATAATTAAAATATCTCGATTACTAAAAAATAGTAATAAAATAATCGATTATGAAAATGTCTCGATTATTCCCATCACTAATTCCTTCGCACTGTAACTTGCTCAGAAATATTTCATGCGGATTAAGGGATTTTTCGAAATGCAGGTTTACGTGATTAAATGCTATTAACTATTATTGTGGTTGTTTGCCGACATTTTTTTTTTTGGGTGTTCCATTCTTAATCCCTGAGTTGTCGGCAATATTTCACTGTAAAAGTGGTTAGTACTCAGATATTAAATTTAAGTAATGCTGTATTTGTAAGACCGTGCTGTAGTGAACATTGATTGGAAAATACGTGGCGAGCATTAAACTACAAAATCGGCACAGCGTGATTATTTGATTGTTATTTAAATAATCGCACAAATTAATAGTTTGGTTTCGGTTTGGATGAAGGACTTTCCAGGGCTTATACTCGATGGCGAAAAAATATTTTGTAAGACATGCAGCAAAATAGTAAGTAGTATTTTTTATTAGTTAGATTTTCAGTAGTGGCTTTTTGATTTTAAAAATAATTGCCTACACGTTTTATTATTTTAAATTGCTAGATCTTAATTGGATATTACTTGTAATTTTCACAGATATCCTGTGGAAAAAAATTTCAAATAGCGCAGCACATTGGAACTCCCTTACACCAAGCTACATTGAAGGAAGGCGTTACACAACTATCTCTAAAGAAATCAGTGGTTGCAAGTTCTACAAATAATGGAAGGGAAACTTTTAATTCAGAACTGTGTCAGGCGCTTGTTAATTCAAACATACCATTATCAAAGTTAGGAAACGAAAGTATTAAGTCTTTTTTAAAAAAATTCTGTAAAATGTCAATTCCAGACGAAAGTACATTAAGAAAAAATATATTAATGATGGTTATATTAGTGCAATGAAATCAATACGAAACCGTGTAGGTGAAAACCATATTTATTTTATTGTAGATGAAACCACCGATATTTGTGGGCGTGCCATTTTTTTTTCCGGAAGCGGTTCCTTCCGAAAAAATCGTATTGATGTTATCGGATGCAGCTACGTATATGATTAAAGCAGCAAAAAACCTAAAAATATTCTATAAAAATTTAATTCACACAACATGTTTAGCCCACATAATAGAGTAGCGGAAGAAATAAGGATACAATTTCCAATTGTAAGTATTTTAATTAGTAATGTTAAAAAGTGTTTATAAAACGCCCCTGAGAATACAACTGTACAAAGAAAAATTACCAAATGAGGAAGAGGGTAAGTATCTTCTTCAGTAACAATATTAACTTAATAACGTCTTTATTTTTGATGAGAACGATGAGACTAGACCAAGGGCTAGTAGATGCCTAATTCTAGCATAGCAACCAATTCTTTATTCGATATCAGCTTCAGACCCTGAGAGTGGATATTAACGTTGTTTAATTGGTTCGGCAGAGGCTTTTATTTGGTGTTGGGCTAAAGTAGTACAACCCAATAAGGATTACGTGATCCGACAAGATAGTATCCAAAAATCATTCATTACTGAACGTCCGTTGACCATTCCTAAAGTCAGGTACAAAATTGATTAATCGCCAAAAATAAATTTTCTAAAATTACTTGTTCATATCTCAGGGACATCAACAATAACAGTTGGTAATTGATAGCACAACATGATCTAAAATGATAGACAAAATATGTACATTAAGATAAGGAGGTTACTAACACTAGCAAATACAATGTCAAGAAAAAAATCGTTGTTTGTCAAAAATATACCAGAACCCAGATTAAAGAAATCATTGAATCCTCTATTCGATCAGAGGACTCTACCGGAATTTTCCATATTTGTTTGGACAAAGAGTTAGTAACACCAGATTTTCCACAACTATAGCAATGATTGACTTGAGATTTAAGACATCGAGAAGAAACACTAGAGAAATTCCAACAACGAAGAGTGGATGGTGACTATGAAAAAGGTGTAGGAGGAACACATCAGTAGCAACTTCAGGTTTGGCACGTTTAGATGAAGTATAGTAAAAGAATTCGAAGAGTGACTAACATACGCTGAACTTGGTTCCAGAATATTTGTAATCTTTCGATAAGGTGGAGGTATGAAAGTATCTATAATATATTTATTTTGTTCAATTTGTTTGTAATCGAAGTGATACCAATAGAGTTAAAGCATTTTGGTAGATAGATGTTAAATTTTGACGAATATAGTACAGTTGTGAACTTTCAGAGAGAGAGAGAGGGGTGTTGATAATCGTTGGAACAAACTTTTCTACAGCAAGATAGTCATGGTTTCTGAAGAACATGATTTTTAATTTCATCAAGGAAACGTTCATCATAGTTAATAGGTAAGAATTCAGATTTGAGTAAGCGTTACCTGTTAATATTATAAATAAAGCAGACTGAGTTAAACCACCACAAATACTTAACTCTTCCACATGAGCAAGAAAATGAAATAAAGAAGTAACGTGTCCAGAAAATGATAATCTTAGTTTGTAAACCGAAGATAATTTATCAAGTAAATAAGAAGCAGTATATGATAGTTGAGCTGAAGTGTGCTTTCACTCAGGTAAATTGAAAGAAATTAAAGTGGAAAAGTCAATTCTGCATCTGCATGTTCTTCAACAGCAGTAATACAATGCAGACCAGAAGAAGGTAACCAATAGAATTCAGCAAAGGTAGCATATCTTTACTTTTAACTCAGCATCAGACTTAATTGTCTCGAAAATAAGTAGAAAATTATTCCTTAATTTTGCTTCCTCGGGAGAACTAGGTAGCATAAGCATTGCTCTACGTCGAGCATGAACGAAACGAGAAAAAGTAGATATAGAGGAATCTCCAGAAAATGTAGAAATCAATTCAGATAATTCAGTATTAGCTTGAGTTAAAGTAGCGGCATCTGTATCAATCGTAATCATAATCAGCCCAACTTTAAAGAATATAATTTAATTTAATTTTAAATATCAATTTTAACATCACTAGAAGTTCAGTTTGATCCAAACGATTAACTTGAGATAAGTCAAAGAAAATTGTACTAACTAGTCTGAGAAAAATGGTAACTAATAAAGTGCAAACAACAAATAATCTGATCGGGCCGGAACGTTGAGTTCCAAACAATTGTATCGGATGCCATCTTTGCGAATGTCTATGGCTCCTTTACAATACCGCAGAACGATTGTAACCGGGAGAATTTAACCCAGTACAATCTAAAAAGTATAACCCAACAGTTAGTAAAGAAATTAGAGCACTTTGGATGCGTGGTCAGAAGACTTATTATTTGCGCTGGGCTAGTATACACGTTGGTAAGAGTAAGCTCTTTTAGAACGACATAGATTTTCTGTAAAACAACCCTGAACATTCAACACGGGAGTAAAGAAAGAGGAAGCTGAAAGGGAAAATTTTAATTAGCACATATATAAAAAAAAGATAAATCAAAATAAGAAATTTTTTATAGTATTTTAAAGAAGAAATCAGATCCAATATTATTTAATTCAATAAGACACAAATTTTTCAGTGGACAACCGAACATTAACTCCTCGGCCCGACATGCTGTTGAATCTCAAATTGAACGAGACCTGCATCATTTTGCAATCATCATTAACAATTAAGTTAAATAGCAACTTTTATAATTATAGTTTTGCATAAAGAAATTGTAACATAAACATTTTCAGCAGTAGGTCAATGATATCAGGAACGCAACGTAGCACAATGCAATGGAATTTATGCGCCACATTAAATTACAATTGTTCATTTTTTATAAATAGGACAGTACAATCATTACTATAAATAGTTGTAATATTAGATTTAAATAAACAGTATTGAGTTAAATACCACTAGTTCAGTTACTCACGGGGTCCAGTCCACAATAAATACAAGTGATGGTGTACCCCTTTCATCCATAATACATTTAGTCTCAAATAACCCGAGATTAAACATGCCCTTCCCGTTTGTATTTTTCCTAGGTGAGTTAAAGACCACTCTCAGTTTTGATGTTCAGCTAGACTCCTTTATAACTGCCTCATGGGGGGAGGGCAGATTCGTTTCTCGTTAAGGTTGCTAGTTAGTTGCATGTCTCAACTCCAAGTATTCTTTCATGAATTTTTTATTCTCCTCCATTTTGGCGTCCTTCACGAGTTTCCTCTCCATTTGTAGTAACCTCGTAACAGCTACTGGTCTGGAACTCTCTAGGGTGGATCGGTTTTCTTTGAATGGAATCTTCACTGTACAAGTTCCATCAGGATTTCTTACGGTGGTTTGGTGGTAATGTTGTTCTCATTCTTTATCTCGTGAGGAGTTTTGGTGGCCTGCATACCCCCTCGAGTTCCCAAAATTTTTCTAACTGTGTTTTTTGTTCTGCCTGTGACACCATGTTAACTATCGTCACCTCTTGTTTTCAGGGATTGTAGACCTGCCATGACACAATCCATACCTATTCTGCATTTTGACTTAGAAACTCGCCCGTCTTCCTCACGCTGTCCAGTACTACCTTCGCATAATTCTCTACTCCTAGTAACACATCTATTGGTCCGGGTGTATTGAGTGTTGGATCCGCTAGAATTTGGTTTGTCCATTGATTAGTCAAATGGCTTCATGGGAAGATTTTCCATAATCTTCTTCAGGACTGTTATCTCCGTAGTTAATAAAAATGTGCTTACATGTCGCGGTCTTAGCTTAGTGGTTCTTTTAAATTTGCATTGGTTGGTGCTGCTCCTCCAAGACCTTCGATATCTGCTTATAATTTCTACCTGAGTAATTTTAATAATTGCGCTGAAGCTTCCATTATGAATGTTGCCTGAGATACAGGGACGACCAATACTCGCAATGTTTTACTGGATTTTGTAATCCTGGTGGAGTACCAAATGGTGTGGATATCGGCACTTTGCGCAGCATCGAAATGAATGGAATTTGACGTTGAAATTATGTTCTATGCAATTGACACATAGATGCTTCTCTTCCACGAACGCGAGTCTGGCGGGTGGTGCTAAACCTTTGAATGTGGCGCAGTCACTCAATTTGTGCTGTTGCTTGCAGTAGGAGCATACTTGTTGACGGATGTTCTGCGTCTGGGATTCCTTTGCATTGAAGCATATTTTGTTTTCTCGGCTTGGGAAAAGGCGTCTAACGACTGGATTCTTATTTTGAGGAATTCCATTATTTCTCCAAGGGATGGTGTTTAATTCGGCGTTTTTAAGGACTTTTCAAAGAGTTTATTAGATTCTGAATCCCATTTCCGTGCCACTATCCGGACCATCACCGGACCCCAGGATGGCGTTTCTGTTTCCAGATTTGTGATCGCCTCCAGATACTTCTGAATCGTATCATATAGCCGCCTTATTGACTCTGCAGACTCCTGCTCGATCATAAGAAAGTCGAAAATATTATCTGTTAGTCTAGATACCATTAATCTTCTGCCCTTGAGAACGCTCCATGCTGTTAAATTGTTGCATTCTGCTATGCGGAGGTGCTGGATTAGTTTAGCGGCTTCTTCTGTCATATGCCTTTTTAGATACTGCGTCTTCTCCGTATCTGTTCCAAACTTGTTGGCGTGTATTACCTTTTCGAAGATGATTTGGAAGATCATCCAGATTTCATAGCAACCACTAAATGTAGGTAGTGCAACGTTGCATGACTCATTTACTTGTGTGACCATGTTTATTTAACTTCCGAGTTTGATGCATACTCGCTTGCTGTAAAATGGGTATCCTGAAATATTGTTTTATGTACATTTATGTGTTTGTGCGGCTCCTCAATCGCAGTCCATTTTCATTGAGAGACTCTAATTGCTAAATCTGGAAAATCAGAAGTAAAAGTAAAAGTCCTAAAGCAATAGCAGATATAAGTTTGATGTGTAATCAAGATAACATCAATTTAGCTTACCACATTGAGAACATATGTTGATACGAAAGACTTTACTCCCAAGATTTAACTCGTTGAAATAGGCACCTATACAATAGCCCTCATTCAATATAAACATTGCGGTGGATTATATCCCAATTAGCTTGGGTCATTTAATTAAAATTAAACAGAGAATTCCGAAGCATATGCTTTTCAATTCAATATCTTTTTGGAAACAAAATTATCTTATATATAAAATTCTAATTATACTACTAAATGTCATAAATTTCTATGAAATTCATATAATTATGTCATTACGTTAATTTCAATGTAGCAATAAGAAATAAAGACATATAACGACAAGTTAAACAACTATTTGTGCCCATAAAATAATAGAAAATTACAATTTAGTAAGAGAATACACAATAGAAATGATATACAAGAGTCAATGGCGTAACATTTTTTTTTTTACTTAAGGTAAATTATTATGTGTATTGCACAAAATTTACAAAAACGTTGTGAATGTGGTCTAAAATGGCGACATTCAAATTACGCTCCACATACACAATCAAAAAACAAATTCAACAAAATTTAAGTATTGTCCAATGCTGTGTAACACATTTTAAAGTAGTACAAGCATTTACAGCTAAAAACGTAAGTTAGAAATTAAATATCTAGTTATATCGTAAGAAATACAAAAATAGTATATTATTTCATAAGGAGCTAAAATGACACTTTTTGTGGCGAATTTGTACCACAAAATCACTTTGCTCCGCATAAAATATACTATTTTTTCTTCAGACGTCTTTTACACTTAAATGTGAAATAAGGAAAAATAATTAGATTGTGAAAATAAGGAATAGTTAGATTTACTTAACGTGATCTGGAAGGCAGAAGTAGACGTTGCTAGGTTTCGTTGAAAACAATGCATTAAACAAGTTGAAAATTGTGAAGATTCTCCGTGTTATTGGAAGTATTTTATTAAACTTTTTGTTCCTATTTGTGTAAATTAAAATATTACATTGTTAGGAGTATGATGGATTTGGAGAACTACACGCCGTCAGAAATTACTGAACCGGCTAATACAGCAATAAATGATCTATTACCTACAAGATCGAGCCAAACGTATGAACGCGCTTTTCATCAATTTATAAAATGGTACGATGAAAAAAATATTAAAAGCTACTCTGAAAGTGTAATGTAAGCTTATTTTGCCAAATTAGCAACAAAAATGAAAATGAAAAGGTCGACAATGTGGTCCCAATCTTCGATGATAAAATCATTATTGAGCATTCGACATGGCGTAGATATAAGCAAATACTTGAAACTTCGTGCATATCTAAAGAAGCAGAATGAAGGATACACCCCAAAACAGGCCAAAGTATTTACAAAAGACCAATTTAACACATTTTTATCGGACGACAAATACTTGGTAATGAAGGTAAGTTAGTAATAGAATGAAAAGAAGTCTTTATATTTTGTATTTTTTTAGATAGTTTTGATTATTTGTATCTCAGGGGCATGTCGTTGCGATGAACTGGTGAAGATGAAGGTAGACGACATTGAGAACCTGAAAAACCCTGCTACATATTAAAATTCCAGATAGCAAAACAAAGAAAAATAAATCATTTACAGTTGTAGGGGAATCTTTCCTAAATTTACATAACTCGCCCACGAGATATGAATGATCGCTGATTTTTTTAAAATATGGAAATGGAAAATGCTCAAGAGCGGTGATGGGAATAAAATAAGTAGTGTTCCTAGGGAGGTAGCTTTTTTCTTAAAATAAGCAAACTATACAGAATACACAGGGCACTGTCTAAGAAGAACCTCAGCTACACTGTGGGTTGACGGCGGCGCAGATCTAATCTGCTTGAAGCGCCATGGTGGCTGGAAATCCAGCACTGTAGCTGAGCGTTATATTGAAGACTCGCTAGCAATAAAAAAATAGGCAGACTTGAAAATGTTTGCACCTAGTGCAAGCGCTACGAGTACAGAAGTTCATGTAGAAGAGGAAGAATTAGACACCATTTCCTTAGAACGCAGCGAGACCTCCACTCTTACCTCTGGCGGATTTTATTTTGGAGAAAATGTTAGTTTTAATCATTATACTTTTAATCTTTATAACACTAAACGATAAATTTGTTTTTCTTCAGACGTCACTAAAAGATGACATTTTAAACTTTACCTAACAACGTTAAAGTTTGACATTTTTACCGGCGGCTGCAAAAGTTTTTTGCATCCCCTCGCAGCGGATACAAAAGTAATTTAAGTTAATAACTCAAACACCCAATTTGGAAAACAACGAAAACACATTTATTGTTTGTAAGGCTGCCTCTTTTTTGTTGCTAGAGAGTCTTCAATATAACGCTCAGCTACAGTGCGGGATTCCCGGCTACCATGGCGCTTCAAGCACATGAAATCTGCGCCGCCGTCCACCAACAGTGTAGCTGAGGTTCTTCTTAGACAATTCCCTGTGTATTCTGTATAGTTCGCTAATTTTAAGAAAAATGCTACCTCCATAGGAACACTACTTATTTTATGGATTCCCATCACCGCTCCTGAGCATTTTCCATTTCCATATTTCACAAAAATTCGCCGATCATCGTTGACGCAAAGCAACATATTTCTTATATAAATTTAGGAAAGATTCCCCTACAACTGCAAATGATTTAATTTTTTTGTTTTGCTATCTGGAATTTTAATATGTAGCAGTTTTCAGATTCTCAATGTCGTCTACCTTCATATTCACCAATTCATCGCAACGACATGCCCCTGAGATACCAATAATCAAAACTATATTTTGTAAATACTTTGGCCTGCTTTGGGGTGTATCCTTCATTCTGCTTCTTTAGATATGCACGAAGTTTCAAGTATTTGCTTATATCTACGCCATGTCGAATGCTCAATAATTATTTCATCATCGAATATTGGGACCACATTGTCGAGCTTTTCATTTTCATTTTTGTTGCTAATTCGACAAAATAAGCTAACATTACGGTTTCAGAGTAGCTTTTAATATTTTTTTCATCGCACCATTTTATAAATTGCTGGAAAGCGCGTTCATAAATTTTGCTCGATCTTGTAGGTAATAGATCATTTATTGCTGTATTAGCCGCTTCAGTAATTTCTGACGGCGTGTAGTTCTCCAAATCCATCATACTTCTAACAATGCAATATTTTAATTTGAACAAATAGGAACAAAAAGTTTAATAAAATACTTACAATAACATGGAGAATCTTCACAATTTTCGGCTTGTTTAATGCATTGTTTTCAACGAAACCTAGCAACGTCTACTGCTGCTTACCAGAGCACGCTAAGTAAATCTAACTATTCCTCATTTTCACAACCTAATTATTTTTCCTTATTTCACATTTCAGTGTAAAAAACGTCTAAAGAAAAAATAGTATATTTTATGCGGAGCAAAGTGACTTTTTGTGGCTCATCTGTATTTGCCTCAAATCTCAAACCTACAGATTAGCCACAAAAAGTGTCACTTTAGCTCCTTATAAAATAATATACTATTTCGTTGTTTTCCAAATTGGGTGTTTGAGTTATTAACTTACATTACTTTTGCATCCGCTGCGAGGGGATACAAAAGACTTTTGCAGCCGCCGGTGAAAATGTCACACTTTAACGTTGTCATCTTTTATTAACGTCTGAAGAAAAAAAAGTTTTCCGTTAATATTGATATTATACAATGAAAACCTAACTTTAACTATATATGTTGAATCAATGCAATTATTTGGTAACTGAACACAAATGGTAAACAAACAAATGGTCTACGAAAAACACAAAAAAAGCAAGATGTACCAACAGTTAAAACTAAAATTAAGGCATAATCATCTTGTCTTTTTTTAGGTACCAAAACCTACTTTATCTGAGATTTTCTTCTTGCATGTTTAACTTATTAGAAACTTTTCGCTATAGACGAATATATATATATATATATATATATATATATATATATATATATATATATATATATATATATATGTACAGTGTGTCCCCGGATAGGCGAAACGACTCTTGCAAAAGATAAAAAATTTTCGATATAAAATTTCATTGTTTGGGGTTCAGCCCTGCTTAGTTAAAGACTAATTTCTGGCATAATTTTAGTTTTCTAAAATCATGTATGCCTTGGATCTTTTCAAAAATTTGATTTTTGGTTCTAGTAAACTGCCTTTGTTAGTGAAGATATAACAAAATTTGATTAACAAAAGTTGTTTAGAATCATGAAAGAGTCCTACTTCTAGAATTTCAAGCACCTAGGCCAACGTTGATGTTTTGGCAATTTACAACAAATTTTATCTGATAGTTTAATATTGTTTATCCCCGGATAGGTGATATGACTCTTGAAAAGCAAAAAAATTCTAAATAAACAAAATAAATAAAAGAATTTCTTTAACACAGTTTATTACTATGAATATTAAAAGATAACACTTAAATTATTAGCTATTACAAGTTACTGGCTTAACACTGATAAGTTATAATGAAATAGTGAGTTAATATTCAGATTAAAAATAAGGCTCTACTAAGCCTCCTCCTAAATTTGCGCAGTTTTCAATACGATTCCGGAATTCTCCAAAATCTGCCTGTATTTGTTCTCTAGGAATTGATCGAACTGCAACTGTAATTCTGCGTTTTAATATTTCAGTGTCATTCGGAATGTGTTCTTTGTAAACTATTTGTTTTACCCATCCCCATACAAAAAATCCAGGTTTGGAGATCTAGCCGGCCAAGATGTCACGCTCATTCTCCCGAACCATCTTTCAACAAACTGATTATTAAGCCAATCAGTAATCATTTGTGTGGAATGGGCAGGGCAGCCATCTTGTTGAAAGTAATGCGAACGTCGAATATTTAATGGAAGTTCGTCAACAAAACTTTGCAGAATTTGTAAGTAAGTTTGCTGATTTAATCTTCCTTCAATAAAAAAGGGTCCAATAATTCCTAACTCGTATGAGACGGCACACCAAACATTTAGTTTTCCAAAATACTGCCTTCTTGAGTTAACTACGTAATGGGGATTGACTCTGCTCCAATATCGACAGTTTTGCGAAGATGGAACACCATTTGTTGTGAAAGTACATTCGTCAGAAAAAATTATTAGTTTATGGAAATTTCTGTTTTGTAAAATTAGCTTCCCTAAAGACAAAGCAATCGCCTTGCTTCATCACCTTCTTCCAAAGTGTGGCAAAATTTGGCTTTATGTGGATAAATTTTGTTAGTTTTATAAATTCTCTGTAAATGTGTTTTACTTATGTTTGTATTTACGCTTCGATTTCTTAGAGACATTTTAGGATATGCATCTACGGAATTTAAAGCAACTAAAGTACCTGCATCAGTTTCATCGTAAGCTTTTTTCTCTCTTCTTATAGTGAACGCTTCCTGTTGGAGAAATCTCTTGATTAAACGCCAAGCAGTAACTTTGTTAATTTCAGTATTTGGATATTTTTCATTAAATAAAGCAATAACCATATTTATCGATCTTTCACCGATTCCGTAACACTGAATCAAGTAAACTTTTCATCTAATGTTAACATTGTCTTTAAAAATATGTTTCAATTTAATACAGAAGTGTTTGATTGATAAGATTGACAGATAAATTTTATTATGGAGACAATTTGTTTTCCATAGCAATATTTGTTACAAATACATTTCTTTAGTATAGGAATCGACATAACAGAAGATATGAGAGATTTTGATTCAAAAAACTGTACTCTGCAGAAAAATATTTGTTAGTAGTACAGAAAGGAATACGATTAATGAAAGTTATTCAGAATCATAAAAAAGTCCTATTTCCAAAATTGTAACGACCTACACTGACTTTGATGTGTTGATAATTATTAATATTATTTTTATTTGATAGTTTAATTTTCTTACACATATTGTTTATTTGACAAAGATTGCATAAACCAAGTATTTGAGCTGATTTCAAAGAAATGCAGATGAAAATATGTTAAAAATTGCCAAAACATCAACGTTGGCCTAGGTGCTTGAAATTCTAGAAGTAGGACTCCTTCATGATTCTAAACAACTTTTGTTAATCAAATTTTGTTATATCTTCACTAACAAAGGCAGTTTACTAGAACCAAAAATCAAATTTTTGGAAAGATCCAAGGCATACATGATTTTAGGAAACTAAAATTATCCCAGAAATTAGTCTTTAACTAAGCAGGGCTGAACCCCAAACAATGAAGTTTTATATCGAAAATTTTTTATCTTTTACAAGAATCGTTTCACCTATCCGGGGACACTATATATATATATATATATATATATATATATATATATATATATATATAGGGTTGCGTCAAAGTGCGTTAAAGTGAATTTGCGGCTAAACTAGTGCACAGTAGAAAAAAATGTGTTATACAAAAGTTACTATAACCTAAAAATATTTTCGCATAACAGTGGTACATCACCTATCGTTCTTATTTTAAATGGAATGGTATACTTTTTACTGAGGGTTTCATTTCTCCTCTTGAAAACAACCACTTTCTAATAAACATGTATAGCTAAACATAACCGCTTTCGAAAAATTTTTAATTTTAGATTAGACATTAACGTAGGGTCATTATCGTAATAATGTCAACATTTTTGGGAATTCAGAATCTGAAAATACCTTGAGAAACCATGTTCTTATGAATTTGTTTATTATCTTTGGACAGTGCGACAAAATTATCGGCAGGGCATGTAGAAATTTCAATGAAATGTATCCGAATCTACTACCAATGAATCTCAGGAAATTTATACAAATTCAGGAAAATTTCAAAGAGTTTGGATCAACTTTAAAATCTGAACAGGATTTAGGTATAAAATATTCATCAGTACAAAGAATCTTGCAAAGATATAACATGCATGATTATAAATTCACCAATGTTCAAGTAATGAAGCCTCAAGGCCCTCAACAGAGAGTTGAATTTTGTAAAGCGATGTTGGTACGCACCCAAGAAGATCAATCTTGTTTAAATAAAATAATTTGGACTGACAAATCAAAATTTTCAAGAGAAGAGATTTTCAGTAGAAAAAATTGTCATTTTTGGTGCAGCGAAAACCCTCACATCACCAAATAGCCGGATTTCAAGAACAATTTAGTTTCAATGTTTTCTTCATATTGATGGATAACCAAGTGATGTATAATATACGAGGAGTCACTAACATCCAGAAGATACCTAAATATTTTGGAAAATATTGTAGAGAACTTCGTCGATGATCTGCCTCTCGAAAATATCGAATTGTTGGTATCAATTAAACAATTGTACTAGAGATGTGAGCAGAAAACTTGATTTTGACGACCAGTGGATAAGACGTTTGGGATCATGGAATTGGCCTTCGAAATCACCCGATCTTAGATTTTTATCTGTGAAGTATGTTCAAAGGAAAAGTTTATAACGCTCATGTATATTCGAGAGACGAGTTGTTGCAAAGAATCGCCCAAGCATTTGATAAATTGGATCCGAATGAAATAAGATCTGCCACAATAAAAGTAGTTAACACCCGCAAGCGCATTCTCGCAAATAAATGCTCATAAATCGGAAGCCCGACCAGTTAGGTATAGGGTTGATATACATACATAAACGGCCAATTTCAGCAGCTTTCCGGATTAGTATTAATACACAGGGTGTTCCATTTAAAACAATCCATTTTTAATCACTACGAGCTAACTACATTTTTGAATGAAGTAACCGGGATACCGCTAAAACGTGGGAAGCTTCTAAGTATTGGCTTACCCTACACCAAATTTCGAAATCATTGTATTGCTGAGCTTGAAGCTATTAGCATCTTTAAAGATCATATTTTCCGACGAAAAAAATTATTTTTATTTCAAAAACGGTTATAAATAGGTATAGGGAGAGAGGTTGTCAGGAAATTGACGAAGATCCTAAAAATAATATTGCATACAAGGTGTTCCGTTTAAAATATCAAAGTTGCTACTGCTTTCTAACAGAAGTGGCAGCACCGCATTGTCGAAAATATTTTAGTTGGGTAGAGAATGTCCAATGTCCATTAAATTTTCAGAGTGATCAGTTGCCTAGTTCACCAGAAACGTCTAATGTGCCATCCAGCGTGAATCGCCCTGTATATACAGGGTGATTCTTGAGGAACCCCCCGTACTTCAGGGAATGCTAGATCTAATCATTTTAACACAAAACTTTTATATAAATGTAAGTCCAACAGTGCTTCGTTTCCGAGATACAGGGTGTCAGAGTTACAAAAAAAAGTTGATTTTTTAAGTATCTCCTTAACTTAACTTAACTTAACTTAAGGGATATAATGTACATTGGTTTTTAGCTTATTAATACGTTTTTATTATGTAACAGTGGCATGGACCACAAAGAGTAGTGCAACCTTTTAATCCGTAATTTCTACGCTAATGGAGTAAATTGGATCTTTTTATTAAAATACGAAACCTTTGTCTAAATCGATAACTTTAACAGTTTCTAAGATATACCTTATTCACCAGCTGTTACACGTCATTACTCGTATACCAATACTGTAATTATAATTTACTATAAAATTTTAATAAACTTTGCATTAAAGCCAAAATGTCATCGTAAGTACAGTTGGTATTAAAAGTCATTAATCGTGTAGGGTTAGCATACATATTTTGTCCTTGTCGCACACTTTGCAGACTGCAGTACGTATTTACAACTTAAAACTTAGTGCGAATATAAACTCATTAAATACTTCGATGTTGTCACGTCAAATTTTGTTTACTTTGTTAAATTCACCAGTACGCACTTAACCCATGTGTTTTAAATTGCCATACGAAAACTTTTTTATTTGACATGTTCATGTTTTTCTGTATTCTGATCAAAACCTTATGAGAGAATCATGCCTTGCACTTCATACATGCAGCATATTTAAGCAGTCTCGTATTACCCCGGGTAAGATTGGTCTGGTTCTACCAATGCATAGCAAAATGTATCAGTTATTGATATTCTCGAAAGGATTTTTTACATTATCATAACATAATCGCCACCGGAATTGAGACATTTGTCATACCGTGGGACCAACTTTTGTATACCTGTGTCATAGAAGTCTGAGACTGGGATTGGAGCCACTGAGTGACAACCATCTCCGCCTCTCTGTCATTCTCAAAACGCGTACGCTCACCGGATAGAAATTTCTTGAGGTGTAGGGAAAAATAGAAATCACTGGGAGCAAAATCTGGGTTGTAGGGTGGATGATTAAACACCTCCCAGCCGAACTCCAGCAGGAGACTTGCTGTCCATCGAGCCATGTGCGGTCTAGCGTTGTCGTGCAGGAAGACAATGCCGGCACCAAGCATCCCGCGCCACTTGTTCTGAATGGCCCGTCGCAATTTCTGCAGTGTTTCACAGTAACGCTCAGCATTCACCGTCTCACCTCTGGTCATTACACTCCACAATTACACATAAGCTAACTAACAAAATTAACAAAGCAAAGGGCTCAAGAGGAGAATATCCTGAGCAGCTTACTGAATGAGCATAAATAAGCAAAAAAAAAAGTAAGAACTAAATGCGACGTGGAGAACGTCCAGTCTGTCCCAGAATACCGTGCACATCACTTTCCGCGCCGACAACGTCTGCTTGAATTTCGTTTTTCAGGGAGATCCACTGTGGCGCCAATGCATTGACTGCTGCTTGGTTTCTGGGGTAATGTGTGCAATCCACGTTTCATCACCTGTGATGATTCGGTATAGAAACTCGTCGTCGTCGTCATGGTAACGCTGCAGAAATGTCAATGCTGACTCCATGCGCTTTGTTTTGTGTTCTGGTGTCAGTTGCTTCGGCGCCCACCTGGCGCACAATTTCCTGAACAACAGGTGGTCTGTAACAATTTCGTGCAACAAGGAACGAGAAATCTGCGGGGCATGACTGATGAGTTCCGTAATTGTTAAGCGACGATTCTCCATTATGCGTTCCCACACAAGCTCCACCAGGCACAGTTGACATTCAAAAACTTTATCACTGACCGCACTTCACAGTCGGCGCAAGCTGTAACAAGAGCCTCCATCTATAATAGCTGTGGGAACGAGCAATCGCCTCGCGCAATATAAGGTTTGCTACCTGTGGGACGAGTGGGAAACTTACTTTGTGGACGCGCCTCGTAATACCATTATATTGCTCAAATAATCAAACCATGGCGTTGTCAACTAAATAATCACCGCGATCGTGGTTTAATGCACTATATCTTTGTTGCAAAATGGTAAATAACTTTAAATATTAATAATTAATTATAATAAAATTTGATAACAAATCTTTTAGTTGCTTTGGCTATGTAGAAATACATAACAGTTTCAAGCCAGGATTACCTATTCTGTCAAATGAGTTATACTAAAATAGTCGGAGTAAATTTAAACCAAATATCTATTCTTGCTTAAGAACTGTCAGTTTGATGGAGAACTAGAGAGTACCCACATATCACTATGAGTTTTAACATATTTGAAAATGTTAACTTGTGCACATTATATTTTTATGTGCACTTAATTGTTTTAAGTGGTATGAATAGCAACAGTTATGCCGCAAACGATATGTATATGGGTAAGATCAATTCATTTATTCTTCGCTCCAAGTTTTGTATAGCTATTGAAATTAGGCTAATATAAATATCTCGTCTAGGAATGTGCTTTCGTCTGAATGTATAAATAGCTGTTATATCTTAAAAATACCAACCACTGCGCATTATGTACTTTAACATTTTTAGGGGCAATTTTGGAAAGTTCAAACGAGCACATTACGCTATCATTTGAAGTTATCATTGACTGGATAAATCGATTCAATCCATTAACTTATAATGCTTTGAAGCAGTCATCAGTTATAATAACACCTGAAAAAATAGTTAATACCACACATGGATACGTGTCAGCTGTAAATTGGAATAAACCGATTTCGGTAGTTTCAAGCGGGTGTTCTTTATTATCTAAGAGCGTTGCCGCTGTATTCAGTTTTTTAACTGAAGATAATGCAAGTGTAATGCAATCCCTCTGTGATAATAAAGAAATTCCAATAATTCAAATAATAGATAATTTAGAACATAAAGAAGATTGTTGTTCTATTAACATGTTCCCATATAAACCTGTGTTATCCATGGCTTTTGCGGACTTACTTAAATTTTGGAGTTGGAAAAGTTTTACTATATTGTTTGACAATGAAGAAAATTTACCCAAATATGCAGAATTGTTAAAAATAAATAGCAAACCATCAAAAAATGTCGTTCTAAGACAATTGTACCGCAATCAGAATGGGAACTACATGTAAGGTTTATTAATTGTAAATGATGCATGCTTTCTTGAATAATGTGGAACTTCGCAGTAATTAATGCCATATAGCGTGCATTTAAAGAAAGAAAGAGATCTTAATGGAAACCAAACAGTTTTTTCCTTCATACTTAATTTATTTAACAAAAAAAATTTATACTTTTCATGAAAAGTTTGTTGAGAAAAACAGATTCCAATATTATACATGTAAATTATACACATATTCACAAAAGGTGTATATGTCGCAGGAAAATCGCAAAATCCAGCGTACTGCAAATAGTTTGCCATTTTGCATTCAATCGGCCCGATGTTTTTTAGACTTAGTATAACGAGCCTATGTATACTTGCAAGTTACAATTCATTAATTAAGCAACTTTGTTTCATTCAATGCTAATGCAATCAAGGATAAGGTATGGTCTATTGAAAACTGTGTAGATGAAAAAGAAATCTTTTCAGCGCAAACCTTTGTGGTACGTTGAATTAAATGTGGATTATTAAGTAACAATAATCATGTGAGGTTGAAGAAATTGTTATTATTACTGATTGATTACGCTAAACCTAATTAAAGCGATTACTGTTTAAACAAAGAATTACACCTGTTCTAATTAGCCTAAATATGTAAGTAAGTAATTTATCTCCCTTATTTTATACAACATGAAATAGAAGTAGATTTCTAAGATACAGTATTTTATCATACAAAAAAGAAAGCTACAGTGGCTGCCGGGAAAGTCTCATCCGCAGCAAGGTCTACACCTATTGGATAACGGACGAAATTGCATTAAATGAAAAAAATTCTTGCAATGAATAAAAACTATTCCGGTGAAGACAGGTTGTTGTTTTTTAAAAAAATTGGTAGTATTTGAATTTATTAAATGCGAGGATAACTTATTGAATATTTTTATGACCATGTACATAGGACCGCTTTGAATTAAAATTATATCTACTTTAGGTAAACGGAGCTGGTGATCAAATCGAGTACTGTACTTATGAATACTGTCACTATGTAATACAGTTGGATATTGTTTAAAAATTAATTGAGATAATTGATAACTATAAATATTTGTGAAGGTAAAGATTTTTTTAGTTATGAATATCTTTCTACATAGTCTAAATATCGTAAAGAGTATACTGCACGAATTGCTCGTTTTTGCGTTTTGAAAATAATATCAACGCTACAACTATTTCCAAATATTTCAATTCCGTAGCTCATAATACTTTCGAAATATGCCTGATAGATAACTTTTGCCATGGCAGTACCTAATATTTTGTTAATTCTTTTAATTACACATACAGCGCAACTAAGTCTTTTGTTTAAATTATCAATGAGTGGCAACCAATCGAGATTATTTGATATTTTAAGACCAAGAAACGTTATTACACATGTAGATTTGATTGTGCCATGGTTGAGTTCGTTAGAATATGCCTAAAAATATCAAGGCAAATAGAAAGTGTTGAATAATTTTTCAATTAACAATCCTACTTGTAATATTGCGTTGACAGAAGAAATTGGCGGTATTTAGTCTTCTAAACCGAATTAGAAATTTTAACACTTATTATGTATTATTAACACACGAGTGACGTTTTTGTGAACGTTGTTAGAATTGTTTGAGTAGAAGGGGATCCAACTGAGGGCCAAAAATGGTGGGGAAAGCCACGTGACCTTGGTCATTTTCAACCCCTTGATGGTGTTTTTACCCCAAATTAGTGCCCTTTTGGCTTTTCGGCAGTTCAGCCCCTGGAATGTGGGTGGGTCGGCTTTTTTAGGCGATTTTCAACCGATTGGTAGAACTTTCAGCCCTTGACGGTATTTTCCACCATAATTAAGGCCTTTCTGGCACTATTAAGAGCCTTCTTGGCAGTCAACCCCAGGGTATAGGGATGCAGAACGGATGTGAGGATGGTCACGTGACATTTAGCGCCTAATTAAGGCCTTTCTGTCAGTTCAGCCTATGGAGAGTAGGGAGAGGGAGGAGGGAGGGAGAGGGAGAGGGAGGGAGAGGGAGAGGGAGAGGGAGAGGAGAGGGAGAGGGAGAGGAGAGGAGAGGGAGGGAGAGGGAGGGAGAGGAGGGAGGGAGAGGGAGAGGGAGAGGGAGAGGGAGGGAGGGAGAGGGAGAGGGAGGGAGAGGGAGAGGGAGAGGGAGAGGAGAGGGAGGGAGAGGGAGAGGGAGAGGGAGGGAGGGAGAGGGAGAGGGAGAGGGAGAGGAGAGGGAGAGGGAGAGGGAGGGAGGGAGAGGGAGAGGAGAGGGAGGGAGAGGGAGGGAGAGGGAGGGAGAGGGAGAGGAGAGGGAGAGGAGGGAGAGGAGAGGGAGAGGGAGAGGGAGAGGGAGAGGGAGGGAGGAGGAGAGGGAGAGGGAGAGGAGAGGGAGAGGAGAGGGAGAGGGAGGAGGGAGGGAGGGAGAGGGAGAGGGAGAGGGAGAGGGAGGGAGGGGAGGAGAGGGAGGGAGGGAGAGGGAGAGGGAGAGGGAGAGGGAGAGGGAGGGAGGGAGAGGAGGGGAGGGAGGGGGAGAGGGAGGGAGGAGGGAGGGAGAGGGAGAGGAGAGGGAGAGGAGAGGGAGAGGGAGAGGGAGAGGAGGGGAGGGAGAGGGAGAGGGAGGAGAGGAGAGGGAGGAGGGAGAGGGAGGAGGGAGAGGGAGAGGGAGGAGAGGGAGGGAGAGGGAGAGGGAGAGGGAGAGGGAGAGGAGAGGATTTGGTCGCGCACGAAGAACGTGTTCAAAGCAATTGCATTTTCAAGGTCCTTTCACGTAATTATGTAATTAGCCGGTTTCTCCCTGTCGAGATAGAGAAGAGTGAAAGTTGTTATTGCTGTTGTTACATAAGCGTGGGAAATTCAGAAAATGATTAGTTTATGCTAATGATAGCTGGTAGCCTTTAAGTACTTTATATTATTCAGGTATAAACAAAACGCGGAAAGTAAAGTCTGTAAGCAACAATAACCAGCTGTTTACCCTGTCAAGGCGTTCTTCCAATACGATTATCAGCAACAACCCTGATAAGTGATCGTTTTTTTATTTTAACCCTTATCCCTTATTGTATTTACTTTATTCAATTGCAAGAGGACTGATTTCAACGTTATATATGCTGTATTCAAAACTCAACAATAGTGCTACACGCTAATTGATATTATTATTATGGTTGTCTAATGATAATGATAAGTGTTGGGTAAAATAAAGCAGAGTCCTATACTTGCCTTACGCAATGGAGTCGGCGTTAGCTTCAAATCACATGTGTATTATCAAAATTGAAAATGAAGGTCTGCTTGTTTATTTGCCCACGGAATTTGTCCATTTTCAGAAACGAAATAGTGTGATCAAGTTTGTTTATAAATCTAGGGCCCTTTTGCCAGAGGTATTTCCGATAAGGTACTCCTTGTATGTAAAATAATGTAGTGATCTGGTTTCGAGGTTTGTTATATCTGTTATTGTATAGCCATTTTTACTAATTTAACTTCAAAACGTATTTTTAACACTGTATGCAATACGTTGCGATAGTGTTACACGTTAATTGATGTTCGTAGCAAACTGTAAGTTAAGTCAGACCAGTATGTTTGAATTGAAGCTTTTTGCAAGCTGTATGTTATGATTTGATTGAATTGGTTGAGATTTATTTGCGGATTATCGACTGTTTTCCCACGCCGATGCCCTCACGTTTAGGGTGAGTACCAGCTCTAAGTGTCGGTTAGCCTTTATCTACAAGTAAGCGGTCGCTCATATGAGCTAGGTATGTACAGTAGAAGAATCGTTACCTGAAGGTCGTGGAGAACTGTTAGCACAACTTCTTGTTGATTCGATCGAATTTTATTGACTGATTTGACTAATTACTTGATTGATTGATTTGATATAGTGATTTGTTTGAGATTGATTTGATTTGATTAAGTGACTTGTTTGACATGACCGAGATTGTTTGATTTGGTTTGACATGCTTCGACCCATTTGATTAATTTCTGTCTTTTGACAAGGGGACGAAGGCCGAGACCAAGTTCCGGTGTCCTATACCTGTCTTGCAAGTTACGTTAGGGCCTTATTAGAAAACAATTTCAAATTTCCAGCCAAGGGCGAAGACCTAACAATGGACGACGACCCTAGAAGAAGTTTCGTCCTGCAACCGAGTTAGTATGAGGGTCCTCTTACTAATATACGATTTCAAATTTCTCGCTAAAACAAAAATGTCCGACAAAACAAATTAGCCTACAAAATTGAATTATGACTCATAATTAAAATAAAACTGATTGTGGAATTTTGCAGCAAAGACCCGTGAGCAAATTCCGGTGTCCTGTACCTGTCTCATGAGATAGCATGAGGGCCTACTTATTTCCCGACAACACAAAATTACTGTCAAAATTTAATTATGACTCATAATTAAAAACACATTAATAATAACGGGTTAGGACGTTCAGACTTGCTTATAAAACTAAGACCCTTTTTGACAGAGGTGTTTCCGATAAGACAGATCTTGTATGTAGAATATTTTATTTAACATTTTTTTCCATTTCCAAGAACACTAGCCCCTATTAGAGAAAACATTCATTAGTTTTAAGAAAATACACCGGTAGATTGCGTCACAAGCAATAAATAATTAAAATAATTTCCCAAGCGTTCCCCACGCATGAAGACCCTAAAGCAAGTTCGAAGGCCTGTTTTATGGGCTAGCATGAGGGTTCCACACAATTTCAAATTTCACGGCAGAGCCGAGGACTTTGGTTGACTCATAGTTAAAATAATTGAACTCTGACCTGCCCCGCCCCTTTCCCACGTGACTACCTCCACTTTCAAATTTTCCGCCAAGGAGACGGACTGGACAAGGGCGAAGACCCTAGAATAAACTCCGGAGTCTTAAACCTGTCTTATGAGATAGCATGAGGCCCCACTTACTAGAATACAATTTCAAAATTCTCGCCAAAACAAAAATGGCCAAAACAAGTTTAATTATGAGTCATAATTAAAACAAAATGGCTTCAGAATTTAACGATGACCCAATTAAAAATAAAATGTGAGAATTTAGTTAAGATATATTTAACATAGTCCTATACAGGGGGCTAAGGCCTGAGAACAGGCTTCGTAGTGCTATACCGGTCTTATGAGATAGCATGAGGACCACTTATTAGAATACAAATTCAAATTTCCCTCCATGGCCGCCAGATAAAACAAAATGGACGGCAATCCACACCCACAAGGTGGCCTACAAGTCACAACCACAAAATGACCGTAACCAATCAGAAACCAGGGGCGGAGTCTATGGACTAATCAGAAACTAGGGGCGTAGCCCACACTCAGTCCCTCCAATCATAATACTGCATGCGTGTGCATTTGCGTACTCTCTAAAACTAACAAAAGTAACAAAAAGGTCTTAATTAGGGGCGATAATGTCACGTAACCATCCCCACACCCGTTCCGCACCCCTGAACCCTGGGGTTGACTGCCAAACAGACTCTTAATACTGCAAAAAAGGCCTTAATTAGGGTTGAAAATACCGTCAAGGACTGAAAATTCTATCAGGGGATTGAAAATCGCCCCCGAATAGAAGCCGGCCCCACCCACACCCCAGGGGCTGAACTGCCAAAAATCCTCTTAATACAGCCAAAAGGGCACTAATTAGGGGTAAAAACACCATAAAGAGGTTGAAAACCGCCCCCGAAAAGAAGCCGTCAAAATAGGGATGGGAAATGACCACGGCCATGTGGACCTGACTTCCCCAGCATTTTTGGCCCTAACCAAACAAGAGTACAAGGGGACCCTTTCTACTCTGGTTTTGGGTAAAACTAATTGACTCGTTATCATTTGTTCAAGAGCTTTGTTTTATTATCGTGGAACTTTTTCGTGTTAGTTTATCTTTAAGGAAGTTTGTTGTTCAAACTGCCACTCGCTCATTAAAATAGTTTTTTTTGTTGACTGAAAATGTAGCGTACTTAAATAATTTTAGGGATTGGATAGCGTGACTTCCTTTGAATCAGGTTAGGCCCAGGTTTCATACAGTTTAGCTCCATAATTAAGATAGTAAGATGCACTTCAAAAACGTGACGAGTTTAGTGAGCCAAGTTTTGAGGCGTCGGGGTGGTCTAAATAGGAGTATTTTCCGCCGTTTGGTAGTTCTATAATTAGCTGTGTACTAAGAAAGTTAGTGTATCGCGCATTGAGGTTATTGAATACTTTACGAATCCATCAATTCTATTCGTATCGTTTGGAGCCTTTTATCAAATGGAGCAGCAAGTTCACATTTTCGTCTATGCCGCCTGTTTTGGATTACACTTGTGAAAGAAACCGACGTCTGGCTTGTTGTATTTCACCATGTATTTTAAGATTGTTACTACCGAATATGTTATTAAAAGTTTAAGTTCTCGTTGTCAAACATCGTATTAATATAAATATGTTATTACGTGTTGCAGTCAGTGTACTTTTATTACCGTATCGTTACGTACAAGCTTGACTTGTTTACATTTTGGTGAAAAGAATGTACTCAAATTTTTTGTGTTATGTTGTATTAAATTGGTGTAGACACTAATTTAGGTAATTACGGACTGTGAGTTGCAGCTACAAAAGTTGAATTAAGTGCCAGGTAGTGCTTATTTTCTTTTTTTGGTAAGGACGTTACCTGCACCAGCTGAAAATTTCCATTTATTGAAGAACCTCACGTAAGAACACTTAAACTTCTTTCATTGATTTATGTAGATTTTCTTACACCATTATATACAGTATTCGCCAAAGTAAACAGTACTGAAAACAACAACTCTATTAATCTAAAAACAACAGCTCTATTAATTTTTTTTTGTAATTTATAGTCATGTTTACTTTTATAGTTTTGCAAATTTTTATTATATATGCTGCATTTTCATAAAAAAATATGTAATAAGAACCATATTAAACATTTGATACCAAATTTTTAAATTCTGTAGTCAAAACTATAACTATTTTAATTTTTAGTGACGCTTTGAAAACAATTAGAGAATCTGGACAAACAAATTTTGTTTTGGATTTTTCAGTAGAGGTTATGGATGAAATTTTCGATCAAATACAAAAGGTTGGGTTATTGATGAGTGATTATAGTTACATTGTTCTAAATCTTGATTTTCATACAATGGAGTTACGTACATTTCAGCATTCAGAGGCAAATATAACTGGTGTATGTATCATATGAGGGCTGTTGTCATTCCAGTGAGCCTATCTAGCACACTATGATATTTTTCAAACAATTTGTATTACATTCGAAGCTAGTTGTTTTAAAGTTTAATGACGGTGACAGTTGACAAATATACTTGAACATATAAAGTTTAAATTTATCCTTTGCAGGATAAATCATGGAATTAAACATAAACCGTCATCGAACTGTAATTTTTACAATTTCCAAAGTGGTTTAAGCCGTAAACCATGTTTTGATGAAATCAATAGAGTGTTTGGTTACAAGTCCTGTACATTGAACGGTGGTACAATCAATTTTAACCTGGTCGACTTTTCTTAAATGGTAATTTTAAGCCAAAAACGGTTATTACCGAAAAGAATATTGGTCTTGTTTGGAACATGATTGAAGAGAACCATCATGCTACTGTAAGGAGTATTCATACTATTTTAAAGATTGGCGTGAAAGCAATTAACACAAGCATTTGAACGTTTGTAAGCTTTGTTCTCGTTGGATTTCCCACAATTTGAATTTAGTTTAAAAAGAGGGCTGTGGAAGATAGTGTAGTTATGAAGTAGATCGCTTGGACAATGCATCGTCTCATCTGGTGTTCCTGGAGGAAGCAGCAATCGGCTCCAGCAAAAGTTGTTTGTGAAAAAAAGCGAAATAAAATAATGGTCGCCAACTTTTTTTTGGATTACTGGACAAGTTTCCACTGTAGCACTGGAGTAAAGCCGTAGCGTTAATGCCGAATGGTACACCACCAAGTTATCCAAAATGATCGTGAAATTCGGGAAAGAGGAAGAATCATCTTGCATCATGATAACGGTCGGTAGCATACTGCTGCTCGAACGATTTGCGCATTATTTTCGCATGTAAACGGTTTACGTTTGACATAGGCTGAAAGAAGCGATTGATGCATTTAAAAATGGAATAAAAAACCCTACACGGAAAGATTGGAGAAATTGTTTTGCAGACGGTTTTTCGAGAATGCAAACATGCATTTACTTCCGAATACTTTTAAAAACTATAAATCAACGTTTTTCATCAATAAATTGTGTTTTCCTGTGTTGTGCTTTATTACGCCCACTGGAAAGGGAACTGTTCTCGTATTTCTAATGGTAGAATGTATACAAAAAAAAATTACTAACTATTTCACATTGTTGAATTCCATCAAAACATTGTAATACAGGCCACCCCAACAGTGCGTCCATAACTTAATACCTTAAATTTAATGAAAGTGCTTCACAGATCTCAATTATTCTTGCAGTTTCGCCTCATTGATCCGTCAAATCCATTACTTCATCATCTCCTTAATTTAATTAAACAAAAACAAAAAGGTCCAAAAATGAAACGCAATATTATGGATTATAAGTATAAATTAGAAAGCTCGCTTGCGTTACTTTTTGACGCTGTCAATTTAACAGCTACAATTATTAATGAGTATGGTTTGATGCAAACAAAACCATTAAACTGCAATTCAGGGTCTAGTTGGGAATATGGAAGTACTTTATTTAATTTTCTTAAAATGGTAATAAATAATTCCTAATTATTATTCTTGTATCGCTGCCTTGTAACTTTAGAAAACATTTTATGGATTAAGTGGGCATGTGGAGTTTAATAACTACGGATTTCGAACTCAATTCCATTTAGATGTAATTTCATTAACTGAAGAAGGATTAAAGAAAATTGGAACGTGGAATACTACAGATGGTCTAAAAATTTTACGTAACGAGCTCAAAAACGGTAATCCTAAAACGGATTTAAAATATGCACATTTCAACGTTATGGTATGTTGGGTAATAGTGTATTTTAAATTTAATATATACCAAATGTCTAGAATATTCATTAATTTAGATTCAACCATATGCAATGTTAAAAAATACTTCAGAAATGATGACTGGTAACGAACAGTTTGAGGGATTTTCAATTGACTTAATCCATCAGCTTTCTTTGCTAGAAGGATTTAAATACACATTCATTCGAAATGAAGATGATTTAAATGGTAGCTTAAATACTACAACTGGGAAATGGAATGGCATGATTGAAGATGTATTAACAGGAGTACGATAAATAACACAATATTAACCATATAATAATCTTAATTTTTCCAGAAAGGTGATATGGCTATCGGAGATTTGACAATTACTCAAGACAGAGAGAAAGCGGTGGATTTTACCGAACCTTTCATGTCATTAGGAGTACAAATATTATACAAAAAACCAACAACATCATCACCAGACTTTTTTTCATTTGCTGCACCATTTACATCGGAAGTTTGGCTTCTCTTTATTGTGACTTTTTTCTTAATGACATTTATGCTTTTCGTCATTGCTCGAATAACTCCCTCGGAATGGGTTAATCCATATCCTTGCATAGAAAATCCACAATATTTAGAAAATACATATCATATTGGAAATTGTCTTTGGCTGATAATTGCAAATTTAATGCAAGAAGGTGCAGATTTTGGTCCGAGGTATTCTACAAGAAATCTGATTCAAATGATATGTTTTACATTTCAGGGGTTTGTCTACAAGGATATTAACCAGTTTCTGGTCTTTTTTTATTTTAATTGTAATTTCAACGTATACGGCTAACATGGCTGCCTTCCTTACCACCGAGAAGGAAGAATGGGCTTTTACTAATATACAACAATTGGTTAATAACTCAGAAAAGTTGGGTATAAAATATGGTGCAGTAGGAACGGGCGCTACCTTTAAATTATTTAAGGTAATAATTTGTTTATTTACGATCCAATAGTAAATACGTATACAGGTGTCCCGTAAATAAGTACCGTAAATGAGAGAAATGTTAGATCGTTAAGAAATATTTAAAATACCTAAATACAATTTTTCTCTAACTTTGTTAGTTTGTGAAGAAATACACATTTTATTGCATATCTTTTCGGGGGATAGAAATATAAATTTAAAATTTTTTATAGGTTATAGTCTCAAATTCAATCACACTTCAAAGTACATTGATCCAAAAGCTTAAGAAAATTCTGAAATACACACCCTGTACAAATAAAAATTCCCAAATCATAAGACGTTAACATGAATACTTTTTAAGTATCCTTCGTATACCTGTAAAATTATATTTCTAACTGTTATAAAACTTTGAATTAAATCAATATTCCCAATTTAGAAAATTCTAAATAAAATAAACGAAATCGGTTTAACAATGAATTGTTATCTCAACAAAATATTCGTTGATTGCCGAATAATTCAAACATTGAGCGGTTAGTGCTTGTATCATGAATAATATCGTTATGCTTTATTAATACTTTATCTTTAAAATCGTATTTACACATTCATTAATAGGTTTAAACTTTAATACTTCAAAACTGTAATTTATGCTGAATTTAAAAAAAATAATAAGTACTTTGTTAGTAGTATTCTGCATTAATATTTCAAAGCCAAAGCGAAATTTTGTGATCGATCTGGCTCATTACGCAATTTCCAATCTATCCCTAAATTCGAAAATATGCAATTAGACACACAGTTGCACAAATAAACGACAAAATAAATTAAACAGTCTATATATATATATATATATATATATATATATATATATATATATATATATATATATATATATTACAAATTCGCATGTAAATATATACAACGGTATTGTTTAAAGAAACCACCAAACATATCAATACGTTAAGACTAAAATTTCCCAATTCATAACACTAAAAACAACAAAATGGCTAAAGTTCGACTACCTCTTTTACCTTGAATGAACGGTAATTAACGCAACAATAACAAAAAAAATGTACTTAAAAGATAATCGTACTTGTCTTGGATCAATAAAATTTAAATCTAATTCTTACATATTACATTAATTAATCCTTTTTCGGTGCGGTAGTTGTAGTATGATCTGCTTTCGGTAAACCTCTTTAAATTCTTAGATACAATATGCACAAAACACAATAGGTAGCCGTATTTACGCTACGCACTCGACTGTAGTACTCACTAACGTAGTGTCTATGGTTTGTTCATTCGCATACCGGGTATAGGGGCTCTTTAGCCTAACATCACATCACCTCATACTGTGATGTTTGCCCTTCAAAACGTTTACCACAATGGAAAATGGTTACTTCCATATAAACATTAAAGTTCTTATTTGCTTTTATTCAATCAATTTGATATTGCTTACGATTGCACACATTCAATGTCAATGATGATTCACCAATAACTTAACTAAATTTTACAAAGTTTTCTTTCGGTCACTTAAAAGGTCACCTTCACTTTTCTTTGTACTAATATTAGGTGACGCGTCCCACAATTGAACACTAATAACAAAATCTATGCTGTGTTAACTTCTAAGCACTTTTTTTCCTTGAATAAAATGACTAATGCTTCCTTCAGATCACAATATCTTAAATTATTTATTTATGAATGCCTATATGATTTATCCCCTTATGGGTTAATGCAGTCGTTACACTTGCTCTGTTAACACTATAATATTCACAAATAAACTCCAACACTAACCATTCTAATGGTTATGCAATGGACGCGACTCTTACTCAAACTCTGCTTGAACTATTTAAAACCTCTAACCAACTAACTAACCCCTCAAATTTGACACACTCTTATATTCCTTCTGTCCGTCATATTGCCAATACGTCACAATAAATTCGCGCTAAGATCAAAATTTACCTATCTCAATTGAGTATTACCGCGCCGAAGGTTCCATTGTGGAAGAAGAGGCCAACGATGCGAAATAAGCGTAGCCATCTTAAATTACTTTGTAAGAAAACTTTCTGAAGAAATCATCAATTGCACTTGCATTTGCTCTGTAGATTAAACAGATTATTCCACAACCTTCTATGCAAATCTCACATGTGGGCGAATTCTATTTCCACACAATTTAGCGAACTCGCTCACATTCTATCACTTTATTCTTGAAAATGCATCGATTTACCATTATTGCACCATATTACAAAATCTCTGCAGACAAAAATATGCATACATATTCCCTACTGCACGTTAATAAAATATTAATATATCATAAACTCACTAACTCATACGTTTACAACTATTTGTTTAGTCCAAATTCCTCCACACACAGTAGCAAAAGGACCAGTAGTTTTACCAGTGCTGTATCAATAAAAATTTACTCAAAACATTATTTCTCAACAAAATTTAACGCTTTCAACACGAAAATCTTTCTACTTTCTATTCAAATATTCCTTCACACGATAACCAATACCTCACTAAATAACAGTGGCGTATTAATTACACCAACTTACATTACGCATACTCAAAAAAAATTGTTTCATGCAAACTCGCTTCAGCTACATTCAAAATACTACACATACATGGTGCATCAAAATAACCTTACAAATGTCGATTCACCCTATTTACTAGCCACTTTAAACTTTAATGTTCCTCAGTTAGTTACTCGTATGAATGATACGTAAGGCTGTCAGTTCAGATTTGGCACTCCACTGTCAACAAAATATCTACCTTAATAGATATTAACTTCAACACATTTCATACAATATGTTTTGCTGTTGAAACAGTACAAACCATTTTTTAGTCTCTTTTCATTATAGACATACCGCATTTAATTCTATTATAATCTTGTGCCACTTCCGGTAATTCACTCTTCTTTGTCTAGTTCTGTTGTGTAAGAATTTTTTCTCGCTATATAATTTGCTAAATTTGTCCTGTAATTGGTGTAAAACTGTTGGGCAAATAAATATTATTATTACAATTATCATCCTGACTGAAAGTAGCGGATTTTGGATTATACTTTGATTTATTTAAGAATTAATTTAGTTATTAGTGCTTTTACGTCAAAACACATCTTTATATTTATATATTTCGATTTCGGTTGAATCCTTCTTAAGTAACATACATCGAACTAACGTTTAAAAAAAGATGGACATTAGGTTACAATACATTTTGTAAAATGGTATATATTTCTGACAAACCTTCTAAATCTTTTTATTGTCACACACAATTTTATTATTAAATTTGATATATAGCATTTCCAAAACTAACCGTTCTTACCTTCCAACCTAAATATGTAGGTAAAGAAGGTTATGGAATCGACCTTCTTTTTACTATAGCTAAATCGATTTTTCAATACGTGTGTGTGTGTGTATGTGTGTGTGTGTGTGTGTGTGTGCTGTCGTGCGTGTGCGTGTGCGTGCGTGCGCGTGCGCGTGCGCTGCGCGTGCGTGTGCGTGCTGTGCGTGCGTGTGCGTGTGGTAGGTAAGATTGGAGACTTCTGGGACACATCACAATTCCAAGGTCCCACATTTCCAAGGTTGCCACAAAACCAAGGTCCCCACCGTACCAAGGTCAAAAAGCGCAATGTGTGACCTATACATATCATTACCACAAAACCAAGGTCACAAACCCCGCTTTCTGTTCCACAATTACAAGGCCATCACTGTGACCTACTTTAAAACCCCGCTTGCCTGTTCCACAATTACAAGGCCATCCGTGCGACCTAACGCGTTCATGTTCCACAATTACAATAACATCCGTGTGACCTGGTTGCCACTCTTACCCACTTGTATTTTTACCCACTCACAAAAGAAGAAAACGATATGTTAATATATTTAATTAATGTAGAAACATGTACAAATGTATTACTCAGATATATGATTTTCTTTAGAATAAAACATTTTGATTTAGTACAAGTGCAGAAGGTCCTTCCACTTCCGTTTCAGTACATCTGCGCGGACGTGGTGCGAGGAGCTGAGCATAAGTGCATTATGGTGCTCATCGTAGATGTTCCTGTAACGGATTGACATCTGGCTGCCATCGGTTTATTCTAGCCCCACACATGAAACGTTCAACCGTATCGTCTGAAGATGTGGAAATGAATCCTGCTGCAGCAAGCGATGAGGGTGAGTGAACTCCAGACCATGTTCGATACGTTAGTAATCGTTTATCGAAACAGTTGTAATACTGAGGATAATAAAAGTTTGGGTCACACATGTTAACATCAACGAAAACAGTATGATACTGACAGGAAATAATTTATTCTATACAATATATGCAATATATATAACACATATATACAATATGTACAATATATACAATAGATACAGTAAAAAAAGACTACTCGTCTATGTAGCACACCTCATCACACAGTATGCATGAGTCATCATCGTACACATCGTATAACTGTGTGAGAGGCCTCACGACGAGCACCAATAATATTCGTGATAGGTGGTATCGCGCAGTCCAGCGCTCCATATGCATATGATGGTCCACTACGCGGTAATCTCCTGGTTTCACTCGGGCGAAACAGCAATGACACAAACGCATGAAGTCCACCAGATGGTAGCGAACATATATTGATACAATGTGGGCATATGCTGTTACACGGCTTGCCGAAAAGTGCTCGCGTATTACCTTGCTTAATTCGGTATACCACGCTGAATTCCACTGAACCAGTTCATAATTATTTCGTAGCACTTTGGTTATGGAAGCCGGTAGTATTCCTTTCTTTTCAAAATTTACCCAGTTCGGAATTAATTGACATGTCCGTCGCGTACTAATTTGAAATAGGTTTGTGGTTGGTACACTGCAGAGTCTTCCAATCGTGTTGCACTGGAGTAACTGACATAGTGAAGATCGGTAACTATGGTATATGTAAAACCCCTCCCTTTAAGTATACGAATAATACTGAATGGGGTATGTAACCTTGTGTAGTGAACTTGTTGTGGCAAAGTGGAACAACAACCTTGAAATAAGTATGCCTAGGAATCCTTGAAGTAGTGGTGAATACAAGGTTGGAAAAAACAAAATGAGAACTTGAAGTAGTGGTGAATACAAGGTTGGAAAAAAACAAAATGAGTAACAGCCTTGAACGAAAAGGAAACCTTGAAAAGCTGTAACCGACAAGACCGCTAAAGCAATGTGTGGTATAATCGTGAAGGTCACGTAAGTAGCCTTGAGGAGGGTACATAGTGGGGAGAGTGTCATATATAAAGAGAGGAATGTATGTAAAGCCAGTATCGTATATAATGGATAACATCGTACGTCAAGCCATAGAAAAGGCGAAGATTATCGGTGCTATAAGTTCAAGTAAATATTGCGATATTTTGCTTAATAATGTGCATTATTTCTTAAATAAAAGTAAAACAAAGTTTGTTAGTGTCGGTCTATCACCCAAATTTGGATTTGAGCCAGTCGTAAAACTCGGTGGATCGAAGAGTGGTGGAGTGGTGTTTGACAAGCAGGAATGGCGTATACTTATGGATAATCAAGGGTAATTACTAATTATTTCTACAGTCCTGAAGGAACATGGCTACCTACCAAACTGGGATCGAAGACTGTCTCGTACGAAAATATTAACAAGAAAAAATTATACGCCTCTGTGATAGTGAAGAGTTGATGTCTATTTAGGATGGGAGTCTATAGAACAGTTATGGAAGCTTTTGAAGATAATATATTACCGATTGGAGTTGGCAGATACTGTGAACTTTCCAGAGTTTTATAAAACCTAATAAAGTCGGCAGCGGCAATTCCTGAATGTAACATTCACCAAGTTATAGGTCCATTGCATGATGTATTTGAGGTCAACATAGCCTGCCTTCTGGAAATGGAAGAATTTGCCAAGGAGAAACTATATATGGATATGGATCTTGCCAAACCTATAACTGAAAGGGGGGTAACGCTTGTAGTCAATAGTGGATAGTATTAGATGTTAGTCAATATGTGGATGTGTTATAGTGCGGAGTCGTGGCCTAAAGCTGTAGATTGTGTTAGTGCAGTCCAAAGACTAATATGCCAGTTACAATCATTAGAATTCGATGCTGATCATGAAAAAGTGTATGGAATGGGTAGATTTAGTGATGACTATTTAAATAATCTAGTTAATAAGTATGGGGAGGAATACGCCTTTGTGAAAATACTTAACATCGCATGTAGGTGATATAGAGTGTATTTGTTGTATAAAGCGATTAATAGAAGACCTTAAAGAAATATCATTGGAACAATTTATACACGAAATAGAAAGATATTTACCGAATTTTGAGCCATCAGATGACGACTCACCCAGTGAAGAAGGTGTGCATTAATGAGTCCAAAACGTAGTTCACTACATAGTAGTATGGGAGTTGCGCACAGGCATGCGCGAAAAGGAGAATGGGAACAAATAGCTAGAGATTCTGCACGATTTAAAAAGAATAGATGATTGTGGTAATATAATTTCACCAATTTTCGAAAAACAGCATCGTGAGTGTGTGTTTGTCAGACGCTTTAGTAGTATGTAGTGATATATGTATAGGATAGTATTAATAAAAAAGTAAAAAAGATCTGTTTATTGCATATTAATATTACAGTATATATAATTAAGGTTAATTAGCGTATTACACAATGTCTTTGGTAGAAATCCAGGAATTGTGAGAAGTATCAAAACCCAACCACTTAACGAGAGCTTTATTCCCTTGACGTCGGATGACACGTTCAACTAGATGAATGTCTGGATGTTTAACACTTTGTAGTTCGGGCTCATAGAACCGACCTTGAATCTCTTCATCTCGACTATCACGTAATGTGTAGGTGAGTGGGCTGAACGTTTAACTGTTGATATTCGAAAGACTTCGTAACTCCAATTAGGTGTGTACCCTTAGAGAATATGCTTCTATGTTTGCTAATGCGTACATGTTCCCCACTTTAAATTTAGGTGTTTTACGGTCAAGAATTTTTGACATTTTAAATGTTTTGAAATAGATGCACTATTTTTTCCGATACATCTACCGGTTTGTATCCAGTTGTTCTATGCTTTCTTGAATTATACCCGGCGACAATGTGCGGTAATATTGATAGCCACTTATAGGATCCTTGCATGCTGAAGGTTTTCCACATTATTGCTTTAAGGGTGCGATTTACACGTTCGACTATACTACTTTTCAAGGTGGAATAACTACTGTAATGATTGATATTAAATTTTTCATTACTTTTTGAATTCAGCATTATAGAACTCAGTTCCCATATCAGTTTGTATATGTAGGTGTCCTTTTCAAACCAGACAAAAGTTTATCCATTACATCCTCGACCAGTTTACCATTCTTGCGTTTGATGGGAAAGCCCAGACATATTTAGAGAATGCATTTATTATTACTAAAATGTATCGAAATCCTTTATTCATCCGAGCATATGGTATCATTTCCACTAAATCAGCTTGAAATAGATCATTTAAACCTTTTAGTACAATACAACGCCGCGGAAAATTTCTTCTTGCAGGTTTGTGCAGTTCTTCGACAACATCGGCTTTACTCATTTTTTTGTGCTTTGGATTTTACTACGAACTCTACGTTGAATATCGTTGCAGTTGAAAACTTTACAAACGTCGGCATGGTTACACGAATTACATCGTTCCTCTTAAGAGGTTGACCAATTACATCCTTTGCCAGCTCAAATGTTGTACCATCTATGTTAAGCTCAAGAGTTGGATGACTCCACCTGCAATGTACTATAGTACCGTCGTTACAGGGATAGGTATATTGATCACCTACGCACGGTAGATAGACTAATTGTCTTCTTTGTGGCGAATCCAGAAAATGATATGAAAGTTTCATAAGACAGATCGCTATGATGAACAATATGTTTCCCAAATTTATCCACTGTCATTTGATTTATCTATTGGCATCACTGGTGGAATATAGTACTATCTTTAGTGATAGTCGTAGTAACAATGAAAGGAAATGACTATAGTGGTAGGTTTATAACAAGTTCTGTTACTTTATTACTTTTGCGTTACGTAGTTCATCATATATATATATATATATATTATATATATATATATATATATATATATATATATATATATATATATATTATTGTGATTGCTAGTATTTCCTGCCGACATTGATCCTAATAATTCCCTTAACCAATCGACTAACTTATTCGGATTATTCCACGGTACAAACTCAATAGGTTTATTATTGTATCGCAATAGCTGCAGTCCACCACCTCTTTTGGATATAGAAGTTGTTCGAGATCTGGTGGCTGGAGGTGCAATAGACGATGTGGAGAACGTTTTCTAGGCTGAAGTAATGGTTTAATGATTTCAAGGTACTTCTTACTATTAGTTCCTCGGATTTGATCATCAGAGTTATAATTACGTCGGGCAGCATGCGTACGACGCAAAATGTCATTGTAGCTGTAGATCCCTCTTTTGTATCCCGTAGGAACTTTTTAAAAAGTAGTTCATATAATCCCGGTGTTCCCTCATAATCTAGGGATGATCCATCGGGAAGAGCGATTCGCAAATTTTCTCCAACAAAATCTAGTTCAGCATCGCCTATAAAAAATTTCTCTTCTTCAGGAATAAAATGCACACCGTACGTTAAGTCATATTCATCTTCGGTATCTCTAAAGATACCTTCGACGTAGTATTTCGCTAATCCTTGGTATTGATTAAGATACTCTTCAAAGGCGGGTTGAGATCCAGCAGCTAGTAGTTCCGATTTCAATTGTTGTAAAGTAGGAATTTCCACCTCGTCGTCATGTGTGACATCAGCAATTACAGATTCTTGTAGAGGTGTGGGAATGGTGTCAGGAACAATAGTACGCGGCTCCTTACGTATTCTAGAGGATTTCGGTGTATAATGTAAAAATACTTCATTTTCATGTGCAATGGACTCCTTTTTTCCGACTTCTGGCGTAAGGGGTTCAGCTTTGATGAGAGAACCATCATTTTAGTAATTAATTGCGTATCTACCGGTACTAAGAGCGCTTCAAAATCTGCATATATTACGAATGGTAGAACCATTTGTTTCTGATAGTTCGAAACGCGAGTATATTTTCCGCGTAGAATTCCCCGGTTATGTCTTTTTTTTGTTTCACGCCCGGTAATTTTGTATATACGAAGTTACAGTCGTGTGACACGTGTCGGGTTAATTGCTCCTCGGATCTAAAGTAATACAAGCATGCATCACAAAAATACATTGCTCCGTTCCGCCGAGTTATTTGGTTGCTAAGTAAACGAGAAAAATTTTTTATCCATACATAATGCTGATTATCTGTTTGGTTACTGACTAATAATAATAAATTGACATGAACTGCCTTTTGGCTTTGGTATAATACAGAGGCCCCACTACCTCTGTGACACGCTGACCATCACGATAGGTATCGTCTAACCCATAAACATTGATGGAAATGTTGTTATTGCTCTCAAACGTTGAAATATTCGTCAGCTTAACAGGGAACTGTACACCATTCCAGTTGAATAACGTCTGGATATCAGGATAAGAAGATGTGCGTTGTGGTACTCCCGTTGGTGTCACTAGTGCCGATACAACAGCCCATGCAAAGCAGCAATTATCATTATTTTTACATTGACTATGGCGTGTTTATGTGCGATTTCGGCGGGGACAGCCATATAGGATGAACCAGTGGTGGGAGAAAATTTAAGCAGGTTTACCTCTATATACACGAATTGCACCAGGGACCACCCTAAAACAGTTGTTACTAATCGATTACACCATGACTCACACTTACCAGAATCTTTATGCTGAAATTCGGATTGCTTTGCATCCAATATTTCACTTATTCTTTGGAAATACTCTTCTACCACCATCCCTACACTTAGAATATCATACTTAGTCTGAAAGGATTTCAGTTCTGTGCTTTCCCTACTGTTCAAAAAGTATAAACCAAACAGCTCAACATTACATTTTAATGAGTAGTGTTTCTGCAACTGATTTTGTACTACCTTCAATACGTTCCCTTTAACCTCTGCCATAAAGGTGGACACATCAGTATGAGTATTGCATGGTGACAGGCGGTACGACACAATGCGTTGTTTAAACGCATTTCGAATCACTTCAACCCCAGTATCGACAAGCAAACATACATTTGCTTTGTGCCTATTGCTTCTGAGGTGTCCTTGGAATGCATACCTAGGTACATCCATTGAACAATCTGTGCAGTGCACACTCACCACCTTTTTTCGGTTGTACCGGTTTATCGCGTTGGTCAGACTTCCGCTTCCTTGAGTTGCTCAACCCTGATGGTCCGGGTTTCGCATTATCCTTCGCATAGTTTACCCCAGATGGTCCTGGTTGCACAAAGGAATCAGTAACATGTCCATGTACTGCTTTGTTATCCTTGCACCACATTGCTCCCTGTGGTTTGGTTTTGTAACGAAACCTCCTGCATGCCAGATGGTGGAGTAGATACTGACATCCAGCATGCTGTTTTTGATGTCTCAGTAAAGAATCCTTTCGAGAAAATTTCTTGAGACATTCACATTGGAACATTTTTGCTGCAACAAAGAAAGAATAATAACTATATGCTGAAGTGTAGGTTGATGTGATTAAGGGTACTATACGTGTTGGATAGGAAGGGTAGCCGGGAGAGATACAATACGAAACTAACACTTACTATTCTTTGAAGACATGATGTAACACTGCTTTATAAGACTTGAAACTTTACTTGGTGGCGCATAAAGACGGACTAACACTGTAGTGGAACCGCTCCGTCTTAAATACAAAATTTGAAGTGTTGAGTGGGGAAGTGGAATGAGGGCAGAAGTGGTGAATCCGGACTCCCTTTCCCCAGATAAGCGAGTCACTACCTAAATTAAAAATATCATTGTTCACATTAGAAATTCTTTTACTTCTATACATAAGTTCCAACATAATCCTTGTTACACCATTGAAAATCTTTCATTCCAACCTACATATACATATGTAGGTATAAAAGGTTATGAAATCCACTTTTTCACTATCGCTAAATCGAATTATTAGCTCATTTTACAACTTTTGACCCAAGTTTCGTCAAGATCGGTCATGATGTCTGGATGTCTTATCTGTGTATGCATGTATGTTCATATCCACGATAACTCCAGTAGGTATGTTGGACACTTGGCCAGACAGTTCGTGCGCAACGCCTGAAAAATCCCCATGTGGGAGTTACATTATAGGAAGTTAAACAGGATCCGTTTTGAACTGTATTTGAGCTATATTTGAGCTGGTTTTGAGCTGGTTTGAGCTGGTTTGAGCTGTATTTAAGCTGGTTTGAGCTGGTTTTGAGCTGGTTTTGAGCTGGTTTGAGCTGTGTTTAAGCTGGTTTGAGCTGTATTTGAGCTGTTTGAGCTGTTTTTCAGCTGTATTTGAGCTGGTTTTGAGCTGTATTTAAGCTGGTTTGAGCTGCTTTTTTGATCTGTACAGATTCCTGTTTAACCTTGCTATAATGTATTACATGGGGATTTGGGTTCAGGCAGTTGCGCACGCAACTGTCTGAAGTGATACCTACTATCTCAGAACGAAAGACCTACTTGCTTAAAATTTCTATTTAAGCTTCTTCTCATTTTGAAATAGAACTGATTAAATTTCTGGCAGAACTCCAGCGACGGAGAGGAGTTTCTTAGGGTTATTTTTGTTTTTATCAAAATAGTTCTAAAACAGTTGCATACTTCAAGTAATAAAAGTACCCACACATAGACCTTAAACATATATACTAATTATATTCTGTACCTTTTTTATGCAATGCATAATTTAGCTGCAAAAATCCTACGGTGAAATTTTAATGTTGGTTCAACTTTTTTCAATATCTAAATAACAATTAGTTTCATAAGGAAAGGTGTACATATTTTTAAAGAAAATTTAAATTCTACATAACTTTTATCTATAAAGTTGTGTACTATAACCAAGAAGAGCAACGGTATAGGATTTTGTGTAATAGGCGTATGTTGGGTTCCTAATCGAACTTTCTGTAATAACTTATAAACTGGTTATGGAAAGCCTGCTTTAGCAGATAGTTGAAAAACAAGATTTGGTTTACCTGCTGGGTGCTTCATTGTTGCTATGTCAGCATATATTAGCACCTCGTGTTTACTTTATTACAGGTATTAAACATATATAATTGTGATTTTCCTGCTTACTCAAAATCAATAAAAACACTTATCTAATAATAATAAAAATACTTTATTTACAGGAAAAACGGAATTACACGTTATAATTACTAAATGACTTTGTATAAGCGCACCACTAATGAAAAATAGAAATAACAATACAAAATGCATACATAAGGAAAGTGTTTTAAATGAATAACATATATGAAAAACCAGTTTATGCAGAATTGTTAATTCGTCTGATGACATGTTTGTAGAGCAGGTTCATTTGCAGGTTTTGTCAGATTCTAATTAACTTTTTATTTTCAGCCAGAATTAATTTTAAACATATTTAAAATAAAACATGATTTCCTTTATTGCAACTTCATTATAAGTACGCACATACCATTAATTAAAATCGTTCAATAAGAAATGTATTTGTTAAATAAATATCAATATTTTAAATTCTAAGGAAATAAGAAAAGTTGCATTGTTGTACTACAACTTATTAGCATACTAGACTTGTTTATGAGTGAAAAAACTACTAAAACTGGGTTGACCTTTGTACGCTAAATTTATACAATTATATGGAAACGATATAATTACAGGTTTTATCAGTCTCATCGTGAATATATATAGCTAAATTCCTTTAGCTTTAACAATTAAAATAAAATTTAAAAAATTGAGAACATTAATTGCAATTTTTATATAAAAAGAATGTATTATAGATTCTATACATTATATACGTGCTCTGCAAATGAGTGTTAACGAACTGATATTAGTAATATTTACTTTACATACGCTCTTCATTAATACCAAAAATTTATTATTTTATTTATTAATTATACTTGCAGTATAATTAGCTAAATAAATGGTATTGTTTTGCAAGTCATAGTAAATAAACTAATAAGTATTAAATATTGTTTAAATCAATGCAATAGTTGACTATTACAATATAAGGTCACCTGTCTCGACTAAATCCGCAATATGTCTCATATTCGCTTGACTGCTAAAAGTTGTTTATTACTTTGTATTAAGCATAAATTTTTTAATACTCGTAGTTGATCTAGGTCACTGCCAGACACCTGTAACCAATCACAAAGCAGTTTCAACCGTTTCAAGGCATCTTCTGGCTATATAAGAGGTGCATAAAACGCATTTACGTTATGTTCTCCAGTAGTCCAAGTCTTTCACTACAGTATGGGTTGCTGAGACTGGCAATCTAGCTCGAGATCAACACTTCCTTGGGGTCTGCAAGTCTTAGTTTACACCTTAGTAGGGTTGCTGAGACTGGCAATTCTACCAAGGCCTTCTCAGCATTCTGTCTCGACCTACAACACTTCCTTGGGTGTGCAAATCTAACTTTGCACCCTCAAGGCCTTCTTAGCAGCATCCACTTAGTCAGTTATACGGACCTACTGCGTCGTCGGTAAGCATAATGTACAGTGAATGTGTGAATGTGAGGTGTGAGTGTGAGTGTGAGTGTGTGTTTCAGTGTGTGTGTGTGTGTGTTTGAGTGTGGTGTGTATTTCAGTGTGTGTGTGTTTGAGTGTGAGAGCGCTGAACGGCTTGGTACCACCTGTCACACGGTGAATACTGGTGTTCCTCATGTTGAGCACCCCAAACACAACTTTTGATGTGTACGATGACGACTATTATATATATTATGTGATGAAGTATGTTATGTTGATTCTTTATTTTTTTATGTATCTCTTGACTATAGTGTATAGACTGATTATTTCATGTCAGTCTAGTAGTGTGTTTATCGCTGCTAACATGTGTGACCTAAACTTTTATAATCCTCAGTATTACAACTGTTTTGATAAAAGCTTACTAACGTATGTACTAAATCAACATGTTTTATCCTACAGCAAATTATACATCTGAGTAATACATGTTTCTAAATATAATTTATATGTCTTTCTTTCTACATGAATTAAATATATAATTTGAACATGTCTTTCTTTCTACATGAATTAAATATATAATTTGTACATGTCTTATTTCTATATACAATTTGTACATGTCTTTCTTTCTACATGAATTAAATATATAACTTGTACATGTCTTTATTTCTATATACAATTTGTACATGTCTTTCTTTCTACATGAATTAAATATATTAACATATCGTTTTCTTTTATTTTGGTACAAAAGTGAGGGTGAGCAAAAAGCATACAAGTGGGCAAAAAACATACAAGTGGGGTATAGAGTAGCAACCAGGTCACACGGATGTTCTTGAAATTGTAGAACAGGAAAGCGGGTTTGTGACCTTGGTTTTGTGGTAATGATATGTAATTAGGTCACACGGATAGCCTTGTAATTGTGGAACAGGAAAGCGGGGTTTGCGACCCTGGTTTTGTGGTAATGATATGTAATTAGGTCACACGGATAGCCTTGTAATGTGGAACAGGAAAGCGGGGTTTGCGACCCTGGTTTTGTGGTAATGATATGTAATTAGGTCACACATTGCGCTTTTTGACCTTGGTACGGTGGGGACCTTGGTTTTGTGGCAACCTTGGAAATGTGGGACCTTGGAATTGGTGTCCCAGAAGTCTCAATCTTACCTACTGTGTGTGCGTGTGCGTGCGTGTGCGTGTGCGTGTGAGTGTGGTGTGCGTGTGCGTGTGATGTGCGTGTGCAGTCTGTGGTATGCTGTGCGTGTGATGTGCGTGTGCGTGTGCGTGTGATGTGCTGTGGTGTGCGTGTGCGTGTGCGTGTGCCTGTGCGTGTGCGTGTGGTGGGCGTGTGCGTGTGCGTGGATGTGCGTGTCGTGTGCGTGTGCGTGGTTTGGTGGGTGCGTGGGTGCGCTTGCGTGGGTGCGTGGGTGCGTTGCGTTGCGTGCGTGCGTTGCGTGCGGCGCGCGCGCGTGCGTGCGTGCGTGCGTGCGCGCGTGTTCACGTGCGCGGTGCGTTCGTGCGCGTGCTTACGCGCGTGCGTGCGCGTGTGCGTGTGCGTGTGCGTGTGCGTGTGCGTGTGCGTGTGCGTGTGCGTGTGCGTGTGCGTGTGCGTGTGGTGTGGTGTGCGTGTGCGTGTGCGTGTGCGTGTGCGTGTGCGTGTGCGTGTGCGTGTGCGTGTGCGTGTGCGTGTGCGTGGCGTGGAGTGTGCGTGTGCGTGATGTGCGTGTGCGTGTGCGTGTGCGTTGTGTGGTCGCTGGTGGGTGCGTGGGTGCGTGGGTGCGTGGGTGCGTGGGTGCGTGCGTGCCTTGCGTGCGTGCGCGGTGGCGTGCGCGCGTGCGTGGTGCGTGCGCGTGCTTGAGCGTGCGCGCGTGCGTGCGTGCGCGTGCTTCGCGTGCGTGCGCGTTTGCGTGTGCGTGTGCGTGTGCGTGTGCGTGTGCGTTGTGTGGGTGCGTGGCGCGTGCGCGTGCGTGCGCGTGCGTGCGCGGTGCGTGCGCGTGCGTGCGCGAGTGCGCGTGTGCGCGCGTGCGTGCGTGCGTGCGTGAGTGAGTGCGTGCGTGTGTGTGTGTGCGTGTGTGCGTGCGTGTGCGCGAGACGTATGAGCGCATGCGCGTGTACCATGATCGTGAACGTTCGCTGTGCGTGTGCGTATAGTGTACGTGTACGTGTGCGTGAGCGTGTGCGTGTGCGTGTGCGTGTGCGTGTGCGTGTGCGTGTGCGTGTTGTGCATGTGCGTGTGCGTGTGCTGTGCGTTCATGTGCGTGCGTGTGCGTGTTCATGTGCGTGTGCGTGCGAGAACTGCGCGTGTGCGTGTGCTCGCGTGCGTGCGTTTGTGTTCGCCTGTACTCGCGTGTGTTCATGTGTTACGTGTGTTCACGTGTTTGTGTTTCGTCTGTTCGCGTTCGCGTTAATCGCTTGTTCTCGCGTGTCCTCGCATGCGCACGCGCGCTTTGCTGGAGTGTGTGTGTGTGTGTGCGTGTCGTTTCGTGTGCGTGTGCGTGTGCGTGTGCGTGTGCGTGGTGCGTGTGCGTGTGCGTGTGCGAGTGCGGTGCGTGTGCGTGTGCGTGTGCATGTCCATGTGCGTGTGCATGTGCATGTTCATGTGCGTGTTCGTGTGTGTTCGCGTGTGTTCGCGTGCGTGCGTTCTGTGGTCGCGTGTATTCACGTGTGTTCACGTGTTTGCGTGTTTGCGTCTGTTCGCGTTCGCGTGTGTTGTCCTCGCGTGTCCTCGCATGCGTACGCGCGCGGTTTGTGTGTGTGTGTGTGTGTGCATTGCGCGCGTCAAGGGCGCGTGGTCGCGCGGCGTGGGCGCGTGGACGCGTGACCTCGTGTGCGCGTAATGGTGCGCGTGTGCGCGTTGGTGCGTGGGTGCGGTTCTGTGTGGTGTGCTCATGCGGTGAGCATGAGTGAGCGTGAGCTGTAAGTGAATGTGAGTGTGAGGAGTGAGTGTGATGTGAGTGTGAGTGTGAGTGTGAGTGTGTGATGTGGGTGTGGTGTGTGTGTGTGTGTGTGTGTGTGTGTGTGTGTGTGCGTGTGCGTGTGCGTGTGAGTAAGTGGTGAGTATGTGAGTGTATGCGTGTGTGAGTGTGTTATTTGTGAGTGTGCAGTGTGGGTGTGTGTGTGTGTGTGTAGTGTGAGTGTGTGGTGTGATTGTGGGTGTGATGTGTGTGTGTGTGTGAGTGTGGGTGTGTGGTGTGTGAGTGTGTGGTGTGTGAGTGTGTGAGTGTGTGGTGTGTGGGAGTGTGTGAGTGTGTGAGTGTGGTGTGAGTGTGTGTGTGTGAGTGTGGGTGTGGGTGTGTAGTGTGTGAGGTGTGTGGTGTGTGGTGTGTGAGTGTGTGAGTGTGTGAGTGTGAGGTGAGTGTGTGGTGTGGTGTGAGTGTGAGTGTGTGAGTGTGTGAGTGTGGTGTGTGTGTGTGTGAGGTGTGTGAGGTGTGAGTTGTGAGTGTGTGAGTGTGTGGGTGTGTGAGTGTGAGTGTGTGTGTGTGTGGTGTGTGAGTGTGTGGTGTGTGAGTGTGTGAGTGTGGAGTGTGTGTGTGTGTGTGTGAGTGTGTGTGTGTGAGTGTGTGAGTGTGTGAGTGTGTGAGTGTGTGAGTGTGTGAGTGTGTGAGTGTGTGAGTGTGTGGTGTGAGTGTGTGAGTGTGTGAGTGTGTGTGAGTGTGTGAGTGTGTGAGTGTGTGAGTGTGTGAGTGTTGAGTGTGAGTGTGAGTGTGTGATGTGTGTGTGTTGTGAGTTGTGAGTGTGTGAGTGTGTGTGTGTGTGTGTGAGTGTGTGTGTGTGTGTGTGAGAGTGTGAGTGTGTGAGTGTGTGAGTGTGTGAGTGTGTGAGTGTGTGAGTGTGTGAGTGTGAGTGTGATTGTGTGAGTGTGTAGTGTGTGAGTGTGGAGTGTGTGAGTGTGTGAGTGTAAGTGTGTGTGAGAGTGTGAGTGTGTGATGTGTGTGTGTGAGTGTGTGATGTGGAGTGTGTGAGGTGTGTGAGTGTGATGTGTGTGTGTTGTGTGTGTGTGTGTGTGTGTGTGTGTGTGTGAGTGCGTGTGCGTGTGCGTGTGCGTGTGCGTGTGCGTGTGCTGTGGTGTGAGTGTGCGTGTGCGTGTGCGTATGCGTGTGCGTGTGCGTGTGAGTGTGGTGGTGGTGTGCGTGTGCGTGTGCGTGTGCGTGTGCGTGTGCGTGGGTGTGTGGGTGCGTGGGTGTGTGGGTGCGTGGGTGCGTGGGTGCGTGGTGCGTGGGTGCGTGGGCGCGTGCGTGCGTGTGCGAGCGTGCGCGCGTGCTGCGTGCGTGCGTGCGCGCTGTGCGTGTGCGTGTGCGTGTGCGTGGGTGTGTGGGTGCGTGGGTGCGTGGGTGCGAGTGCGTGCGTGCGTGCGCGCGCGTGCGTGCGCGTGCGTGGCGCGTGTGCGCGTGTGCGCGTGCGTCGCAGTGCGCGTGTGCGCGCGCGTGCGCGTGCGCGTGTGCGCGCGCGCGTTGCGTGCGTGCGTGCGTGCGTGAGTGAGTGCGTGCATGTGTGTGTGTGTGCGTGTGTGCGTGCGTGTGCGCGTATGAGCGTATGAGCGCATGCGCGTGTGCGGGCGTGATCGTGAACGTTCGCGTGTGCGTGTGCGTATACGTGTACGTGTACGTGTGTGTGAGTGTGTGCGTGTGCGTGTGCGTGTGCGTGTGCGTGTGCGTGTGCGTGTGCGTGCGAGAACGGGTGCGCGTGTGCGTGTGTTCGCGTGTGTTCGCGTGCGTGCGTTCGGGTGTGTTCACGTGTTTGCGTGTTTCCGTCTGTTCGCGTTCGCGTGTGCTCGCTTGTCCTCGCGTGTCCTCGCATGCGTACGCGCGCGTTTGTGTGTGATGTGTGTGTGTGTGTGTGTGTGTCGTGTGCGTGTTCGTGTGCGTGTGCGTGTGCTGTTGCGTGTGCGTGTGGTGTGTGTGGTGGGTGTGGTGTGCGTGTGCGTGTGGTGTGCGTGTGGTGTGCGGTGGTGAGTGTGCGTGGAGTGCGTTGCGTGGCATGTAGTGCGTGTGCGTAGTGTGTGCGTGTGTGTGCGGTGCGTGGTGTGTGGTGTGGTGTGATGCGTGTGTGTGCGAGTGGTGTGTGGTGTTCTGTGGGTGTGTCGCGTGCGTGCGGTGTGGTGTGTCGGTGGTGGCGGTTGTGTGTAGTGTGGTGTGTGTTGTCGCTGTCGCGGGCGTGGTGCGTGGTGGTGCGTGATGGTGAGCGTGTGTGTGTGGGTGGTGTGTGCGTGCGTGTGGAGTGTGAGCGTTGAGCATGCGCTGATGGTGCGTGACGTGTAAGTGGTGGTGTGGTTAGTGAGTGTGTAGTGTGAGTGTGTGTGATGTGGTGTGAGTGTGAGTGTGTGAGTGTGTGAGTGTGATGGTGTGTGTGTGTGTGTGTGTGTGGTGTGTGTGTTGGTGTGTGTAGTGTGTGAGTGTGTGGTGTGTGCGTGTGCTGAGTGTGTGAGTGTTGCAGTGTGTAGTGGTGTGTGTGTGTGTGTGTGAGTGTGTGTGTGTGTGTGTGGTGTGGTGTGTGGTGTGTGTGGTGTGGTGTGTGTGGTGCGTGTGGTGTGGGTGTGCGTGGCGTGGTGTGAGTGTGTGCGTGTGCGGTGTGAGTGGTGAGTGTGCGGTGTGGTGTGCGTGGTGCTGCAGTGTGTCGGTGTGTGCAGTGGTCGCGTGGGGTCGGTGTGTCGCGGTGTGCGTGGTGTGGTGAGTTGTGTGTGTGTGTGCGTGTGCGTGGTGTGCTTGATCGCTGCGCGTGTCGTGGTGGTGTACGGTGTGTGGAGTGTGTGAGTGGTGGTGTGGGTGTGTGAGGTGTGGTGTTGGTGTGAGTGTGGTGAGGTGTAGTGTTGTGTGAGTGTGTGAGTGTGTGAGTGTGTGAGTGTGGGTAGTGTGGTGTGTGGTGTGTGAGTGTGTGGTGTGTGTGTGTGTGAGTGTGTGAGTGTGTGAGTGTTTGTGGTGTGTGGTGGGTGGTGTGAGTGTGTGATGTGTGAGTGTGTGTGTGTGTGTGTGTGTGGGTGTGTGTGTGCGTGTGTGATGTGTGGTCTGTGAGTGTGTGAGTGTGTGTGTGTGTGTGTGAGTGTGTGAGTGTGTGTGGTGTGTGAGTGTGTAGTGTGTGAGTGTGTGATGGTGGTGTGGTGTGTGTGTGTGGTGTGGAGTGTGTGAGTGTGAGTGTGTGAGGGTGTTGAGTGTGTGAGTGTGTGTGTGAGTGTGAGGTGTGAGTGTGTGAGTGTGTGAGGTGT